>UFQX01005300.1:336570-366438 GCA_900497675.1 Arapaima gigas | reverse complement strand
CCCCCCCCCCCCCCCCAAAATTTCCCTACATTCCCTTGCCCCTCCACTTCCTGCCTGACAGCTTGAGATCCTTGTTTCTTTCCACACATCTCCTGTCCAGGTCGTGCATTTCATAGCAAATAAAAACTCCCCTTCTGCTATATATATATAAAACTTTAGACACCATTATAACCTCCTCTCACCAGCTGAGCTCTCCAAGCACCTCAGACATTTTTCTCAAATGTCCGTATAACAGACAAACATCCAAATGAGTCTCCATAATGAGGACTAACTGTGTCAAGCAGATCTTGTTTATCAGTTAAATGGCCTCATTGTTTCAGCTGACATGTTTTGGGAGGTCTGTGAATTACACTGAGATGTTAGTGGGTTCACTATGCTTCTAAAGGAAAAAACATGCCTGTCTCTCTCTGTCTCTCACACACACACACACACACACACACACACACACACACACACACACCCACACATGCACACAGGGCAATCACAAATGGACTGAAATTCCAGCACTGGTGATGAAGAAGAATGAAACAGTTTTTTAAAAGGTTGCAAGAGAAACATTAAAAAGTTATTTAAAACTGCATTGTGTCCTTTCAAGGCAGGAAAGAGATCTGGTTAAAATGTGAAGAAGAAAGCTTGGTCTCAAGGTGGCGGGCACAACCCGGTCTGGAGGGCAGTCTGTAGCGCCCCCTGTCGGTGCCGTCATCTCCCGCTTGCTCCTATGCTGGGCGGGCCTTATCTCTGTGGGACGAGCAAAGCCAGGACCACCCCTGCCAGCACCAGCACTGCGCTGCCCAGCCCTGCCGGGGTCTCTGCCCCGCTCGCCTCCTCCCTCTCAACCTCCTCGTTCACCTTCTCCTCCTCCACGGGGGACTTCCGTGGCTTCAGGGGGGTGGGTGTGGAAAAGTAGATGTCCCGGTTTTCGTCACATGACGGCGACTGACAGCCGCTGCCGCTCTCGCCGCCACTACTCCCATCCTCATCTGGGGAAGGAGTGAGAGGACAGGGAAGGTTGAGTGTCTGGACGTCCTGCCCAGATGCCAAACACGCACCTGCTGTACTGTGGTATCGCTGTTTCTCCCTCACCCGTCTCAACAGTGATGTCATTGCCGCTGTGGGCAGCCTTCAGCCTGCTGGTCATGTCCCTCAGCACCGCAATCTGCTGGCGAATCAGCACATCTGGCTTCGTGATGTCCACCTCCACCTCCGGGTTGGACACCTGATTGGCCAGGCCACTGCCGGTGACGGCCGACTCATACCTGCCGAGGAAGACGGGCACGAAATGAGCCAACTGCTGAATGAGAATGGCGATGGTGGCTGTGTGGCGCCTCCTGGTGGGAAGCTAAAGCCAGCTGTGACACCTGGCAAGATGCCTCTTGTCCCCAGCGGCCTCACCTGCTTTTTGCCGTGCCGTTCCAGCACTCGTCGGCCGGGGCCACCCAGTCCCCCGCACATACGGTCTCGGGCAACGTGGACCAGAATTTCTTTCCCTGCTTCAGCTTCTTCTTCACATCAGTCACCTGGAGAGAGCAGAGGGATGGGGGAGGGATGGGTGTGTGTGTGTGTGTGTGTCTGTGTAATCCTTTCAATTCCCATGAATTTCTTGTTTTTTTTCTTGCCCCTCCAGCTGTTTTGCTTTCTGGAGAAGTCAGGGGACTGGTCCCGTGAGAGTCCAGTCCAGCCAAACAGAAAAGCTTAGCAACAGATGAAGGGCCTTCAAAACAGCCCCCCCCCCACCCCCGGACGACTCGGCACCAAAAGAATCACACTTTCAAAGGTCTCATCTAGTAAATCCAGCAAATGAACAGCTTGTAAATCATATCAACAGAACCAAACCATTACAGAAACACAGTGAGACTTTACCAGTCTGTCCAAACTGGTTCCAGCTGCAGTGGTGGGCCGCATGTCTGGGCTGTAGGGGCGAAAGCGCCCGGTGAACGCGTTGTCCTTGATGGAGCGTGTGGAGCGGAATTCCTTAGCTGGCTTGGGCTGGCCGCACCCCTGAAAGACCTGCAGGAGGCCGAGGAGGAGAAACGAGATGTGAGTAACTTCTGCACTGACCTGTCCCAGTAAATCCCCACAGTGATGCACCTCACAATACTGCAGCACAACTTTGGATATAATGTGAGTGGCTCTGTGGGTGGGGGGTGTTGTTCTCCCATAATGCACTGCTGCTGCATGTGTGCCAATATACGTGATCCTCACAGTACTCAGTGTTGGAGAGCTTTGGTGCAGGTGTGTTGTTGCGCTCTGTGAGTGTCGCTGTTACAGCTCACGTTCCTACACTCCAGCCTTCCAAACCCTCATGCACATTTAATAATCAGTTTATTTTCTACACATCTAATAAATGAAAACATTTGTTCCTCCTTCTGTTTTCTTTCCACACAGTAACTGGAACATCAACTGTAGATGTTTTTCATTAACATCACAAAAATACAGCCCTGTTTTTTATGCAATTCAATTTTTTTGAGCCCACTTCCTGCGCTATGGTGGAGTTTTACTGTGTGTCACATCTCATCAGTGTGCAGACCAAGAAGGACTGGCTGCGGTTTGCAGCCCGGAGACAGGAGATCCTCAAGTTGACAGTCATAATAATCTCAGCAAAGTTTCAAAAATCAACAAATACTGTTTTGCTCACAGAATAGCCTCATCTCCAGCATCATAGGAGAACCACATCATGGAACCACCATCCTGGTCTCACCTGTAAATGTCCTGAACTTTATTTTTGTACTGCATGGTGTTTGTGACACGTTTTACCTTTATTTTCATTTCGGATAAAAATCAGCATTCGAAAGCATTTTGTGTATTGAACAATTTCATGTTAATGTGCTTCATCACAGTAGAACTTAACCCAACAATTAACCCACATTAAATAAAAATTAGCGGAACCAGCTGAACGTGAAACTAAAGCTCTTCAGCTTTGATCCAGACAGCACCGCCTTGCACTGTTCTTTATGTAAAATATTTTGATTTTCACATAAGCACATTTAGCAAAACAATGTGGACGTCATGCAAAGAAGTGGCTGCAGCCTCCTGGCGGCCTGCTGTGTCTTTCAGAACGAAACAGTTCGAGAACCACCAGCCCCCCATGTGAATGTTAGACCGCAGACAACCTGATCACCAGGTGGATAACGTGACGCATGACGCTCCCCGCGGCCCCACACACCCTCACCTTCTGGGAAACCTGCATGCTGTTCTCCTGCATGTTCATGATGGCCTCCGAGATCTTGACATCGATGGGTTCTATGACGGACTCGAAGTTAAAGGGCCCCTCCAGCCTCTCAGCGAGACTCAGCATAGCGTCTGAGCCAGAGCAGGGAAACGGCACAGAGACCGAGAATTAAAACAAAACAAAATACAATTTGCAATAAATTCAGCTCAGTTCAGCTCATTTCTATACGCTGCACTTTCTTCCCCAGATAAGAAGACGTGTAAAGAGGTACAGAAGTGGCGTCAGTCATTGTTCT
The DNA here is from genome assembly GCA_900497675.1 of Arapaima gigas. NCBI lineage: Eukaryota > Metazoa > Chordata > Actinopteri > Osteoglossiformes > Osteoglossidae > Arapaima > Arapaima gigas. The sequence goes on along the minus strand of UFQX01005300.1, from coordinate 362,974 downwards.
CTTTAGCTAAAAAAGTGAACATTAACCGCTTTTGTATCATATTCACTGATACATAAACAGGTGAGTAGTTATAAAAGGTGAAAGGTCAACTTAGAGAGACTCCAATTTGTCCACCAAGAGAACCACACAAACTCCCGCTGTGTTTTAGGGGCGTCACGACACTGCAGTCAGTGGTGCTGGTGCTTCACACCCTTCACTTGTACAGTGTAACATCACTTGTGTTCAACACAACACTCACATGAAAAGGCATAAACTTCCATTTTCGATTCAAACACAGCTAAATGTTTGTTGTGCAAGGACAGCGATGTGCGTGTGGGGTCATCACCTCCCCTGACCGCCAGTCACCCTTCCAAGCGTCGCTGTGGACCTCAGAGCTGAGTCGTCTGGGGGGCAAAGCTGACGGTAAGGCCTCCCTTGCTGAACAGAATGGTCCACACTGACCCCCGCGAGCCAGGCCTGGGGGTGGTGCTCGGAGGTCAGTCGAGCAGTGTGGAGCCCCCTTGGTTCACCAGCCGTGAAGAGTAAGGGGCGGGTGCAGTGCCAGCCGACGGGGGGGTAAACACCATTGATTTAAACACCTCTGCTGTACACGGTGCCCGGGAATGACCTGATCTGCTACATTACTTGTTTTGGGTTCGTATAAACTGAACTTCCCCTCACAGTTCATCCCCCTTTCAAAGGAAGGAAAACAGCCTATATAGTGACAGCTTCAAAAACAAAGCCAGTGCACAATTTCAGGATCATTTTCAAACTCAGCTACACAAAATAACTAGGAAACGGCGACTTTTATTTGTAGGCCGGGGTAGCACATCGGCCATCTTTTAGTACCATCCAGCAGCTGCGTTTCCTTCTTTAGCCACAAGGGGACGCACTAAACCAGTATAAAATCCCACGTCCACAGAGGAACGGAGCTCCACGCGAGGCTCACGAAAGCGTCAGGGTTTCTCACCAAGAGCCCAAACTAAAATGCTCCAAAGATCCCCTGCAGGGAAGCCGCCGTGGGACCGACACCAGAGCACAGTCACGTCGGGGGCCAGACGCTCTTGGTACAGCGGTGCCCCCTACAGGTCTCCGCAAAGGGACGACCCACAGCAGCCGAGGGACGAGGGATTGTCCTCGGTGGGCAATTACCAGGGTAATGTGTCAGTTAGCAGGGTACCGAGCCCCGTGACGCAGCGATTTGGGGGAGTGAGTGAAGCCAGTGCCGCTGGGGTCGCTTACCGAGGAAGCTGTTCCACTCGGAGTCGAGGTCGGCCTGGTTGGCCAGGCAGCCGCGCAGCACGTTGAGGCAGTAGTTTGGACACGGCCGCAGGGCCACCTGCCCCGAGCAGTAGGGGCAGTAGAGCATCTTCATGGCGGCGCGAACACAGCCGGGGGAGGCGCTCACCTGTCGGCGCGGGGAGCACAGACAGCGATGGTTAAACTTACACCCATCCTCTTCTCCCTCACCCCGACTGACCTTTTTACACCGCTGGCTACTTTTTACTGCAGCAGTTGAGAGTAAGTAACTCTCAGGTCAAGGGTCTTACAGCAGGAGGTGGGATTCAAACAGCTGTAACCAGCACCAGACCACTTCACAACGAGTTGCCAATCATCACAAGTACAGCGGGGGGAGTTCAAACCTGGGACCTTTAAGCCCACAGGTATCTGTCCCATTGAAGAACAGGCCTGAACACACTGACAGCAGGTTGTTGGGTTAATTCTAGTGCTGACACAGTCCTGCGTGACACCCCTCCCCTGGGGGCTTCAGTAAACGTCCAGGTGTATAAACAGGTGAGCAGATTCTCGAGAAAGTGCCACACTTGCTGCAGACATTAAATCCGATCACTTTTACTGCCATGTTTGTTGCCATTTATCTTTAACCCACTTTTCTGCAGTAGAGCAATGAAAATAAAGCCCTCTATCAGCGTAAACACAGTCTGCATGTTCGCACACACACACAAACACACACAGTCCCTGACCTACAACAAAACAGGTCCTCATCTTATCTTCACACAAGGGGGGGTGGAAAGCTAATATTGCCCCCCACCTTGCCACTGTGGCCAAAAGCTGCCTTGAGCAGAAGTCCTCACACCTGATCAAACACTCAGGAGCAAGTGGGACAACAAAAGCAGAGTGTGTGTGTGTGTGTGTGTGTGTGTGTGTGTGTGAGACTACAGCTGTTCACGTTCAGCAGTGAGTATGTAGGGCCTATGAGATTTTCAGGGCCTATAAAGGAAGAAAAAATGTAATTGGGGAAAATGAAAAATAAGGGAAAAGAGATTGTGAGACAGAAATTTAATACAACAAAAAACGCTAAATTATATTTTGGTAACATAATTACAGAATTTTTAGGCCATCTATAACGTTTCTTTCTTCTGCTTCTTTTCAGTCTGAATAATGATTTTCATTTACATCTCATGTCAGCACCATGGAATCTCTTTTGATTCTAATTCCACGATGGACTCTGTTCCTTGACCAAGACGCCGCCACTCAGCTTCTGGCTGACAACTGATGCTGTCCAACTGCTTTGGAAGCAATAACCCTTTAATCCAAGCTGTTTTCTTTTTCCTCCTCATGTTTTTTTCTTAACCAAATTTGTGTTTTTGCTTATATCCATCAGACATTTTAGGTGAGGTCAACCTCAGGCCACACGGGACAAAAATATGAAAAAAAAAAGAAAATGGCTCTTGTTGGGCCCAAAGGGTCAGAATTGGACATTAAGACCAAATGTTGGGAATCAAAAACAAAATAACAAGGTTGGCGGGATAGTCCTCATAAGTCTGGGGTGTCGTAAGATGAGGAAGACCTGCATTTTAAAGTGCATTATGCATAGTTTCTGAGTGAAAGTGCCTAAGGCCCACACACACACACACACACACACACACACACACACACACACACACACACACACACACACAGAACAATACACAGCCGACATGCAGCCATGCAGCAAATCCTGTTTCAGCCCCTGTCCTCCAATACTCACTGTAGAGACCTTCTCCACCACCTGTGCCATCAGCTCCAGGCCGTGGGTGAAGGTGCGAGCCGCCACGAGGGCCCGCATCAGCTGGAGGCGGAGCTTGCGCGGCACATCGCCGAAGGGCCGCAGCTGCTCCGTGTGGCGGCTCACACACTCCATGTAGTCGTCGGGGAACTCATACTGCACGTTGACCAGGCGGAACATGCGCTCGAGAAGCTCCGCCCAGAACTCAGCCAGCATGGCATCCAGGTTGACAGTGCTGCCACCCAACGCGTAGTAGCGGCTCAGGTCCTGGAAGAAGCGTGCGAAGAGCTCGGCGTTCTTCACGTACATCTGGCCGTAGGTGCGAACAAACATGTCATTGAGGGAGCGTTCGGCGTTGACCAGCAGCTCGCGGAAAAACTCTGGAGCACAAGGAGAGAAGAGAATGGCGGCGGTGAAATTGACAGCAGGACACAATGCTGGGTTTCAGTACCTGAACAGGGACCTTACCCTGATTTACTGCAGTAAAAATGACCCTCCTGTGGAAATGGGTGAATCGCTGTAACCTTAGTGCTCAATCCTCACACTGGATTCGCTCTCTATTCATTTAGCTGATACTTTTCTGCACAGCACCATAAATATAAATGCAGTGAAGCCCCCATGAGAGCTGCGCTTGTACACTGTTTACCACGGTTTGGGTCACCGTGTCACATCCCCATCCCGAGCTGCAGGCCGGGGCTCCTCTGCTGGTGCCAAACGTCCGGCCACACGGTCAGCGAGAGGAGCAAACTGACCACCAGCAGCGGTGCCTTCCACCCCCCCCATCCCTCCATTGGGGGGGGGGGGCTCTCTATAGGATTACTGAATAATGCAGCCCCCTCCACCTCCAACCCCCCACAGAAAAATGACCTGTAACCTGCTCCGCTGCCCCCCCACCCCCCACTCTTTTTCCCTTTCAGATCATCAGTTTCTTCAGAGGTTCCTCTTCAGCGCTGATGGGGAACAATGACCCACTTCATCCTGAGGAATGCTGTCCGCCCCCACCCCCCCCTCCCCGCCTTACAGCACCCTCACCACCCTCATCTACACAAAATGAGAATACCTCTGGTTATGGGCAAAGCGGGGGGCTGCAGGAGCCCACCTTCTCCTCTGCTGCTGCTAATCTGCAGCAAAATGCAGAAATTAAGGGAGAAAAAGGAGCCTTCGTGACCCGCCCCCTCGGCACCGCAATGGTGGATCTCGTGCTCCACATACGAGTGTTGCGAGCATCCTGGTGGTCACTTCTGTCGCCGGACGAGTGAAGGACACACACTGAGGCTGCCGTACAACACGAGAGATGGCTCAGTTAAAACCCCAAACATTAGCATGAAAAGAGAAGTTTACGCATCTTTGTGTGGTGCAACTGGCCCCATTGATCCGCACTCACGTGCTGCAGTGTACTGGCCTGCAGAGGACCCCCCCGCCGCAGGGGCCCCGAAACACTGTCACTTCCACTTCAGACAGACACACAAAAACCGAGGGGGGCGGGAGGGGGCCAAGCCGGGTGGGTTAAGCTTCTTTTTTTAATTCCACACCCCCCCCTACAACTGTGTCACCAAGGATACCGGAAACATTGCAGGCTTTCCATTTACCTCAGAGACCCCCCCCCCCCACCCACCCACACACACACACACACACACACACACACACACACACACACACACACACACACACACAGGCTGGTGAGAGGGCCGCCGTCTCCACTGATACAGATTAAAACAAAAAAGATTGACAGACACCCCCCCACAGCCCCCCACACCCCTCTGGAATGCCACGGCAACCACAAGTTTAAAGTCAGCACCAGTGGTGGGGGGTGAGGCCAGCGGGGGATTAAGCAGGAATGCCTCTGTGTGGAGGGGGGGGGCGTCTGAGACCCTGTCCACGGTGGAGCCTCTAACCGCAGCTACCGGTGGCTACTGAAGCTTACTGTTAATTCATTTACTCCAAACTCATTTTCTCTTTATATACTGAGGTGCAGTGATTTACCCTCGAATTCTTACCCTGTCACTTCAGGATCTTCTTTCCTCCAGGGCCCTACAGCTGGAGGTGGGATTCCAACCTCGGTCTTTCCATTGCGAGGCAATAGCTGTAACCACTACACCCCCTGGTGGCCAAATTAATTCCAGTCCCCCTTCTGCCAGGCCTGGGATTGATGAGGAACAAGCTGAGGTCCCGGGTTGCTGGCAGACACAGGTTTGGCTGTTTTAAGCCACTGCTGGTCAGGAGCCCCGGTGCTCCAGTAAAGACCCAGGACAAACCACCCTGCTGACGGGTCTGAACCCCACGTGCCTCTCGGCCAGGAAAAGGCTGATGTTGAGGAGCAGCAGGACACACGCCAGCAGGGCGGGCCAGAGTGGCCTGGTCTGCATCTAATTTAAATTTAAACACAACACAATAAAGTCATTTCAAAGGGAAGTATTTGCACCGTTCGAGTGACGAGAAAAAGGTGAAAAAACTGTGATCAGAACACAGTACCACGAAGCAGATGGACTGGTGGCACTGATCTATTGGGCGGTGTTGTTACAACATACACACCGAGCCCCCGGGGGGGGCTGCGGGCTCCTGGTCCAGCAGAACTCAGCTTCTGACCCGTTTCTTTTTCCCTCAGCTGCTGAAGGGCTTCCAAGGTTGTGTTGAGCCACATAAAGAGCCGCTGTTATTTTAAACACCGCAAAGTGCAGCGGTGTTAAATCTTTTTCTACCTTCCCTGAATAGTACAGCGTTCATTATTTCCATTCGTCACTGATTACAGAGTCAGTATTATCTCTGCAACAGTTAACTAGGCCACATATTAAATTATTGATTCATTTCAACATGAAAATTACACTTCAGCCCCCCCCTCCCCCCACCATGGAAAACACAGCACACAAAGAAAGTTGCTGGGAGCCGACAACCCCATACGTCCACCACCAACCCGGAATAGACCGCTACAGGCCTCGGTACCGTCTCCCCTGGGCCTTTACCCCAGATGCCTCCACACAGGCCCCCTGTCACCACAGAATGCCCAGGAGGGGGCGCCGCCACTCACATTTGGACACCCAGAGTTTTTTTTTGTTTTCCTCTCCTCATTTGCCAGCTGGATTACCTTCATAGTTACTATAACTGCTGCCTTACAATCAAAACACAAGTTCTGTGCAACTTTGTTCAGTCCTCAAAAAAATAAAATTAAAAATTAAAAATAAACTAAACTGAACTGGACTGAATTGTGCCTTTAACCCTTCGCCCCACTAAAAATTAGGGCCACAAAGATTTGCAAGTTAAATACAGGATTTTCAATTGATGCATCAGGTTCAACATGATCACGGAAGCAAGCAGCTCGATCAGAGCGAAACGTTCAGTTACTTGTGATGTGCAGCTCGTGGGGACCGTAGCCCCATGACTCTCAGTGAGGAGAACGGTCATGAGGAGCGTGGTCCAAGGAGACCACAGGAATGTGTGCTGGTCCACCACTGTGACTGTCTTGCGGTAGCGGGCAAGGGCTCCGTGACTCATTCTGGTGGTCTGGTCCCCAGATACCACAACAAGGGGACATGACTTGACAAAAACTGCAGCTACATATGGTTGAAAGGTTGGTTGTGGCCAGAGGGAAAGGGATGGGGAACGTGGGTACATGTCTGGCCAGGGTAGGTCAGTGTGACTCTACTGTCCTCTGAGTTCAGTACCAAAGCCACATGCGTTTGCGTGTGCCTGAGCGACTGAATGGTCCACTCACTGTCAAAATGGAGGTGTCTCTGTGTGAACGTGTCTTGCAGGTTGGTGCTCAGCTGGCTCACTGGTGCCTTCAGGTCAGACTGGCTCTGCTGGCTCAGCTTCTCCTCCATCTCCGGCGTGCAGCAGGTGAGGCTCTGTGGACACACCTTCAGGTGGGCACCTGGGGGGGGCACCACAAGAGAGGGTCAAACATGCATCCTTCACAAACATGGTCACTGAGGCAGTAAGAGAGAAGAGCTGAAGCGAGTTCAACTGTGATGGACTGTGCAGGACTTGTTATTGACTCACTGTATATACCCACAATATAATAATAACAATAAACAATAATACAGAACAATAATTAACAATAAACACTCATATGATGATGACGATACACCACGTGACAAAACACAAACCATCTCAGCCTAGTTCCATGGCCATGACATTGAGTTCAGTGAACTTCAGTGGCCTCCTGAGTGACCAGATCTGAATCCAGTAGAGCATCTTTGGGATGCATGGTTGATAAATGATGTATAGTTGAGAAATGTGCAGAATTACGTGATGCAACCATGTCAACGTGGAGCAGAATCTCTACAGAAAGTTTCCAGCACCTTGTTGAATCCATGAGGCAGTTGAGAACAAGGGGGGAGGGGGCCCTATTCACTATTAGAATGGTGTTCCTAATAAAGTGGCCGGTGAGCGTATATTCAGTGGATATGACATTTATTGTTTTAAGATTTGACATTTATAGCAGCGGCTTTGGCTAAATGTGGAAATTCAGATGACTTTGATCTACACACACATAATTCTACACTCACAACTGCAGGCAGTGATTTCGACTGCGCTAAACCTGCATTCAACCAAAAATGCCATAGTGGTTTAGGAAAAGTTTTCCATACAATGAGCTTGTTATTCAGCACAACAGCATTTTTGCCCAGTCATTTTACTAAAACAGCTGCTATTCTATTCTGTCTGGCAGCTCCTATCGGACATTCTGGGACAGAGATACAGGTTTTTGTCCCCCGGTGGCATCAAGCTGGCAGTTTTTCCTGCTGTTTATTAAGTCAAACTTTTTCAACAAGAAAACCAACTAAACACTTCTCCTCTCACATCATTTTGACAATCACAGCCACCCACTGACGTAAATACAACTTAAAACCGAAACAGCAGATTGGACATCAGTATCGATTTATTTAGCTGATCCTTTTCTCTGGAGAAACTTCCGGTGTCAAGCTATTTACCGTGATTTACTTTTATAGCAGTAATTTTTCCCTTACCAGTTTGGGGAACCTTGGTCGCCGCTGAATACAACAGGAGTACGATTCTGAGAGCCTTATAGAAATAAAAACATACATTAAGGTGGATCCTGTCTCATCTCCTTGCCTCCGAGTCCCCGAACTGGGCAGGGATTATTGATGGTGAATGAATACCATACCGCCTGGGTGGTGATAAGACAACTGTGCAGCACAATAACAGCATTTTCCATATTACAGTAATGCTGCTACCCCCCCCAACTGAATTAAATAACTGCCCCCCCTTGAGCACCTACTAGTAAAAGACATTCTGACCTGAGCAGGTAGATAGGAGGCCTTTCAAACAGGCTTCTTCCGTTGTCAAATAAAAGAATCATTTAATAATCATCTGCATCTCTCTGCCCCCCCAACCAGAAAATGTGCCCACCAGCAACATGGGGACAAGGTGGTGGAACGTAGGGTTAAAACTGCAGTAAATTCATGTTTTTCTTTCTATTTAATGTGGCTGCTGGAATCTGGGGAGAACAAGTCTTCTTTGAGACTCGCACCTCCAGCCAGCTGCCGAGGCTCCGTTAGTCACGACCCCCCCCCCCCCCCGGGGAGGTCCCAGCACACGGCTCCTCTCACTGGGCTCATTGAGGGACAAACTCTCTTTCAGCACCTTCTAAAACGGGCGTTTATCAGCCGCATAAAATGTTAGGTGAAAAAATAAAGCGGCAGTAGCCTGCGAGACGGAGCGCAGCGGGGTGGCACAACCGGGCCTTTGACAGTGAAAGGCACCAGGAACACGGGTAAATAAAACACGACCACCGGCGGGGGCGTGACTGTGACGCCCCCCCGAACAGTAGTAATTCCACCTGGTGGAACAGTGCTGAAGCAGCCAGTACCTCCCCGACATGCTGCCCACAACCTCACCGCGGTACAGTCCCTCACTGAGCAACTAGACCCTCCAAAATTCAAAAAGCGGGGAGAAAAATTGGACTTTAAACAAGAATTTTTTTTAAAAACTTTCCACCCAGTTTCCTTCAGGTAATGAAAAGAAAGTGAAACGGTAGGAACTGCATTTCCATCTCTGACTTACACTGTTCATAACGGGGAAGTGACTCCCTCCCAGACCACCAGCTCAGACCGATGCGCAAACAGTTAATCAGAATCGCACAGAAAATGAAGTCATTTCATCCGGAAATAAACTAAACCAACTGAAACCTTAAATACAAGAGACGCCAACAAGAGTGTGTGGTGGGGTTTTCACTGCAGCCCTTTGCCTGATTCATGAAAGTCGGAGCTCAAAACCACATTTTAGGGCATAAAACTGTATGCTGAGTAAAGATGACAGTGATGTTCGCACAGAACCCGGTATTTCCCTTCCACCCGGGAGCTGCGGACGGGTGAATGTCCCACTGCTCCCGTGACAGATTTTTACTTAGAAAAATACCTCCCTTTTCATACAGTTGCCTCTGGTCTTCAAGAAACCAGCCTGAGGTGGAACTCAGGGGTCAGAAGTCAGCAATTTAGGGCACCACTTGGCTTTAGCTGCTCTGATTAACCTCCCATTTAAGACCCCCCCGAGGTTTGGTTCTTCCCCCAATGCTGACGCTGCTGGGTTGCAGGGGGGCAGCTGCATGCAGTCAGTCAGACACAAAGTGGGCTTTGTGGAGAGCGAGCGACTGGAAAACACAACGTGGCCCTGGCAAGAAGAGAGCGCCCCCACCAGGCCGGGGGAAACAAGGATCAGCACTGCGACGCATCTGTTTTCGCCGTCTCCGCGGTTGCAGGCACCCGAAGCGACTCAACAACGATGAACATCAACTTACATGAGCTAACAGTTTTCTGCAAGTCATCTTTTGCTCATTTCATCTACTGTAAAAATGGCACGTGACATAAGTCTAAGGGGGTTCAAATCTCGTGTTTCTGTCCCGTTACAAAAACTGCTAAACTGTTATAAAATCACATTTTGAACAGCATCTGATCTTAGAAAAAACCCACCTGGTCATCACCCGAGACCAAGTGAACGCATGTCTGGTTATCAAGCGATTGTAACATAAAACTTAAACCCCCAAAAAACGCTGAATCAACAAAAAAGATAACTTCAGAAGCACCAAAGTGGCATTAATGAATGAATGAAAGAAACATGATTAACCCAGGAGGGAAATTCCACTCACATGCAGCAGAATACAGTGTATAACACACACACACACACACACACACACACACACACACACACACACACACACAGAGTGACCAAATAGCTGAAATGAGAAGACAAGAGTAACATATGAATAAATAAGGGAGGCCGGGGGCAGCGAGCTGATGAAAGGTGCAGTGGGACAGCAGTAATAATACACTAATAATAACTAATAAAAGACTGGAAGATGGACTGGGAACAAGTAGAGTACAAGTCAAACCTTTGCTGTAAAAGGAATTTAAAAATATTACCAAACAAACACAAAAAAGGGGAGATACAGGAGAACGAGAGCAAATCCCTCCCTTTCCCTGCGGTAAACCAACATCCTCTTTAAAGTGTCCAAAAATAAGTCCCCTCCCTCCTATTCTGCCCCGAACATCAACCCAGTTAAGGAGCTGCCTTTCAAACCGCCCTGTAGACAAAACCCCAAATAGGCACCTTCCAGCCCCCCCCCTCCAGCTGAGTACAGGGTTCATGCAGAAAGGTGGTGTGTCAGCCGAGGGACGGACAGACACACACACACACACACACACACACACACACACACACACACACACACACACACACACACACACACACTCCTCAGGAAGTACATGAGCATTCCCATCAGCAGTTTGCCTATAACATCAGTGTCATGACCCACAATGGGCCCTTGGATTCATCTTCATGTTCATTTTCTCTCTTCAGCCAGATGGACCAACATCTCGGTCCACAGTAGCTGCAGCTCAATAGAGAACATCAAATCACCCCCTGCAAGAGCTGAGGTGCTCTGAAGATCTCCCGAAAACATGCAGAAACATCAGTCTGATGCCATCGACCACAGGATGTGCAGGAAAACACATCAATTAAATTATAAATAAACGATTTTGTGAAACTTAAGTGCAGCCCAGAACTATGAGGTTTAATTCTGGACACATCATTGAGCAGAAGCTGCTGTGACACAGCAGTTAGAACTGCTACCTCTTAATTCAAAGAGCATGGGTTTGAATCCCAGCTCCCTCTTTAACACCCTGGTTGTGATGGTGCCTCAGAGCTCCTGCTTTGGGTTTGAATTAAAATTATTATTAAAGCTGGAAGACACAGTGCCGCGTTTCACGCTCACTTGTAACCTGAGCGCGTAAGATTAAACATGCAAAATTTTCCAGCAAGTAAACTCGCAGTTGTTATGTTTTGAAATATTTTAAACACAACAACATGCTCTGATAGTCATAATCAGGGCCAGAAGTGGAGAGAAAGTGCCGGTTCTCCCCTCATTGGCCAGTTGGCTGGAAATCAGTGATTATCAGTAAACTGTGAAGAATTAAATGTTGAATTTCTAGAGGAGTAAAAAATCCTGGGAGATGTTGCTGATGTTCATGATATATAATCTTTATTAAAGGGAGACAGTTAGAAGAAACGGTGTTAAAGCAGCGAGAGGCGACTTGCAGGGTAACTTAGTGCACCTGGGTGATGACATGTAGCTGTGAGGCTCTTATGAATGATGACCATCAACTACAGTCACTGTCTTTTACTGGGAGACTCTGCTCCACAGGGGGCAGGAAAGAGCACCAGGGGATTATGGGAAGTGTAGGTTTACAAGAAAACTTAGGGACGCTAATGAGAACCACTGAGTACCGTTGAGTACCACTCACTTCAAGCTGGGGTTGCAAACACATACAGATCACCTGATCCCTCACCTTCTAGTTGGGAATTTTTTGTTTTCCTTTCCTTAGTTGCCAGCTCACTTACTCTACAGCTTCACTATCTGCTGTAGTTCTTGCAGCTCTTAGATGTGTTTGTAACCTTTCATAGGCAGTTATATCCACTTCTGCCGTATCCTTGTCACCTTCTGCAGGGCTCTGCGCCACTGCGTGAGAAGAGCCCCTGTAAAATTGAACGGAATAGTTTAAAAGTGAAAGGTTACCATGACAGCGCTTTAGCAGCACCCAACCCACTGCGGTCCACCCGTCAGACACCTGACCGTACACCCCGCTTGTTCAGGTGCAGTCGCACCTACACACTCCCACACAGCAGACCGGCAACTTTCCCTGCTCAGCGCAACTGAGATGTTCTGAAAAGGGTGTTTTGGGGGGGGGGTGTGAAGGTTCATGTGAGTCCCCACTTCATCAGACACTTCCGACAGTGTCCAGCTGCTCTCGGCACTGTGCTGTGTGCTGCTGTGGTTGGCTGACAGGGAGGAATCTGTCCCAAAGGCGTCCTGTCCACCCCCCCCCCCCCCCCCCCCCCCCCCCCCCCCNAAGGGGGCCTGTCCCCCCCCCCCCCCCCCCCACTGCTTCAGGCTGAGCTCATTTATCCGAAAGGTAACGGCACTCAGTCATTTCCAGGCTCCAGAAAACACTCATAAAAGGCACCCTTTGAACTTCACTGGCACCAGCCAGCAGGTCCAGCCCTCGTCCTGCGTTTCCCATCAGCCCCTGTGGCAGAGAGGACCTCCCCAGAACCGTTACCCTGGCCCGGCTCAATGGGCTCCTTCACTGTCCCGAGCCCTCAAAGGGGCACAACACCAGTTTGCATGTTTTGAGGAAGGCCTGACGCTTTCCAGCGCTGACAGAGAAGTGAATGAGCTCCATTCCTTTGCTGTCCAATTAAGAGTGAAAACGGAGCTGCAGCGGGAATGAAACGTCTTCAGGCACTTTTATTCACCAGGAAACAGATGGTTTTCTTTAAATAGCCATCTGCACAACGCAAAGGTACACACACACACACACACACACACACACACACACACACACACACACACACACACACGCACGCACGCACACACACACTCCCTCGGCTGCCGTCACCACAATGAGATAAAAGCTGGTTTCTGCTCTCGGAGACAACAGTTAGAGACTCCGCATGTCAGGATGATTTGGTTTCCTGCTCAGGTTTTTCTCCACTCCCACGTTTCACACACCTCACACACCTGACATCACAACACAGGGTTTAAAACAGTCCATATCTGTTTTTTACTCAAATGAAAGTCTACAGTCAACACTGTACTTAAAAACACCCAAAAGAAGCTTAGAAACATTATAAACTGCTTTATTCTGCTATGAAATATTTGTCACCCACAGCAGCTACACTTTATTTACCACAGTAAGTTCTGCAGTCTCTGTAGCTCCCAGCTCAAACTACTTGGTGTGGAGCTGCTGAGTTCTGCATCCACCTCCTTTCCCGGTGCCTGGAGAACCAAACATGACTCACATGACTTTGCATCGTGACCATGTCAGGGTCGTATCAGCTGTGGGTACCAACTCTCTCCATTCCCACCCCTTTTCTGTCCCTCACCATTCCCACCGCTCTCCAGCTTCTCTCCATTCCCACCCCCTCCAGCTTCTCTCAATTCCCACCGCTCTCCTGTTTCTCTCCATTCCCACCCCTCTCCTGCTTCTCTCCATTCCCATCGCTCTCCTGCTTCTCTCCATTCTCACCCCGCTCCAGCTTCTCTCCATTCCCACTGCTTTCCTGCTTCTCTCCATTCCCACCGCTTTCCTGCTTCTCTCCATTCCCACCCCTCTCCAGCTTCTTTCCATTCCCACCGCTCTCCTGCTTCTCTCCATTCCCACTGCTCTCATGACTACAAAATATGTCAGTCAGAAGGTCTGCAAGACAAATCAGGGCAGTACTTTAATACTCTTAGGGTTCCAAACATGTTTAAAGTCTGGTTGTAAATGGAAATGTACAAGTGTCTTATGGCATTAAGCACAAAACAGAGATGCTTAAAAAAGCTAAATAAGCTCAGTGTCCACAGAATGAGTCTAATGGGTTTTGAACCACCTTTCACATGAGTGCAGTTAGTGTCCCAGGAGGCTGACAGGGAAACCCAGGAAAAGGGCTGTTTTGCAGAGGCTCACGGAAAGCTTTACACAATTAACGTTTCCAGAAATAAATCAGGGATTAAAATCCCCCCCAGACACAGCTGTCAAAACAGCAAAGTGCCGCCATTTGCATTTCAGATGTTTCTCCGACAGCTGGTCGAACCGGAGACACAGATCTCGTCGAGGACATTCATGCTTATTTCGAATGGTTTTACCTGCAGATTCACGCTTCGCTTAATGGGCAGAAATGATGGGTTCAACCACTCAGCTGCGATTCCAGCTGCTTTGCCGTTCAGAAAACTGCGAGAAGATAACAGAGCTGGACACACAACACAGTTACCGCCTTACAGGGCGACACCACTGAAGTGCTGCAGGCAGAATTTACTGAGCACTGATTTATTTCACAGATAATGCAGTGAAAGTTATCTAGCAGACTGGGAGACATATGGGTCCAAAACAGTGTTTTAAGACCTTTCTGGAATGTTGAGAGGGATTCAGCAGCACTGAGTGACAGAAGTATTTTGATCAGTTCTCATCTTGCAGTCCCGGTTCGCACAGTAAGACAAGAACAGAATACAGCAAGAGAGTTAGAGCAACACCATCCGAGTGCAAAATAAAGTTTCACTGAAACCCCCCCGACACACACACACACACACACACACACACACACACACACACACACACACACACACAACAAACAAACCTTCCATTCCTGCCACAGGAGAGTCCATCCCTGATGGTTAAAGCAGTCCACTTGTCTGCATTCCAAAGTGCTGTCATCCATGAACATCTACGGAGAAGGAGATTCCACAGGACCACTCTGGCATCCCGCTCCATCGACCCTGCGACCCCCCACTGCCGCCAGCCTTTGTATCTCAACAAAGGAGCTCCCTGGAAGCTGTATTTCCCGGGATTTCACTTTTCACCTACGCGCTGACACACTCGGCCTGTTACCGTGCAGCCGTGCAAAATACCAAACAGTGCGATTCACTTCACCTGGTGCCAGAAGTTAAAGTGCGACAAAAATTGATTCCGGTTCTCCCCTCATTGGCCCGTTGGCTGCATGTCATCAGCATCAACAAACAAAGTATTAAACATTGAATGTGTGCAGTGAATAAAAGACACTGGCAAATGTTGCTGATGTTCATGATATATAATCTTTAGTAAAGGGAGACATTTAGAAGAAACGGTATTAAAGCAGCAAGAGGCAACTTGCAGGGTAACTTAGTGCACCTGGGTGATGACATGCAGCTGTGAGACTCTTATGAATGATGACCATCAACTACAGTCACTGTCTTTTACTGGGAGACTCTGCTCCACAGGGGGAAGGAAAGACCACCAGGGGATTTTGGGAGGTAGTGGTTCAAAAGAAAAAGCCCCAGTTCAGCAAAGAGTAACATATAGAAACATCACCACTGAGTAGCACCGAGTAGCACAGAGTATCACTGAGTAGTACTGAGTAGCAACCACTTCACACACTGTAATGACACCAAGGCTACAGAAATAACTGGACCCACATCACGATTCACGTCGGCAGCGTTCCTCACAACCCAACGAGTTTAGTGTCAGCAGGGAATTGCACACACGGTGCTGCTGCGGGTTCTTTCCATCGTTGCTGTGAGGAGGAAAACGAAGACTTGAGCGAAACAACCTGAGCCCCAGGTCAATGCGGTCTTGTTCTGCTGAGTGAGGGAGAAGCTCTTGGTGCCATTCAGAGCAGAGCCAAGGAATGAGCTGGTAATTACAGTGTAAGTAGAAGCAGAAAGACACGACAGGTTGGAACACACACTTTGTTTACCCTGGCAAACATGACAGGCAGAGGGAGGGCCAGCAAGAGCACAAGGAAAGTGATCATTACTGACTGTCACTCTGTCAGCGCCGGTATATCTGAAATCCATCCACGGCAACCAAAAGCAGTGACGTCTGTGTGTGCAGCTGTGTGTGTGTGAGAGAGAAACCCAAGAAGGTCCTCAGAAACACAGATGGCCAGAAAGACGAGCATGTGGGCAGGCTGGGGAACCTTCTTTCATGGTCCTTCACCTAAACGTGGACAACGATGCCACCTTTACGTTTCCCCACAGGTTTTTTTCCTCACTCCTGTATTTAGATTAACTGCCACGGTGAGAAGCCTGTTTAGTCTGCTGCAGTGTATTCTGGGACTTTTTTTGGCTTCATGTCAATGCCAGAAGAAGAGGAGAAGGCCACTGATTGATTCTGCATGCAGGTTTCTACAAGCTCCTGCTGAACCAGATGTACTTTTGACCCTTCGCTGCACGGAGCAAATACAAACAAAGTCCATATTTCCCCTGTGAGACGAAGCGAAGAGCAAAATGCGTTTGGTCTGATTTAATTTGGCTTCTGGCTCGATGACGTGCGTCCAGGTTACACGCATTTCCAGGACAGTCGTCGTTAATTGTATTGCGTCTTTGTCCTAAATTACTGTTCACCGGATTCCGCCCTTTGTCGTTCACATCTGAAAGGCCGTAATCGGGCCGATTTGCTGGGGGGGGCATCACCTGACAGACGAGGCGAGAGGACAAGTTCCAGCACAGTCTCATTATCATTAGAAAATGGGGAATGTCTTTGCATGTGGGAGGGGGGGTGCACCGTCCCCACAGTGTCAGCAAAGCGCTATTTTTATTCATCAATGTAGCTACTGCCTTTCTCCAAAGCGACTTACAACTCCAAATGTTTTGTGTTAAATGTTTTTAGACTGTTTAATCATTTGCTCAGCTGAGCAACTTGTTCTGTATCAGTTGAGGGTTGGGACCCGGGGCAGCGACCTGATGTCCCCAAGCAGCGGGTCTATTTGAGTGCTAAGATTTGTGGAATTGAATAAGTGGAAATGCAGGATGAGTGAAATGGGATTAAAAATGAAAGCTGGGACAGGAGGCAGGAGACAAGTTGTTTGCAACAGAGGAATCAGGGAAGTGAACATGTGGACTGTGCAATGGAGTAGCAGGTAGAAACGTCATCCAGGCGCGATGTGAGAAACGGGGTCTTGCAAAAGGTAGCGGTGCAAAGGATCACCTCCAGAAGGCCACAAGTTGCTGTGCCAGCACTCCAGGGACTCGGTGGCCACACGGTGCAGCTAGATCATGTCGACAGGTTCTGCTGCCTGAGAACTGTGTTGCGCTCAACAGGAGGTCACATTTAGAATGAGGACAGAGGAAATTTAGGTCCAAGGCAGCTTCCTTAAGAATGAAGGGACACTTCTCCCTGCTTGCGTCAGGACATGTATGATGCATAGCAGTGAAACCCAAGTGCTGAAGACCAAAAATCTGAGGAAGGTAGAAGGAACTGAAATGAACAATGAGGTGGATGTGTGATGTGTTGCTGAAAGATAAAAGCGGAAGTGCAGAATTGTTGAACCTATCAGGTCTGTTTTGCATAGGCAGCACCTTCATAGGTGTGGCCATGTGATGCGCGAAGAATAGGACGCCTGGGTCAAGACTGAAGAAGAAAGTGCAGACATGAAGACCACCAACCTGACAGTTGAAGATACCCAAGATCTGCAAATGTCGGGCACACGGCATTTGGAGGAAAACAGCCAAACCAGATTCTCTTGGAAAAAAGGTGTGTGATGATGATGAGGTTCCTGGACCTAAACACAAGGAATCTATCGATCATCCAGTAATGCAGGCGGCGTTGTGGTTACAGCTGCCGCTTTTGGATGCTGAGGCTGTGGCTTTCAATGTGTCTCCTGTTGTTGTCCCCTAAACAGCGCAAAACGTTTCAGGTAAATTCCTTGAATCTCATGAAAGCATCTCTTCATTTTATTCCCCTTTCTCTCGACTGAAGTTTGGCTAAAAGCCCTTTTTCGTTTCCACTGTTTTCCATGTAATCACAGCCTGTTAGTCACCTGGAGCTCAAAGGTTAGTTAGTTATAGAAAGAGACCTGAAAAACCCTGCAGACCCTGATCACGGCCTGGTCAAGCACACCCGTCCACACTTCATCTCACACAGATATACAGGTGTATATCATTAAATCGTTCCTTTGAAATACCAGGTCATTTATTTAGGAAAGAAATCCTTACAAATCCTTCAAAATGTTAGCTGAGTAATTAGCTGCTGTTCTGGCTGAGAACCAGCAGTTTGGATTCAACTGTGGTTTCGGCGTCCGTCTCTGCAGAACACATGCGCACAATTTAAACCCCTTCAATCAATCACTGCTCTGCCCTAAAAAAACAGCAAATTTCATTTACTTAATCGTCAAAAGAAACATATAGACTCTGGGAGTAATTTTGAATGTTTTTTTCCCAACAAAAAGAGCAAAAAGAGTAAAAATGAACAAACTGCCTTGCCTACGTCCTATTTCTGATCTCGCACCCACAGCAGAACCTCACACGGGCGCCTCACTGAACAGACGCTCAATAACACACCTCCTTGGGCCACACAGGAACTCCAGCCATGGGGTTCACTTGACAAAAGGGCCTTCAGCAGGGGCTGGGGGTGGGGGTGGGGGTGGGGGTGGGGATCGCAGGAGAAGACAGATCCATAAGAGTTGCCGACTGCTGCAGCACCTGCCCCTGTGCAACATGACGGGGGTTCGGCTCCAGCTGCATCACCGCTGGGACGTTCTGGAAGTTTCACCACAGGGGACCAAGAGAAGAGGAGCGGAACACGACATGGGGTGCAACGGAAGGTCCAGCGTGAACTGGAATAGCGTCACGAGGGCCAAAGCAGAAAAGCGCAGCTTTAGCATGGAGATGATCCTGGTGGGAAGTTGACGGTGAGGGACAAAGCAGTCACCTCCATCAGGGTCACTCAAAGCCCCGCAAAGACCCAGAATTATACAAACCTAAAACAGCTGGGCATATGGACATGAACCACGCAACAGGAAGAAAGGAACATGTGGCTGAAACATGTAACTGGGGAGGTTGAGCACGAGATGCTGAATCTTCATACATAGAGGGACTGGAATCACTATACTAGTCATGTTGTCTTGAAGGTGTCACGGAGGAGGGAGAACGTTGTTTCTTTGTATTGCTTTAGCATCTACAGTGAGCACTTTGCTAAATAACATTGTGTGTGTGTGTGTGTGTGTGTGTGTGTGTGTGTGTGTGTGTTTTAATCCTCCCACCATTTCTTTCGCTGCCTGCCTCAGTCAGTCAGGCTTCTCCCCTGTTGACACTACCCTGATCTCCACGTGCAGCTCTTGGTGGTCCCTGGTGGAATGTGATGGGGGGTCAAACCATTGTGATGGGGGGTCGCCATCAACACACAAGTTGCTCTAACACATGGGGGGGGGGGGGTCAGACACTGGATTTCCTCAGCAGAGGCACAGGAGACATTTCAACATGGAGGCGCTGGACGACACGAGCTCTGCACTGTGTGAAAACAGCACAATAACAAAAACAAACGGCGCTCAGACTTCTTGTTTATCACACAAACAGCCGTGTGCATGGAAACAACAAGACTGCCGAGGGAGGGCCTCTCGTGAGCGTTTCCCACAGTGGGTACAGTGTTCGGTCACAGGGACGTGAAGGTACTTCTGAGACGGCCGGGCAAAGGGCCTCTGCAGACAGTTCTGCACAGACACACTCACATCCCCCGGCCCAGCAAGACCGTCCATCTCCCTCAGTCTCGATGCCAGAACGGGCCGATTGGGAGCTGGGTGTCATCACCACTGGCACCAGCGTCCAACTTCCTCGAAATAAGTCTCATGGTGAGATGCCTTCAAAAGGAACTACTTATTTAAACAGTTTGTACATTGCAGTCGTCCATAAATATTAACGCCTGTGATTAGAATTAAACCAAAACACAGCCATGTAAGCCCTTTACTGTTTTCTGGCTCAATGTTTTCATTACAAACTGGTTATAAACATCACTTCACTGCTGAAACTGGCTACCACCATATGAAGCTGTATTATGAACTAACACGCAACTTGAACAGTGTAAAAACATATTTTCTTAATTCAAGTAGGAACTGGCCCATTTCAGGGCTGTGAGATGCAGTGATTTTTCGAATCCTGTTTTCGACAGACCCGGGCACCTTGTGGATGAGGATGAAACACCTCTCTGACTCAGTGTGCATCATCAAGCTGCCCAAACAACACGGCTAAACATCCGGAAGCCACCAGGTCCCACAGTGTCTGTTATTCTCTAATTAAAAACAATATGGGGGAGAAAGATGGACAAACAGCATAAGACAACGCGCTGCGGACCTGAACGTCAGCATCCTGGTTCTCCTGCCCTTATGTGCGTCACCCAGTGGTGGAGGAGAAAGCTGGTGCCAAAATCTCAAAGAGAGATGCAGTGTGCTCTCCATGTTGTGAAAAATCTGCAGAACTTTCCGGAGCCAAGGCTGTGACATCATACCGATTCGCTCTGGCTGATCCCCTGAAATCACAGCCGCTCACTGCCTTGAAAGGGCACGAAAGGAAAAATGTTGACAAACTGTTGCTCCTACAGAACATTGCCCTGGAGACCCAATACCTGAGTGACTGACCAATTATTTATTAAATGGGGGGGGCAAAATGCAGAAGACGCTGTTAAAAAGACAGGTCTCCGTCGGGATCATAGCTGCCCGCCAACACAGGCCCTCTGTCAGCTCACACTAGCGGTGCCGCCTCCTCCCTGCTGTGCAGCTCCTCAAAAAAATGGCAGTGCTGGGGATCTCTGGGTCTGGGGGGGGGGGTATTTTTTAGTACTGGTCCAGCACAACATGGAGTGCCACTTTATAGTGGAGAACAGCACAGTTCTCAGGGTATTTATTTACAACATTATTCCATCAACTTCATTTGCCATTTGTGCCTTCCCCCACCCCCCACCCCAGGCTCCAAAATTTAAAAGGGGTTTTGATTTAATCTACCAGTTTCACTGCCTTGGCATCACGTGGCCTCGTGTTTCCCTTTCAGCTTCCATTTAACACTTTTATTACTGAATAGACCCTCATCATCAAAAACCTGAACACACTGAGCTATAAGAACCCAAATCATCTTTATTTCTGCTAACTTTGTTCATTCAGAGGTAATAAATCATCTTTATTTCTGCTAACTTTATTCATTCAGAGGGAATATTGCTGCGCTCGACACCTGAAGTTCCATCTCTAGAAATAGCACCCAGGTGGATGAGGTGATGAATTCTCTTCTGCAGGAAAAATTAACATTTAATCTGTACGATAACTGATGTGAACTCCTGATAATAAACTGGTACAGCGGGACTCCATCACACAGATTTTTAGTGCTCACTTTATGTATGTATTTGTAACATGATGCTGTTTGTGTTGTTGCGTTGCTGTGAGCCGCTGCTGCTGCTGCTGCTGTTGCTAAGAAAACAAAAAAATAAAAGCTGATGCTAATGAGACAAAACCAACTATTACCATCCGTTAGAAAAAAATCTCATCTTGTTCTTATTTGCATTGCTGTGTTCACCTCGCACACCACACTGGTGATGTAAAAGAGATCACGAGTGTTTCACACCTGAGTCACCGACCTGAGCACAATACACATCCGTTTGTCCACAGCGATTACAGGGATGTAAAAAGTCCTCGAGAAGCGCTGAGCTCTGGGATTCCTGCTCACATTCCTCAGCACAAAGCTGCAGTCGAGTTGTCTGGCAGAGGCTCTTATCTGAGCCCCAAGCAGGGACACGAGACACTTGCAGTTAAGGGCCTGAGTCCAGAATGTTCCACATATGTCTGGGGTGTTTGGTTTGTGGCAAAACCGTCAAGGCAACACAGGGTGCGGCTTACCAGTAACACGGTAAAATCGATCAGCTGTTGCCCACTTAACATAGGAGAAAGAACGGATCAGGAACAGCAACCTGTCTGCCAGGGCGAGACGGAGACACTAAGACCAACAGACTGACTGACTGACTGACAAACTGGTAACCTGAGACTAAATGCCAACCAGAGTGACTGAAAGGCAGAGTAGGTGACAGCTGAGACTGGTGGCTGAGACTAAGTGACTAAATAACTAATAGACTGAGACTGATTAACTGAAACTAACAGACTGCAGACTAGAAAACTGCATGAGACCAGCAGACTGACGATAACTAGTTGACTGGAATTAGCATACTGGAGATAACTAGCAAACTGACAATAACAAGCAGATTCAGACTAGAAACTGATGATAACTAGAACACTGACACTAGCAGACCGACGACAAGCAGCAGACTGAAACCGGCAGGGTGAGACTAGTAAACTGATGATAACTTGTAGGATGGGACTAGCAGACTGGCAATAACTAATAAACTGATGATAACTAGTTGTCCATGTGATCCTGGGATGTGCTCTGGCCCAGCATGCAGTGCGGTGCGGTGGGGATCCCCTTAGAGCACAAGTCCGCTTTCACTCCACCACAAAGGGGAGAGTAAATGCTCTGACCGACAGGAGATGGTTGCTGAGTCGGAGGAGCTGCGGTATCCACGGCAACAGGAGGCAGCATCTACCCATTGCTGAGACTGTTCACCCGATAGCAGCCTTTGCTGCTGCTCTTGGACTAGCGCTCTCCCTGTGGCACCTCCCCCTTTCCAAAATAATACAAAACCTGACTAAAAATGAGCAACGATGGAAGCACATCTCAAGTGTGAAGAGCAGCAAAAGACCACAAAGTCCTCACCTGAGATGAGCTGCGCTGACAAACACTGGATTAAAAATGGCCTCTGTCATGTGGTAAAACTATGCTGGACAAAAGCGCTGTGTATGAAATTGAACTAATAAATGTTTTGTTTTCCGTCATGGAAACTTCTCAATATCTGCAGTGTTTACAGACACACAGCTGTCCACCACCGTCAGGTGATGAAACATGTGACTCGGTTTGTGAACATTTACTTGCGGCAGATTATCGATGAACTTATACGTGGTTCTGTCCACGTGAACCTGATGACTGCGGCCCACAACCTGCTGCGTACGGTGTGTTTAGGATCCCGATCCACAGCGTGAAGGGGGAGGGAAATTTGTGGGATATTTGGTTCAGAGCAGCACTGTGAATTACTGCACAAAACAGAAAATGGTTAAAATAAGTACAAACACCACAGATACGCTATGCGCCCAAAGGCAACGGGTGATCTGCGCTGAAACGTCGCGGGTTCGAATCCCACCTCCCTCGTTAGTTGCCGGGCAGTGAAAACTCTGGGTTGTTACACGATCGGTCCATTCGGAGAAAAGTTTCAAAAAACCGAGCGCCGGTTCGCCACTTAAAACATCTCCGCCGGAACGGAGAACAACCGGTTCGCAGACCGAGCGGCGGTACAGGACATAAACCGGGTTAAGAAGGCGTAAGAGCCGCGGTTATGAATCAAAATGAACTGAGAGAAACTCGGCGAAAAGAGACTGACTGACTAACTCGCAGTCTGAAGGAACCTGACAGACTGAAAGCAGATGACGACTAGTAAACTGACCGAAAGTAACTTAGTTATTTTAAGTCTCTTAGTCACTGACTAACTGACGAGGCAGACTGAGGCGAACAGGTCGACTAACAGTCTGACGATGGCTGAATAAGACTCGGTGCCTGACAGACTGAGCGGAACTGACTAACCGGGTGAGACTGACTGACTGACTAACCGGGTGAGGGGGCGGCGGGACACTGACCACTGAGGCCCAGACTCGGCACGTTGCTCAGGTTGAAGCCCTTGGCGCCGAACGCCGCCTTCACCTCGCTGCAGCTCTGCGGTTTGGGGTCGGCGAGCGCCGCCCGGAGCAGCAGGACCAGCAGGGGGACGACAGCGACCCCCCCCAGGTGCCTCATGGCGCCTTTGCTGCCTTTCACTCCGGTTCAACTGGTCTTTTCACACCCGGTTGTTGTTAGTCAGGGGCTTTAGAGCGGAGTTATCCGGACACAGCAGCCGCCTTCTGCTCCCAAAGACGGCCGCTGCTGAAGATCACGGGTCTCCTGGTCCCTGGTGAAGATCACCACCAGGTCATGGGTGAAAGTCACCAATGTGCTGGTCTTGTACGAATATCACCAGTTTGTTGGTCCCGGATTAAAGTCAGTAGTTTGTTCGTCCCAGATAAAGTTGACCAGCTTGTTGGTCCCTGGTTAAGATCACCGGTCTCCTGGTCCGGGGTGAAGATCACCGGCTTTTCAGCCACACAGTCCGGCCGCCGGCGGTTCGGTGAAACTCCGGGCAAAGTGTCTCCAAGTGAATCATGTCAACAAAATCAGATCCTCTAATAAAGTTAAACGTTAAAATTCCAACTTGTTCGCTGGTTTCGCTCTGCAATCCGGACCAGAAAGCGGTGAGGCAGAAACAGCCGAAGTCGCGCGACTAACAGCCAAGAAAAGACTTTCTGAGAGCGGAAAAAGTCCCGCGGAAAAGTGACACGTCGGGGGTCCCGGGTGACGGTGACAGCGGCCGCGGGCGATGCTGCGCTCCCTGCGCGGGTCTCTCTGCGGTCGCAACCGCGGGCTCGCGCATGACCGGCTCTGTCGGCGGACGCGCGGGCATTGCGCGCGCCTGCCCCGCGCCTGCGGACAAAAGGCTGCCCCCACTGGGGGGGGGCAGTTAAAGAACCGCGGGGCAGAGCGCGCGCCTCTCGGGAGCGCGCAGTACCTGAATAACGCGGAGCGGCGCTTAGCGCTTCGTTAACCTTCCGCCCGCGCGACGTTTCATGTTCGTAACAGTAAATTTATTGCCCCCCACCTGTGTGTTGATACCGTGTTCACCTCCAGCTTCAAACACCGTCCAACGGTGAATATTTTCCTTTTCCTTCTTTCCGCTTCCCCTGAATTTGTTTTGTTTTATTTTGTTATATTTCCGTTGCTTATACAAAAATGTTTTTGTTTCTATTTTTACATTGTGAAGAATTTCATAGAAAAGAAAAAAGTGGCTTTCTTGCTGGAAAACGTGGATTTTTATAGATTCGGAATCAGCTGGTGCGTCTCGTCATTTTAAATCAAATTTCACAACAGGCTCTTGTTTCAGATCGTCAAGAATAAACAACAACAAACAAGTTTCCCCTCCTGACATCACAGTGACCTTCAGGTGGCCCAGTTTCTGCTGGACCACGATCATCTTGTGGGAATCAGAACCCTGAGCGATTTCTTACTTCTCATCAACACACACACACACACACACACACAGTCAAACTGGGCTTCGTAGGTTCCATCAGAAGGTTTGATGCATTAAAGATTCTGTCTGATGTTCAGTGACTGTGTTCACCTGTGTGTGTGTGTGTGTGTGTGTGTGTGTGTGTGTGTGTTTATTATGGCTCCAGGTATGGGCTGCAATGCCAGAAACACAGTGACGTGGGATTGGATCCCACTGTGGTCCAGTAGCGTCTCACCATGAGCATCCAGGAGCTCTGTTGCCTCGGATCAGAGGCTTCGTGGGAAGCTGCACATGCACAGTCCCGCTGGGACTAAAACCAAACTGGCACTGGATGGATGGGCCCCCAGCCCAGGATGGGGTTTGGGATCATTTTGACTCGATGGTCCGACTCGAAAGTCCTCAAAGTGAATGTGGCCAAACGTAGAAGGATAAACCGCAGATCAGGCTGTTGAGGAAAAATGTTTATTTTTTAAAGTGTCTATAATTACCGCGTAAAAAGGGCTCAGTTGGGCATCGGCTCCAGGCCCAGTGCTCCTCTTCCGATGTACAACTACAAATATAACCAGCAGAACAGGCTGCCAGGTTCGCCGGCGTTTCGCCGTCGCTCTGTCATTTGTTTGTTTACTTGTCCGTTTGTTTTGGGCATCGGATCAAACCGCACATTGGACAAGCGAAAAGCTCCAAGCTGCAGGAGGAAGCAAGTCATTGCGAAACTGAAAGGTGCAGTTTTCACCTTCTGTTGTCCCGAAAGAGCTGATCCGGGTCTGCGGCCCGGATGGTGAGCGAACATAAAATATGACGGGTCCTGGATTTAATTTAATTCCCTCTTATGAGGGACGCTGGGACCCCCCGCTGACTTCCCCCAGGGGGAAAGGTCACTTCAGTATCTGGAGACCCAGAGCGGTGGCACTGGCAGGGGGGGGGGGGGCATACGTGTTTAGTGACGTTCCTCACGTGGGTTGGCGGTTCTTCCCGGGTCCCAGAGATCATCGCTGTCCTGCAGAAAAAAATAACACAATCAAATCCCGTAAACAAAAGGGCCCCTTTTCCTCAAAAAAACTGTTTATTTGGGTTTTTTGTGTTGCATTTCTTTGTTTGGGTGTGTAAAGTCCCCCAGAGGGAGATTACCGGCCACGACGCTTTCAGCCGCTGTTGGTGTGACCTGCTGTCCTCCTGCAGCATCGCAGGCTGACAGGACGACCCAGCGGGATACTGGAAAAAAGCGCTTTCACCCAGCAAGGGGGCTGTACTCGGCATGAGAAATATGAAATGACAGGAGTGGCTACAGAGTGCAGGTGAATCACCCCTCACGCCCCCTTGACTGACACCCCCCACAGGAGCGAATCTAGAACATCTGAGCTCCTTCGGCTGCTTCTCGTCAGAAGGTCTCAGTTCTGGATGTTTAATTGAAAATGTCTGACATACAACCCTGAAAGAGTGCATCACACGCGACTTAGCAAAATCACAGCATGCGAGTTGGGGGGGGGGGGGGGGT
>UFQX01005300.1:297427-336517 GCA_900497675.1 Arapaima gigas | reverse complement strand
GGGGGGGGGGGGGGGGGGGGGGTCAGTGATGCCGGCGCTGCACCAGTGCAGAACCTGAGTGTGGGTGGAGGCCCCCATCCTGCTGACTTTTTCACTCCAGCAGGGGGGCCCATGTTTGCCCTGCAGGCCAGAGATGCAGTGTATAGATGGGCTTTCGGCACGAGGTCTCCCTCTGGTCCCTGTTTGCTCACTGTGCAGATAAGGGGAAGATCAGAGGTGCTGGTCCAGTGCGGGGGGTGAGCAGGGGCTGCTGGGAGCTGAACCAGATGGCAGGGAGAAGAACACAGGGCTGGGCTGCGCTGTACCTGGCAGCGGCAAAGAGGCGATACAGACAAACAAGGAGGAAACTGAGCCAGGGAACGAAGAGGCTGATATCTGAGGGCAGGGGGACAGGAGCAGAGAGTGATCTTGACACGAGTGCCATGTTTTCCTCTCTGTACGACCAGGATGTTCGAGGTTTAAACGCCACCTGGGGAGAGGCGAGCTGCTCCCACCAGCGCCTTCTGCTGGCGGCGAGAGGGGCGTCTGCAGCGGAGACGAAGATCCTGCAAGGCAGGAGGCCGACAAGGGCCACATTTTTCACATGCCTCCCCAGCAAATATATAAACAGTCACATTGTTATTGTATACGCTGGTTTGTTTTTAATTTTAATATGTGAAAATAATTTTTTTTTTGTATCTACTGAAAGAAATCCAAGTCCTCCCTTAGGGCACCATATAGCGAAACTGTTGTTTTTACGGGTTTAAAAGCTGAGGCTGAAGATCTAACTTCCCTGTTTCAACACAGTCACAGACCCACTAAATCAAGTCCGAGGAGGGATTTGGTGCCGGCGGAGGCTCCGTGACACCTAAACGCACCGCGTGAAAGTGGCACACGCAGGGGATCCGCAAATTTGCACTCCGAAAAAGAAAGAAAGAAAGGAAGAAGAATAAAAATAACTTAATTGCACCGCTTTTAAAATCAACCCCACAAATTTACATTCCATACTGGTTACTGCAAATAAGAGTTTCTTCTGGAAAGTAAATTAATAACAGATAATTGAACCCTTGGTTTCAGATAATCATCATTTGTCTAGGATATAATAAGACGTCTAGGACATTAAATTGGTTGATTCCCCGGCGCTCTGGCTGCTCCCTCGCTGTGTGCGCAGGAGGGAACTGGGCTGTGTCCTCAACACGGTACGAAGCTGGCGAGGCCACGGGAGGAGCACCGGCTGAGCGCACAGTGCTGTGTAACTGCGGAGGATCGTTTGGCAGATGTTTTGCGCATAAAGAAAGCAGCAAAACGCAACGGTGCTTCGGTGCTGACGTCAAGCCGAGGGGTGGAAAAGAAAGACGCCCTCATCCGAAGTAGAACAACAAACAAAAGCGCAGGAGCTGGAACAACGCGACGCCCTGGGTGAGAGTTTAGGCCTCGGCAAGACTGCAGGAACAACTGTACGCCAGTCGCTCACGGTCCCCCTCGCTGCTGAACACGGTCAAGACTGCAGCGGAACGTCATGCGTAATAACATTATGCCCACTGGTGCGGGAGATAAAGGTTCTGGATTTGCAGTAAAATGACGTTTTTTTGGCCTCCCGTTGGAAAGGTCAAACCTCCCAGGATCTGACAGCAGTGAAAAGCAGGAGGGGCTCAGCGCGGTCGGGAGCTGATTTTACCTGCAAGTGCTGTGATTTCATCTCATGACGACGCTGCCGGACCAGGGAAGACAGATGGACGTCAAGTGACCCCCCTGCCCTCCCCGTGCCCTAAAACCACTGTTGGTCACCGAGTCCCAGAGTAACAGAGCAAATTCAGAGTTAGAAATGTTTTCTTTAATGACGGTTTGGTGACGTTTGCAGCCGACGGCCCAGCGAGACGCTCTGCTAGGGCAAGGAAACGCGACAGGGAGATGGACGTGGACGACTGAGATCCACCAGAGGAAAACACACTGTTAGCTGTAGGTACGCACAAGTCCTTGGCGAACATTCCAGAAACAACACAGCTGCATGCACATGCGTCCTGTTCGCCCGACCAAACACAGCCAGACGTCACACGTAGTACAAAATACAATAATGTGTACAGTGTAAAACACAGTCCCTCTTGGGAAGGTTCGAAATAAACAAGTCACAGATTTAAATGTTATTCCAGCCACGTTAGAGACGGACTGGACGCTCGACCACTCGTGCGTTTTGTCTTCAGCCAGGAGGGGCTCTGGAACATGCGGGTTTGACAGAGGCTTGCAGAAGCGGAGAAAGAGACAGAGACATGTGTGAAAACCTGCAAGACCGGAAGGGGGTTTTAAAGAAGTGCGCCGGCCGTCCAGTGTGTCCGCTTGCTGAGGCTCAGCTTGCCCGGTCAGTTCATGTTTTGTACCACACGGGGTGGGGGGGTGGGTGGAATCCATTTGGAAATGTTGCACTGCTCATCCAGAGCAAGGACTTTATTACAGCAACTCAAACGTCAGTGACCGCAGGGGAAGAGGCTATTAAAACCACGCAGGGCGGTTTATCCGTTTGACGAAGGTTATAAAAACAATAAGATTCTCAAACAGTTCTCCAAACGGGCGGAGAAGGTGGAGAAGGTTCAGACACTCCGGGTCTGTTCTGGAGTTCACAGATAGTTAGGGGGGAAAAGGAAAGGGGGCAGTAAAGGTCTGGTGAGGGGCGGTCAGCGAGGGCCAAGCAGGAAGACGGTGACGGTCAGCAGAACCACGGCCCCCGGGGACAGCGCCCCGGCACGGAATGGGTCCCTGGCGGCACCGGTTGCTGATGCCCCGCCCTCCGTGTCTGAGGGGTTCAGCGTGTGGCCAGGGAAGGAGAAGTCATCCATGGCCAGGTTGTCTGCCAGATCTGAAACAGACACAGAAGGAGAAGGAAAGAATGCAAACCAGGTGCAGTGAGACGAGGTCAGTTCCCTGCTTGTTGGTCAAATTGCATTGCAACACATTGAAAACACACAGATCCACTGTCCACAGGGAAATGCGGGTGACGGGGGCACCTTTCGGGGCCCCTGCAGCCCCCCACACACTTCGATGGTGAGATATTCAGTGACTGTGGCCCCCAGGCAAAGGGGCAGGAGGTGAGACGGAAAACAACCCCATCCCTAGGTGTGTGTGTGTGTGTGTGTATGTGTGTGTGTGTGTGTGTGTGTGTGTGTGTGTGTGTGTGTGTGTGTGTGTGTGTCACCTGGAGTGAGATAAGGCAGGCCGTCCTTCGCCCCACCTCAGCTGAGGCCGAAGGTCTGGTCTGGATCACCTCCCCCTCCTGCTTCTCATCTACCGTCTCCACACCCTCTCACCTGCTCCTGTCTCTTCCTGTCTCACACCATTTCATGTATTCATGTGTTTAGGCTGAGCGGTCTCGCGTGACATGGAATCATGGGATGTGGTGCTGGCATCGATACCCCTGGCAACCGATCCCACGTGACTCACCTCGGACAAACCCCCGAAAACAAACACCAAGCAGCCGGAGCCCCTGGTCCCTGAAGGCGGTGCCATAAACAGCCTCCATCCTGGAACAACATCTGGACTCGCAGATTTCCAGAAACACTCAGTGCCCCCCCACCCCCATCGCAGGGTGCTGACACCTCATCGAAGGTCCTGTCCTGCACACCAGGGGAAAGATGGGGGCGTTGAATGGCCCTCTGGACCGGGTCAGAACTCGTTGAAGGTGCAAAGCCGACAACAAGCGTCCGTGACATGTGAGAACTTGGGGCCATAATTCAATAAACCGCTGGAATGAGGAACATGTGATGTCGGCTCTGCAGCACACGCATGGAACACATGGGCCTTCCGGCAAGTTCCCTGCTGGTCTGCGGCCTCCGGCAGCTGCTCAGGCAGCAGCGCTGAGGCCGTAAAATGGGCTAATTCTCCGTCAAAAATGTGAAGCCAGAGTGGGACAGAGGTCAGAAACCGGGGATGGGGGTTTAAACAAGCAAAGGAAATAAACAAACAAGCCTCTGTGGGCAAAAATTTCCCACAATTCATTTGCCATTAGAGCAGGGGTGGAACACGAACCAGGGGACAATTACCCCTCCCTCCCCGCTTGCTGCCCTACCGCCCTGCGCTTCATGAGCCAGGGGTTCAACAAGCCCTCTGCCTTCTTCCTAAAATCTGTCACCATGACAACGGTGCACTGCCCTCCTGTGTGCAGCCTGAGACGCGACTCCCATGCAGGCCAGCGCTGGAGAAGTGTGTGTGTGTGTGTGTGTGTGTGTGTGTGTGTGTGTAGGTGTATGTGAGGGAATAAGTGCTAACAGGTGAGTGGAAATCCCGTTGCTCCCACAGGGCAGCACAGGCGCTCTCTGGAGACCCGGGTGGAGGCAGGACAAACACATGTCCTCACCTCTGAGCCACACCCTCAATCAGGACACCTGTGTTGCTGCACTAGGGAGCGACGGGAATTACAAAGACATGTGAGGAGTGTAAACACACACACACACACACACACACACACACACACACACACACACTCAATGACATGATGTGTCATGCTGGAATCCCCCACCATCACATCGTTCCTACACCGAGCACCTGGTGATTTAACTGCCAACAGCACAGGCGTGTGTGTGTGTGTGTGTGTGTGTGTGTGTGTGTGTGTGTGTGTGTGTATGTGTGCGTGCGCTCATGCACAGACTAAATAGGATCTGTTGAAGTCAAACACACAAAGCCCCCCCACCCCTGCACACCGACAGACACAATATATGAAGGAATTCAGCACAGGTGTTCTTTACACATAACTCACACATAAAAGCATCTTTGTGGGAGACGCCAGGTGCTGCTTATGAAAGCCATGGGAGGGGTGGGGTGGGGGTGGGGATGCCAGTCTGCTCGAAAACTCATCCCATCGTCGGCAGGAATGCGGCACAAAATTAAAATGTCTGGAGCAGACAGACATCAAACATGTTTTATTAGCTGCAGGAATCAGGCGGTTGTTCGTCTGGTGGGAGCAGATCTGCATCTGGCAACAGTGCAACACGCCGACTAGCAACGCAGCTAAAGCAGGCGGACGGTGCTGGAGGCTGCAGGGGGCCCTCAGCTCGACTGGCACTTTGCGGTAAACAACTGACAGTTGATGATGTGGGTAAAAGCAACCGGGCAGTAGGTGGTGTAGCGGTTAGCAGCGCCGCCCCGCCAGGTTCAAATCCCTCCTCCTGCTGTCCCGCCTCCTGCCGTGAGCGAGGTCGTCACCCCGAAACGGCACAGCGAGTCGTTTCGGAGAAAAGCGTCCGTTCAGGTTTGTTCAAGGTGGATCAGCCAGGAGGTGGAAGGCGGCAGACTGGCTGAACATGTGAGGCTCCCCCCAGCGTGAGCAACACACTGAGTAATGAGATCAGAGACTTGCGTGGTAAAACGTGGTAATGTCACAGTCGTCATCCTGCATCCTTCTGCACAGTTTAAGTGGTTGACCCTTTAACTAACCCTGGAGGAGCTGAGGAAGTGCTGAGCTCCTCATCAGTTCTTCTGAACTGAAAGTGCGCAATTCAGCTGATGACCTGAACTCCTCAGATGAGGGCTGTCAATTCCGACCGTGTCAAACTTCATTCGCGCTGTTTAGGAAACATTGCAAACAGGGAAAAAGGTCAAGATTAACTTGCCCGTTGAAGATCTAGTTGTCAACGGTCCAGTTAAACAGTTACAGGAATCCTGCGATTTACAACCTCTTTTACTCCAAATTGTCCGTTTTCTTTTGACACCTAATTTTCAATTTCTGGAACAGAAAATCAGGAATACAAGGAAATTTATCCAAAGCACGTCAAAAAAAAAAAATTGAACGTCACGCATCACACAAGTGGAGCAGAAGTTAGTGTCTCTGCCTCTTTTTCCTCTCACGTTCGCTCTGTTTCTCTGTGTTTTTACAGCCCCCCATTTTATTTTCATCAAGTTTACAGCAAAACGGGGGCAGAAAAGGTAGAAAGAAGGCACACGGTAAGTGAATTTGGGAGTGATTATTTGGGAAAGTTGGTTTGAGGCTTTTAGATGAGCTGGGAACCCATTATTATTTTTCCCATTTAAAATAATGGGAAATAAGCATTCAGTATCCAGACTGTTTCAGGGAACAATTTAATATCATAAATGAGGGACTTGTTGAGGGCCTGATTAACCCAAAGGGGGTGGAAAACTAGTATCATAAAACACACCTTTCACTGCAGAGCCGGATCAGCACGCATTCAAAATGTGAATCGAAAGCGCTGCGAAACACATCTGGCTCTGTGGGGGGGTGGCGTGTCCACACTTCTCCTTTTCCCACAAGTTACCGTGGGATGATTTGACGGCGTTGGTAACTGCGAATGAATCCGGCGTAAGAGACATGTTTAAATCTCCCTTAAATAACTTTGCTCCGCTGGACAGAGTCCAGCTCTCCTTGACACAGAATCGGCGGTTTGGGAGCAACCAGGACCTCTCATGTGCTTATTGATCATGGGAGGACTGGGGGGGGGGGGCACTCCCAGCAGGGGCCGGCTAGGCAGTGCGTGCAGAAGGAGGCAAGCAGAGAGGTGAAGACGCTGAAATGCCTCCGCACCCAGGTCTCACACTGGGAGTATGGGGGCCAAGACAAACACAGTACCCTGAGGAGCCCCCCCCCCCCCCCCCCCCCCCCCCCCCCCCCCCCCCCCCCCCCCCCCCCCCCCCCCCCCCCCCCCCCCCCCCCCCCCCNCCCCGGGGGCCCCCCCCCCCCCCCCTCGCTTGGCCAGAGGAGGAGCTGCGCTCAGCCCCCCTGCAGTGCCGGCTGATCGCTGGGAAGGATTAGGAAGAGCTACTGCAACAATAAGCACTGTCGTCATCACAGGGCCCCCCCCTCCCCCGTGGGGCCCCTGGAAACTGATACTGCAGGACAGTGAGCGGTTAACGCACTTCGAGAGGCACTGATCAGAAGGGCCTCATGCTTCATGCCACGTTTCACGCGGGTGTTTCTGAGTACTGAAATACAGTGCAACACTGTGTGTGTGTGTGTGTGTGTGTGTGTGTGTGTGTGTGTGTGTGTGAGTTTACTCAGATAAGCTGGTCTCTGCTGGGTAGGGGGGTTAGTCCATTACAGTCGAATTTACATGCCGACTCAAACCTATGGCTGACCGTGTGGCTCGGACTGACAGGTGTGTGTTGTTTGCAGGTTCCTTTTATTCAGTCGAGATGCTGCTGCCCGTAAAACAAGAAGAAACCGGACCTGACAGAGCTGCTGACTGAAGGACGGAGCCAGGTTGCGAGGGCGGGGTGCTGACAGCGCCATGAGGCCCGGCCGGGTGCGAGGGATGAGGCGCGGGGGTGGAAGAGCAGCCGCCCTCCAGCTTGGGACGCTGGGACTGTGCTGCGGACGAGCCGTGAGCACGTGACCCCATCGACCCCGATGCCAGCGGCAGGGAGCGTGACCACATACCCTGCTTTACTGCAGGCAAGAAAAGGACTGTGACATCATGCCCTGAAATACCAAGTATAATTCTGAAAAAAAAACACATTCCAGATGCCTGGAGTCCATCACACACACACACACACACACACACACACACACACACACACACAGTGCTGCCAGTTACGCAGCGGGACACTGTGAGGCAAACAAAACAGAAGCATCACAAAGGGGTGTCCTTGACCACCATGCCATCTGGTGCCCCTGAGCCGTACAGTCACACAGTGTCGGAGGAATGGGCCACATGAGCTACGGAGCTCTCCTTCCAGACCAGCGCCGGGTCCTGGGTGTTGCCGCGGATCTCCGCTCGGGTCCCACGGATCACGCTGACTTGCCCCGCCGCCGCGCCGCATGCCTGCCCTCGCGCTGTTTACACAGATGGCGCTGAGCTGCGTTATTTTTCCGAGGGGCGCGGGCCTGCGAGGCTGTTTTCCGAACGCAGACGGGAACGGCGTGGCGCAGGAGTGGCACCTGAGCCCCTCCGCAGTCACGCGGCTGATTCCTTCTCTTTCCGCTGCCACGCGTGACAGCCTGTCATGAAACACACCCTGTTTCCAGCACAACACCAGGCCCAACAGCCCTGACCCATTGCACCTGGAGCACCAGCGCCCCCTATCTCACGTCTATCTAGCTATCTATCTGTGTGTGTGTGTGTGTGTGTGTGTGTGTGTGTGTGTGTGTTAGCATTGAGCTGTGGTGTAAATGTGCTCCATCTGACTGCTGTGTTGCTGTGTGTTGTGCGTCACACCCCCCCTGTGGAGCCGAAGGGCTGAAGGGGCCCTTGATCGGTGGAGCCTCCGGTGACCTGATGTCTGCTGCCCGCTTTGTGTTGGGCAGGAGGTGAAATCCCAGAAGGTCGTGCACACAAAAGACGAGCTGGAGACACAGAAGCCCGAGAGGCCAACACACCCAAGCGCCTCACACTGGGCCGCGGTAACGTTTCAGTGCGTTTGCGCTGCCGCCCCGACGCCCGTTCCTCCCAGCGCTGCTGAAAGGGGGCAAGAAGAAAGGAGGCAGCTGCTTTGAAGCGAGTGGGGCGGCGGCGCCCATTGTGTGCGTGGCAGCGAGCGACGCAGACCTGAAAGGCGTGGCCCAGGGCACTGTGGGAAGCGCGGGCTCACAGACATGGGGGACATGCGTCTACAGTTTCACAGGGGCGTCATGTTGGTTTTACCTCCCTTTCCATTTTCATCCTCACACACACACACACACACACACACACACACACACTGGGTGCCTTTGTGCCCTTGACCTGTAAGAGGGGGAACACAGGTGTGAATGCGGTAAAACGTGGTACGGTGCGTAAAGGTGATCGGCCTCCTGTGCCAGATCGCAGCTGTCTAATATTGCTGGGTTTCCATCCTGTGCCAAGCGGTTTGTACGGTATGAGTTTGGGTTAAGTGCAGTTCAGGGGGATTCGAACCTCAGTGTGTAAAATTCAAACTGCCGCCTGTATTTAACACCACAATTCTGTCCATTTCTTCTGCTTGTCCTCGTGATTTTGGAGCAGATCCCCCCCGTGTCTGAGGGGAGCAGTACAGTGGAAGCTCTGGGTGAAGTTGCCCCCCACAGAGACAGGATGACTGATGTGTTCAGAGCGGCTCTCAGAGCCCAACACCGTGGGTGTCAGACCCCCGTCCTGGAACAGCTTTGCTGGCCTGCGGTGGTCCTGGAACATCTGCTGGGGATGACTAGGGAGCAGGGGGCAGGGGGTGTTTGGAGGAGCCGCTGTGGCCTGGGGGGGTTAGGTGGGGTTATCAGGCTGACCTGCATAAACGGCCTCCGCTCGTTTTATCAGGACGACAGACGGACCCCCTGCGGCCCTCGAAACAGCTGCACCACCTGATCAAACTGCCGTCTCTCACAGAGTAATAGATAGATAGATGTGAACTGCAGGACTTGTGTGGTCACATCCCTGTTCCTTTAGCAGAGCTGAGTGTGGTCGCGACCCTGGATGCCGCAGGGCCAAATGTGCAGGCGTCCTCACCTGCAAATATGCGCAGACGCCGGTGGCGGGGAGGCGGCCCCAGTCCCGACGCGCCGCCACACTCGTCCTCATCGTCGCAGTCGCCGCTTTCCGAGCCCTCTTCCCCACCGTGCGCCTGCTGGCCTCGTCCCGACCGGGCACGCCACCGTCGCTCGGGGGTCGTGACCACACGCAGCAGCTGCGGGCCATGGAGGATGAGGGGAAGGATGGAGGAGGAGAAGACGGAGAGGAAGGAGAAGGTCAGATGTGGTGTTTGGGGAGAGTCAATGCGAATTAGTGAAGATATTCAGCTTAAACACCTCCACTCAAGGGCCCTGAGTGGGATTCAAACCAACAACCTTCAGTCCACAGATCTGGATCTGTGCATCTCGCTGGGGCACCTGGTGCCTGAAGTGGCCGGTACTCAGTGGTACTCAGTGCTACTCAGTGTTACTCAGCAGTACTCAGTGGTACTCAGTAGTGGTGGTTCTATGTTTCACTCTTTGGAGAACCAGGACTTTTCATGAATTCCACCACCTCCCATAACCCCCCGGTGGTCTTTCCTGCCCCCTGTGGAGCAGAGTCTCCCAGTAAAAGACAGTGACTGTAGTTGATGGTCATCATTTATAAGAGCCTCACAGCTACATGTCATCACCCAGGTGCACTAAGTTACCCTGCAAGTCGCCTCTCGCTGCTTTAATACCGTTTCTTCTAACTGTCTCCCTTTATTAAAGATTATTTATCATGAACATCAGCAGCGTCTCCCGGTGTCTTTTATTCACTGTGGAAATTCAACATTTAAGAGTTAATAATTTGCTGAATGTTTGCAGCCGACAGGCCAATGGAGGGAGAAGCGGCCCTGATGTTTTTCCGCTGGTGAATAAAGGAGGATTTGAGGAAGGGCGGTGTCCCGGATGGGGGATTTTGAAGTCCAGGCCGATCTGGGCTTTACCAAGCTGCGCAGGGAAGCCGGGTTCACAGATGATGCACTTCAATCCCAGAAATAATTCCACATGTGCAACTACTGCATTTATGGAGCTTCCAGCTGAAGCTTCCTCTGCCATCCAGGGAACACGTATAATTTCCTGGTTGAAACAGAACTCCGAGTGGCAAAAGCCATGTTGCTCTTGGCTCCGGCGTCGGACACGGACAAGCGGGCCAAAGAGACACACACCTCCGGAGCCTCTCGGTCACACGGTGCCACAGACGGGGGTTAAAAATAGAAGTAAACATTAAAAGTCTGAGGAAGCAGCTTTTATTTGCGCAGGGGTTTAAACTGGAGAATCCATCACTGATCCTCTCAGTCAAAGCCAATCATAAACACAGCATCCGAACCATCAAGGCTACAAGCTCGCTGGAGGGTTCCGTGGTTTGCATGTTTAAAACACGGCTTTAAAGTGTCAGATGAAGGGCTGAGGAATTATAGCAATAACACTGAGCGGTGACAGCCGCAAATGTGTCCGTGCCGGAGATGTTTACACGCGACGACGGCTGGAGTTCATCACGCTAGAAGCTTCCCCGCCATCTCCTTCTACACCAACCCTTCCACCCTGGGCGAGGCGGCCTCAGCAGCAGTGGAGCAACATCCACTTCCCTCCGACCTCCAGTCCGGCTTTATAAACACTTTTGGGGAGACGGGAAAGCTGCAGAGGGCCATCTGGAGAACCTGCACCTTCTCCCCCAAACCCTCCCATCTGCCGCTCGTCATCTTTCCCTCCACCGACTCTGCCACTTCTGCCCCTCGTGTGCTTCCCCACGAGCTCCACTTGTTGCTGTCTGCTTTTTTCCTTATGGGGAAAATTGAGATCAGATGTGGCCACACCGGGCAGCTACATTACAGAAGAAATGAAGTCCATAAAAGCGCCCGAGATCCGGAACGCCGGCTCCAATGCAAAAGGGACCAAAATGAGGCAAAACACCTCAAAATGCGGCACTCAAACGATAAACAGCCCTACAAACTTAATCCCGAATGTTCCCTTCACAGCAATACTTACAATTAGGCTCCGCCCCCTTCGCCGGCCTCTGCCTGCCGGGACGGTGAAGGAGAGCGTTCAACATCCTTTCACTTTGTTCTCGTGGAAACGCTTTATCTTCCTACAGACGCCTCTTAAGCCCGAGCAGCAGGAAATTCCACAGGCGGCTTTTAGATTACACAACTGGTAATTTGGGTTTGCTGTTGGATAAACGTTTATATTTCTGTTTAAACGCGCAGAGCCAACAATCGTGCCAAGAGTAAAATGGCCCTGCAAAACTGCTCATTTTTGGTGGAACTCAGTCTCACCCGCAGTTCGTTGTGAAAGGAACCGAAGGGCTGAACGGCGGTGGACGGAAGGGGGGGGACCACGCTTCCCGACCGAGCCGAGCGGAGCCGAGCCGAGTGGCGCTTTAGACGGCGCCATCTGGTGGCTGCAAAAA
The DNA here is from genome assembly GCA_900497675.1 of Arapaima gigas. Classification (NCBI taxonomy): domain Eukaryota; kingdom Metazoa; phylum Chordata; class Actinopteri; order Osteoglossiformes; family Osteoglossidae; genus Arapaima; species Arapaima gigas. Next base: position 324,752 of record UFQX01005300.1, on the reverse strand, counting down.
CGCCCGTCTCGGCGTTACCGTAGAAGCCGATATGGAGCTGGAAGTGGCGGGTACTCGGGAACAAACGGGAGACCCCCCGCAGGGTGCTGCCCCGACGGTCGTGGCCTTGGGTGCAATGGCCAGTTGTGATTGATCTGGCGGTGGCGACCTGACTGGCGCTGGAGAAAGACGGAGGGCAGAGGCGTCTCGACGACGCCTCACAAACAAACCGAAAGGTCTGTTAGACGTCTGCTGGGTCCAGGAGATGGGGAGCGGGGGGAGCGGCGGCTGGGGGCGACACGCGGGGGCATGGCAACCGCAACCGTGGGACAAAACAGAAACACAACCGCAGCCGCGCAGTCCGGGAACCGAGGAGGATAAAACCTGAGGATGAAGGAAGAGGAAGAAACGGCGAAGTGCGTAAAAATAACTCGGTTTGGACGAGAAAGGAAGCGGCGATTTTAACTGGTCGGCGATGCAGCTGTGAATACAAAGCGGGAAACCGCCTGCGTTGGGCAAACAAGGCGGCGGTGCGAGGCTGAGTGGCCGTGAGTCGGTGCGGCGGAGGGGAGGCCGCGCACTCAGGGGGGCCGCAGGAGACGAGGCGCCACGTCGGCCTCAAGCGGTTAGAGGCTGGTCAGCGGGGGGCCGGGGTGTCTGCGTGGGGCGGGCGTACGGCGGGTACCATTCTGCAGCTCAGAGGGGGTCCTCGTGGGGGCCAGCGGGCACAGGGGATCTGACTCTTGATTTGAGTCTGGCGGATACTGCAGATCCCCTCTGCAAATCTCAGCTGCCAGCGGTGGGCTGCTGCACATTTCTGGAAATTTCCAGAAAGCCCACAATAAACACAGGGAATGAGGCGGGTAGAAGCCTCCGTGTCCCGGCTGAGTCACACAGCCATCATTCCTGGTGTCGGTGTCACCCTGCAGCTCTGGCCGCTGCTGCTCTGCTTCCTCTGTTGCCCACAGTGACCCGAGGCTCTAAGATGCAAGTCTGCAGCTGACGCGCCTCTAGAACGTTCTGCACATCTCCTGTGTGTGTGCGTGTGTGTGTGTGTTTGTCCTTAAGAGTGTGGAGCAGAGTCTGGGGTCACAGCAAAAATCTCCCTTGTGTGCATGTGCCGGCACACGCGCGCGCACACACACACACACACACACACACACACACACACACACACACACACACACACACACACAGCTTGCTTGGTTGTTATGGTTATCAGGAATACCTGAGGAAAAATACAAGAATTTGCTTGCATTTTCACTGAATGAGTCACAGAAAGTTTTGGAGCAGCTCAACTGGAGAGAGAGGGAGGGAGAGAGGGAGAGAGAGAGAGAGGGAGGGAGAGAGAGAGGGAGAGAGAGAGGGAGAGAGGGAGGGAGAGAGGGAGAGAGGGAGGGAGAGAGAGAGGGAGAGAGAGGGAGGGAGAGAAACGTGCCCTCAAGCTTCTTCAGCCCGTCTTGTTCTCAGCTTCTGCTGAAGATGGGGAGAAGGTGGGGGGGGGGGGGTTGGAATGCTTTAATATATTAATTGGATCATGTTAACCTTTATTTTTGCCTTCAGCTCACATCACCAGGTTTATTTTTGTACATTGATGGTGGACAGTTTTTTCCTGAAGTGTTTTTTAAGAAACCATAATTTGCTCTCATATTATTTTTATTCGGCATATGTGAATATATATTATTTCCAATAAATGATCACAATCATATAAACATCTAGAGGACTATTCATGTCATACAGGGATAAAAGTGCTTTATAAGAATATGACTACTCTGTGTGTGTGTGTGTGTGTGTGTGTGTGTGTGTGTGTGTGTGTATTGCTATTAGCTGTGGCGTGCAGCAGTGGCCTGTCTCCGGTAGGTGTGTGATCATAGGACCAGGGGGGGTCTGGTGATGTGGGGGGCCACTGAGCCACATAATGCGAGAAGCACGAGTCCAGTAACATCAGCTGCAAACACACACACACACACACACACACACACACACACACACACACACACACACACACACGCGCACACATGCACACAGTGAGTCATAAACACACCTCCAGCGCAGACTGATCATCATGTTGTTGATTTTTGAAATATCCACCATGTTACATGTTGTGCGCAAATAAAGGGAAACAAGCAGCAGTTTTGGAAAAGTCAGTCACATCATCAAACTTCTAAACACTGAAATAAAAATGTGCCCAGTTTGGAGACTCAATATAACATCTTTGACCCATTATTATTATTATTTAGCTGTTGACTTTGTGCTCGACAGCGTGAGCTGCTGACAGAAACTGAGCCATTTCCACACTGAATCCATTTTACTGTGAGTTCAGGGTGGGACTGCGGTGGGGATTTGAACCCGGGACTGTCGACCCCCCGCCGATTCATCCATCACCGGGAGAGACGTGTGCTGCTGGATGTCTGACAGTGGAGGTGCTGAGTGGAGGGGTGAGGCGGGGCAGCAGAGAAAGGCCACACGACCCCTGTGGGAAGGTGCAGAGACGATGAGTGGGGGGTGGGGGTGGGCGGGACAGGAAGTGTGACCTCTGACCCGGCGGTCAGAGCATCTGACTGACAGCTGATGGAACCCAGCGGCCTGGGAAAGAGCAGCGCGAGAAGCACCGGCTGCTACAGTGAGGAGGAAAGCGGAGCTCTGCGGAGATACGGCACTCGAGAGAAATCACTCTGCCCCCCCGCCCCCCTGCCCCACGCTGATCTATGGCGGCCGTCTCACACCCCCTCGTCCGCCACCCCTTAAGTGCTTCATTACTCTTCTCAGTGCTGTAATTACCCATCTCGCCCCTCAGCTTCTTCCACAGCGGAGGGGGTGGGGGGTGGCTGCAGTCCCACAGATGCTGGGGGGGGTCCGGCGTCTTGCTGCTCTGTGCTCGGGACAGAGTGTGTGCATCGGAACGCCGCGCGCGGTGCAAAGCGGGATTAAATCCTGCAGGAGAGGGGTGCAGCTGCGTGGGGGGGCAAGGGTTCGAGGGCAGGACACCCCCAGTCAGGCGACAGCGGCGAGCAAATTATTAGTGGCGGCACTAATTGGAAGGCAGAGGACCGACCTCCTGACCCCCACGAGACGGGTGGAAGACACACACTCGTGGGGGGGAGTCACCGTATGGGGATGGAGGGTCAGCAGGAAGTGGGAACACAGACAACTCTGTTTGTGGGTAAAACCGGAGCAGGAGATCAAGCAGATGGAGATCCTCCACCCCCCACATTGCCGGAGGGGCAGAGCGGCTGCGTTCAGATACCAGCTCTGACTCTCAGGCTCCCCTTAAGACCTCCGAGTCGGCAGCTGGGTGGAGACACACGGCCCAGAACCCAGCTGAACCAGACCTCCTGTTCATCTCAGGAGCTTCTCAGCATCCCGCGTGAGACTGAGGAGAGGGAGAGAGTGGAGGAGGGAAACACAGTTGCTCTGTGGTCTTGTGGGACCTGGGGGGGGGGGGGGGGCAAGAGTGTCGAGTCCAACTTCCCACCGATGGCGGGAAGCAAATGGCACGATGGCAAACACACCTGGTTGACTTTCTGAGGCACATTCTTTCCCGAGTGCCGGGTCTGATGGGGGAGTGGAGGTGCAGGGCAGCACAGGGGAACAGAGAGAGAGAGAGAGAGATAGGATCAGGGAGAGAGAGGGGAGGAGAGCAAGAAGAAGCGAGAGGGAGAGGTGGGGGGGCACTCAGGACCCTCAGAAAGGGGTGGTAGACGTAACTGACCAATCAGGACAATCGCCAGTGGTGACTGTCAAGCCTGTACCGCGGTAAGATCTCTAACAGGGTAATAACTTTCAGATCAGCAGCTCTGTGCTCATGTACTCAGCAGTGCTCAGCGGTACTCACTGGTACTCAGCAGGACTCGCTGGTACTCAGTACTGGTGTTTCTGCAATTTGCCTGCAATCCCCCTTCCCTCTCCTCCCTGCTGCTGTGGGGCTGGTTGTTTATCCGGTGTCACCATCACAATTTGTTCCTCATCTGGCCCTGGGTGTCTTTGGCCAGTCGAGTGAAATTCTCTACACCCGCCCCCCCAGATTGCAAGTCAGAACAAGGGTCCCTCTGTGCTCCTTTCCGCTGCCCTGGGCTGCGACACCCCCACGTCCTCCTGTTTACGATGGTGCAAAAGCAAACAAACAAATAGTGGGGGGGTGTTTGCCAGCGTGTGCCCAGTGCTGCTGCTGGCAGGGGCTCTGACACAAAGAGCCCCTTCACACCCCGGAGCACAGAACCTGCCAGCCCCCAACCCACTCCAGACTGTCACGGCACAGCCCACGTGTTCAACACGACGGCACACAGACGCCGGCTTCACGAGGGCCGTCTGCTGCTCTTCGTGTGGGGGTGAGTGGGGGGGGGCATCACTCTCACCTGTCTGCTCTGTGTGCGGTTAAGCGACCTCCTCCCACCAGCGCGCCTCGGATTAAGGAGCCTCTCGTGGAAGTTCAACAGAAGGAGCTCAGAAGAGACAGAATCTATTCCTTCATTAACGGAAACTTTTACAGGAATCGTTTCCGATCTTTCCGTCCCGCCGCTGTGCCAGCATGCGACTCCGCCGGGGGTGGCAGACGTGTCTCGACCAGGTAAGTCTCGGTCGGAGGCCCCAGGCCGGGCGAGGTTCCTGCAGGCTTTTCCTCTGCCGAACCCGCCACTCAAAGCACCGGGAGGGGTTGTGCTCGAGTCCCCGCGAGACGGACGGCCGGTCCGCCGCGGAGAAACCCGCGTTTCTGCGACTTTAACACTGTCTGCAAATGCCTGGTTCGTTACGGCCGATTCCCTTCCATCTGTCGCCGTTATCCATCCTTCTCAGCAACTCAACCCCCACCAGTCCACCCACCCTCTACCTGCATTCTCGCAGCCCACCTGGTTGACGTGTTTGAGTTTGTCGATGATCTGGCTCATGGTCGGTTCCGCCGCTTTCACCTTGGACTCTGGACCGTGTGGTTGCAGCCGCTTGGATCCCGGAGGCGGGAACCTGGGGCACAAATGGGAGAGAGATGCATCATGGGGACGTGGGGAAGGCAGAAGACGGGATGAACAAACATCAAAGCCAACATAAACGGAGGAAGGAATGGCGGGAAAGGAGGTGAACCTGGGGGTTCTGCACGACCACGGACATCGCTCGGTGGACATTTTCCCCAAACCGCGTGTACTTGGCGTCTGGGGCGGCTGGTCTCCCGCTCGCAGGCGTCAACTGTTGCATGACCGCCACCTAGTGGTGATACTGGGCACCAACACAACCACCAGCTGCAGGGACCCGTGAGTGAAACGGCTCTGCTGACCATCCTGCTGCGGTCACTGTGACTGTCGCCGGAAACGCTGCTGACCGCGGCGTCCGGAACGACGAGGTGCGGAAACCGGCTGCCGGCGAGTAATTGAAGCTGCTCGTTTACTAAGAATAATTAACTGATTAATTATTTAAACTTTCTGTATCAAAACCTCAAATAGCTTCGCTGTTGGAGACCCGGACCGTGTCCGGTCAGAGGGAGAGCATGCTGGGACGCGGAGGGACGATGACTTTCGGGCAGGTGTGGTCGGGAATGGACACGGGTTTGAATCCCAGTCGTGCCGCTCGCTTCCCGCCCTCGTCCCTCTCGTGTGGCCGGACACGCCCGTGTCGGTCGAGTGTCAGGATAAGTACCCCCACAGTGGGCGTGACAGAGGCAGGAGAAACACCGGGCGCTGGACTGTGGCCGCAGCTCGGCGTCTCATTGACCCGCCAGTCTCTGTGCTTGGCTGTTTCCAGCAATCCCTCCCCCGGTGTCATTAGCGTTACTCCGGCTGTCGGAGCAGAGAGGGGACTTTACATGACTAAGCAGAAACAGCATGAACAATAGATTTCCAGAAGTGTATTGAATGCAGCTGCAGTCACGCCATATAAAAGGACCTTGCTGTTGGAGGCTTGCAGTGGCAGCTCTTCATCTCCGAAAACATCCTCCTCGTGGTGACACCACACAGTGGTGGACTTGAGCCAAGGAGCTGCAAAAGGTCCAGGGTGACCAACTAAACTCACCTTCACAGCGTTGTTCGATGCATCTGACTGATGGACACGGTGAGGTATGTGGACTTGGCCAGAGTCAAAATGAACAATTCCAGTCAAAGTCTCCTGCAAGCCAGAATTTCATGGGCCAAAAAAACACTGGCTGAACTTTTGAGGAGTCTAAGTTGGTCTTATGGACCAATAAGTCAACATTTTTCATATTTGGATCCAATCGCTGGGTATTTGTAAGGTGCAGAGATGATGAGTTGCACCTGTGTCCAGCATAGAAGAGGTAGATTTGTGGTCTGGGGAGCTCACAGAGTCGGAGATGTTTACCAAACTGGTGGTCTTAACCGGCGTGGCCATTGTAGCCGGTTACGACTAGACGGCCAATCTTTTGTTCTTCAGCAAGCCACCGAGCAGAGAAAACACCCCAAAGTTGTGTATGGAGCGTTTGGTGAAGAAAGAAGGACAAGTCAAATCATGAGTCCAGGTTGTCTACTCTGTGTTTTAACTGGACATCTAAACCCTGCAGGATAGAAAAGATGAGCAGGACAAACCTACGGAGCTGCTGAGGGACCGGGTTTGAAGACGAAGCCAAAAAATCTCAATCTTAAATTATCTGCAGGCACTGCAACAAAACCTGTGCAGGGTCACGCAGATCCCGTCCTCGGCCCCACGTCCACCGCGAGGAACGCCGTCCTCGATATCTGACGTGCTCCGAGGTGTTTCACTAACATTTGGCCAGAAATAGGGCCTGAAGGGGGCGGACAGGAGAGCTACGGGTGCTGGCAGAGCTTCAGTCTCAAACCCTGATGGTAACAATGACCAGAGACAAATCAAATCAGAAGTTTGCTGTAAAGGTGTTATCTTCACTACGGCTCTTACCCCCCACCCTGATGCGTCAACTGCTCACTACCCTCCATCTTTACAATTTATACAGCTCAGCCAGCAGGTGGCGTGGTGGTTACAGTCATCGCCTTTGGACACGGACCCTTGATCAAGCTGCTTAAACTGAAACATTCCTGCAAAAATGACCCAGGTGTGTAAACAGGTAAATCGGTGTAACCAGCTTAACGCTGCAAAAAAAGTAAAGGTGATACAAAATAAACGTAAACCTGCATATTTACACTTAAGGGGCAAATCAAACAGGAACAGTTTCCCAAAAGTTTGTCAAACTCAGCTAGAAGCTTCCAGAAAGCTGTCTCCACCCCAAAGGATGCTGGGCAAAACGAGGAAACTCACCCGTCCACCACGTCCTGCCCGTTCCAGCAGGAGGACTCATTGAGGGCCACAGGCTCCCGGCTGCACAGAGCTTCCCCGAGGCCTCCAAAGAAACCACTGAAGGTCTTGAGGGAGGAGATGAACTCCCTGAGGAAGACAGAAGCATCCAGCATGAGTGGGGAGGGTGGGGGGTGGATGCAGCAAAGGGGACGAGGAGAAACACAGGAGCCTTGAGCATCGGGTTGAAACCGGGGGCAAAAGAACGAACAGGTGATCTGCACGACAATCCACCGTGGACCTTCAGCCACAACCACACCTATGAAATACTGGACCCTCGCGACCTTCTGCTCTTCACTGATGCACGTGAGGGCTTCTGGAACTTTGCGGCATACCGTCGTCTCCGGCGGCATTCGTGCAGACATCATCGTGATGCTCGGCATTACTGTCAATCTTTCACACAACTGCAGAGCTTCGTGAGAAAACAACAAGCCAGCAGAGAGCAGAAAGAAATTAAACTGATCTCCCACTCGGAGTGAAACCGAGACGCTCGCTGCGCCTCGGGGGGTCGTTTCAGGTCAGCCCGTTTCGCTCCGACATGGAAACACGCAGGATCCGAAGCAAACTTTCCTGTTCGAAAATACGGCTACGGTGTGTACTATCTGTGAAAGACTGAACTAGATGCACGAACCCCTCATATCTCCCTCAGTCCTTTTGTTTTCCTCAGCGTCGGTGGTTACGAGGCCTTTTTTGAAGTCACTCAAACCTGTTTTTGGGTTTAAGTCCCTTTTACATCACAAAGTTGTTTGTGTTTAAAACGGCCAGAGAGGATCTGGCCGACACTGCAGGGGTCATACAAGTCGGGAGGAATTTCCCAGCGTCCCGAGCAAAAGTGCAAAGCCTCACGTGTGACTCTGAACTGACCGCGGGTCGCCGGGGAAACGGTGATGGAGAGGAGCCCGCAAGTACTGCAGCAACACGGCGGCGATTTTCCTCTTCGTTTGGTTATTCCTTCCGACTGTGTCCGACTGTGTCCTCCTCACTCCTCACCTCAACGTCCGCCAGTAAAATGAACACGGAGACAGCAGGAATGTGAGCCCAGATTTTACTTCAACTCGCTTCCATGGTGTTTACGGCTTGTGCCCGACGTTTGTGGACCCGAGAGACGTTGCAACTGACCAGTGGCATTAAAAAGGAACTTTTGCCGATAAAATAGTTTTCTTCACATTTATACATTTTTAACTTTGATCCATTTTGAATTGATTTTAACCGAAACGCAGCTAAAAGCTAATAAAATGTTAAAACAAACTGCATATTTTACATTTATTATCGCCATATTGCGGAGTTCTACAGAGGCTGCCCACTACTACACTTCAGAGCGGGCGGAAAGCGGCCGGATGCTGACAAATGTTCCTCGTGTTGTTTTGCGTTTCGTTTTTCAGCTGCATTGGGACGTGAGAAGTGGAGCTAAAAACGTTAAACAAAGAGACGGACGAAGCGGAGAAGTAAATGACACCGAGGGGGTTAAAATGAGGGCAGCTAATAAAGAACATTTAATGGGATGTTTTACTTTGACTCCGCAAACCAGGTCGACGTTCACCGAAAGCTGACGTCGTCACGCGACGTGAAATGAACGGATTTCAGACTTTGCCGGGTTCTGCCGTCGGATCTCCAGCACCAGCCTTGGTGCAAAACCAGCACTGATACGGCGGGAGAAGACGTCTGTTTGGGGACGCGACGAGTTCGCGCCTCCCGTTCCCACTCCGGCTCTGAGAGGGAGTGTGGGGGGGGGGGGGGGCGGCGTGGGGGGGGGGGGGNGGGGGGGGGGGGGGGGGGGGGGGGGGGGGGGGGGGGGGGGGGGGGGGGGGGGGGGGACGGCTGTGGGCAGGGCCCTCGTACCTCCGTCGACCTGCCAGAGTCTCCTCCGGGTCAAAGGGCAGCGGCGTCAGGCCATGGGTCTCCGCGGCTGGACGGGCGTGATGACGGACAGCGGTGGCAACGGCGCGAGACACACGCTGAGGAGCATGGGAGCAAGCGGCGGTCACCTGGGGGAACAAGCGGGAAAAGGGGGAGGGAAAGTTAAAGACAGCTGAGCTGAAGACCACCAGACCCTGGAGAAACGAACTCCCAGCTCAACGGGGCACCGGGGAGCCGCAGGACCCTGTCTGACCAGGGAGGGAGAAGAAAAGATGTGCAACATTTCACCAGCAGACACGAAACTCTGAAGATCAGTCACTCAGTCCGGCCCCACGGAACCGGCAGCAGTGAGCAGAACTGATGAAGCGCAGTTTTAAACAAACGACGAAGTGAAGGTTTATTGAGCAGACAGGAGAGAAGTGGTGGGATTCAGCAGCTCGGGGGGGGGGGGGGGCTCATTTCACCACCACGAACCTATGGACCCCTGTGAGAGGGAGCACCGGCACACGGAGGTGGGACGGACGGTGGGTCCTGGAGGCACCGGGCGGCAGATCCTCTGACCGCCCGCGTTGATGCTGACGGCCGCAGGGGGCCAGCGGAGAGACGAGAAGAGACTCGCGGGAACTCCCCGACAGGTGAAACGCGGCTCGTGCCGCCGGCGGACGCGAAAGCGGGGACCAAAGTCCGAGATTCCCGGCAAACGTGCACAACACCGGCAGCCGACAGCGAACCCGCCGCCCGGTTTGGGGATTAACACGTTACGCTGCAAAAACGTACCGCTTTATTTTCAAGTTGTGTTTGTCTAGTTCCTTTTGAGTCTTCGGCGAACCATAAAGAAAATATGTAAATGAGTGCTTATTTTTTCCTGCGGAGATAAAGCGTGTTGTCTGCGTGCGCCGCGGCACAATGGGAGCGCAGGAAGCCGCGCTCTGGGCCCCTGCGATAGAGGAGTCGCGCCATTCTTTTCAGGTGCAATAAAAATGCAAATGCCTGCTAATGTTTTGCTTGCGGTTTAATGATCTGCTGGGGGTTTAATTTCCTCTGGGGTTTGTTTCAGGGGGTTTAATTCTGCCTCATAATGTTAGCGGCTAATTGTGCCCGGCTCCCCGTAACCTAAGTGGCTGCGCTGGCGTGGCCCTCTCTGAATGCTGATGTTTCCCGATAGCTGTACACTCACACACACACACACACACACACACACACACTCACACACACTCACTCGTGGTCCTGTGTTATTTTCATTTGCTTTTTATTATGCTGGGATGCGAAAGGCCAGATGAGATTTGAGAGACTAATGAAAACGGGGGAAATGGTGGGAGCCGAGGAAACTGTTGGCGTTTCTGCGTCTCCTTCTGCCTGACTTCTGTACGGGGTCGGGGACACGCGTCGCGCCGATGCGCGTGCCGGTTAACACACAGAGAACTGCTTCTGGTTGGACCCGCAGGCAGGGACCTCGGTGCTCGGGAGTTGATGACGAAACTGCAAACCAGGGACAGAAGCTGCTTTAAAGAGGACAGAAGGATAAATGATTCAGCTCATTTTTCCTGAGAGCTCAGACTCCTCCGCAGAACAACTTGTTTCTATCAGCGACATCATTTTCCCTGAACACTCTGGGCCACAATAATACCGCAGGAGCTGGGATTTGAACCCAGGGCCTCCAAGTCCGTGGAAACCGGCTAAACAAAGAGCTGGATAAATAAGCAGAAACGTTACTCTGCCATTTCAGCTCCTGCTTCGCGGAAACAACAGCCGTCCGACCCGGACGTCGTCGCCGAGGCGCGGCGCAGCAGCTCGGCGCCCCCCGGAGCGACGGACTCGTTCATCCTGCCCCTCCCTGCGCTCCCGTGGACTTTGATTAATGCCGCTCTGGTTTGCGCATTCGTCCTGTTAGCGATAACCCTGCAGGGGGCCGAGACCCCGCCGAGGCGCTCAGTCACCGAGTGTCAGAACCCTCTCGCCGGCAGCGTACCCAAGACCGCCGCGGCCGGACGGACGCAGCAGCCGTGTTTGCCGTCCCTGTACGTTTCGCAGGTGCACCGGCACGGGGCTGGACCCCACGCGCACGGGCAGATGCGGACACGTGCTGGATGAAGGCAGCAGGTAGTCGACCGGTTAATGCGGTCGAAGGCCCTCCGTGAGGCCGCTTCACACGATGAGGCCCCCTTGTTGTCTGGCACGGGAGGGCTGAACACATTTTAATATAAATAACAGCCCCATTTTTTATTCACAGAATGCATGAGAGTGTAATTGTGTTTAGCTGTAGCTTTAGGCTGTCAGGCTCCGCTAGTTTATATATTATAGTGTGTATTATATAGCCGTGAACCTGAGCTGAGAATCAGTGTAGAGAATAAACTCCATTTAACAGAGTAATTGTGAGCGGGGGGGGGGGGGTGTCCAGCATCACTAAATGTTCTTTAAATCCAAACATCCGTAAAATAAAGTCGACATGATGCCAACGGTGCATTAAATAACATAAAAGTGTATTTTGAACGGCCAGTATATTGTGGCAAAAATTCCCGACGTTTCGGTGCGAACAGCGAATGTTGTCTGTAAAATCCAAAATCAGGTGGGGGTTTAAGCCCCACGTTTGTCTCAAATCGCAAAAAACCAGCGGAAGGTTAAAGTAGAGGATTGGGCTCCCTGGGGGCTGAGGTGAGGCCCCCCAGCTGGTTTGGCCCCCCAGGTTCAGATTTCCGGCCCTTAATCTCAAACTGTGCCGATAAAAATCGACCGGCTGTGCAAATGGGCTAATAACTGAAGTTTAGTATATAAACCTAAAACTGTAAGTCACTTTGGGGAAAAGCAGCAGCTAAAAACGAATAAATATGAAATGAATTAAAAAATGACGAGTGCGAGCGGCGGCCCGAGCGACACAGAGCGCTACGCCGGGGGGGGCGGAGCTCAGGACGTTTGCGCCTGAGTCTCTAACTGTGCCTGGATTTCTCCCATAATGCAACCTGATAACCAAGCCCTCGGTTTCCCCGCTTCAGCCCTCCGCTCCGTTCGGCGTCTCTCTGAGAGAAGATGCATGATTTATGAAGCACTATTTTTACCAGCTACCGTGCCAAAGCGAGAGAGAGAGGGAGACAGGAGAGATTTTGAAGTCAGAGCCCGAGGGGAGGCATGAGAGGAGCTACGGAAAACTGGGGAGACAGCGACCCCCCCCACCGTCCGCCGCCCCACCGCCACCGTCCTCCCGCTTGCAAATTAACATTTAAAATTGGCTTTATTGCCCTGATTGGGGACGGAAACTGCCGGGGCTGGGAGGTATCTACTGCAGGCCCCTCCCACACACCCACACACACACACCCACACACACGCACGCACGCACGCACGCACGCACGCGCGCTGCTGTACCTGACATGACCCTAGAGCACCTGATCAGGTACTGAAACACAAAGAGCTCCAGCATAATTCCACATCTCCTCTAGTCCGACATCATTCATATTCTGCATCTGGGGGGAAAAATCAGATTTTATTGACTTTCTAAGACTCGGCTTGTTTGCCTGACAAGGTGTGGACTCGTAAAATGGTTAAGGCACCGAGATGCTTACCTGGGCGGTAAACATGGTCACCTACTATCACCATTCTTCTGTCTGACGTTTTTCTCCACACCATCTCCAGCCATTAAGCTACTTACTGCCATTTATACAGCCGGGTCATTTTACCACTTCAGGATTGAGTACCGCGACCAAGTTTATAGCAGCACGATGTGAGACTTGAACCTACAACCTAGAGGCAGCAGCTCTAGTTGCGCGGTGGTGAGTTTCTATAGGAGGGGCAGCAGGTGTGAAGCAGTGTGACTGGGGGCGGGGGCGGGGGGTGTCACTGGGTCATGTCCACATGCTCCTCATCACACTTCCAGACAGACTTTTCTTCTGCAGAGGAAGGTGCTGCCAGGTTTCTCCTGTCCATCTTGGGTTGCTGAGCACAGCAGTTTGCAGCCCCCTGAGCTGAGCCGGGCGACACACTGGGGTCACGGTTACGCCACCGACCCACTGACACCATCGGTTCTGCGCAGGTGAGATGCTGGAACCGACTAAACAGATCAAGCAGCAGTCCTGGCCGTGACCCTGTGTCCTTCCCCAGCCTTTCCTCTCACCTCTGGGGTCCGAATTCCAGGGGAGCAGGTGGAATAGTGCTTCGAACTACTGTCTGCCAACTTGGCAGTCATGGGTTTGAATCCCAACTTCTGATATAATACCCTTGAGAAAAACACTTTACCCTCAAAACTCCTCTATTCCCCAGCTGTATAATGTGGTAAATCACTGTAAGAAGCTTAATTTTGTCAGGTGATTTAGAGGAAAAATGTGGCATTTTGTAACTAAATGCCAAACAAACGGAACACACAGGGTTTGAAGACGGCGTAAAGGTAAGAGGTTGGCTCAGAGGCTGTAGGTTCAAATCCCGCTTCCTGCTGTATTACTCTTCAGCGCAGTAGCTACCCAGTTATTCTGGTGCCAGGTAAATATTCACAGCACTGCAGTGCTCGGACTGAACGTGGACCGCCTGTTTGGGGGGGGGGACACAGCGCCATCCACAGGTCTGGAAAAGTACAACACTACTGAGAAGCTGTAAGAAAAAGATGCAGATAGAGCAGGTGGATTACAGCCAGGAGTGGAGGGGCCTGAGATGGCACACACACACACACACACACACACCCGACTCACCACAGCGATGACGTGACTCCGGGCGGCCAGGACGTGGTGCAGCGCCAGCCGAATGGGCGTTTCCAGCCACATGACGACAGCCTCCATGTCCTGCTCCCCCCGCATGGCACCTGTTAGCGCAGCCAAACCCTCCACGTAGCTCCGCCAGTGGGGCTGCACCTCGGCTGCCCCCCCCAGGCAACCTTGCGCGGCGGCCAGACAGGACGCCAGACAGGGCCGCGTGGCCGACAGGCCCTGGCACAGGGGGCAGTACCAGAGGCGCGTGAGAACGCGGCTGCACTCCCTTCCCGGCCGCAGGTGGTCCGTCGTGTTCACCACCTCGATGCCCAGGTTGAGCGCCTGCAGGAAGACGCGGGTGGCGTGCAGAGAGCGAGACAGCCTCAGTGCCACCCGCGGAGGATGAGCCCCGAAGGCGCCTGCGTCCCTCCAGGCCCCCCGCAGGCACTCCTCTGTGCCGCCGGACGCACCCGGCGCCAGGAGGCGGCGGTACACCACCGGGAAGAGGCGGCCGAAGAAGGACGACACCATGTCATCCACCCGGCTGTCGGAGCCCAGGATGTAGAGTGAGGCGTCCAGGAAAAGCTGGCCCACGACCCCATTCGCTCCGCCCCTCAGATCTGGGAATTCCTCCCTCAGCATCCGCAGGGTGGCATTTCGTCCGTGTCGCAGGACCATCTCGAAGGCCTCTGGGGGAACAGTCGGGAGGTGGAGGGGCATGACAGGGCTCCTGTGAGTGTGAGAAGCCTGTCTGCACTCGGGACAAACACCCTTCTCACAGATGTGCTTAGCCGAGCCAGACGAAGCCTTAAGGGTGGGCAAACCTTCAGGTGGTATTCAAAAAAAACACAAATAAGGACATTTTGAAGGATCTTAAGTGTTCCGAGGCAGTGTTTTCAAGTCAAAGCAGCGATGTGATGAAAGAACAAGTGCGGAGAAAAGGTATTTGAAGAAAAATAATTTAACGCACGTTAAGCCGGCATGAAAAAAAGGTCTCGAGGCAGCGAGTGAAGTCTTATCAGTTGTGCTCCAAAGAGACCTGAATCCAAAACCCCAAAATTCAGACTTCAAGAGGCACAGAGTTTCAGACACCGACAAGTAAATAAAAATACGACTCGGAGAAGATGGGGGTTTTCGGCTGCAGTTCACTAGTTGCGGCTGCTGGGGCGGCTTCTGAAAAATTTACCAGGGTATTTCAGCAGACGGACAGACGGGCCGAGAAGTACCGCTCTATAGCGCCGAGTCTTTGTGAAGGAAAGGAGAGACAGGTTGCGTGAATGTCTGGGTGACCTTCTTCCAGGTGCCCCGACCTCCTCCCACAGTGCGGGACGGTGCTGTGATGGACTGGTGCTCCCTGCACTGCAGAATGGGCTCCAGACCACAGGGACCCTCTGCCGGACAAGTGACGGACGGACAAACACGCTGCGATGCGAAAGCTGAACCCCGAAGAAGCGGGAGAGGAAAAATACAGACTCCTTTCAAGTGCGCTGCCAGAGGGGTCCTTTAGGGACACAGCAGAAAGCCTGAAAAACAACCGCGTGGCTGTGGAATCAAATGAAGCCAGAAGCAAACGATGAGACTGAGGTTGTTGTGCTTCAGGTGAGAAGATCAGATTCTATCAGAAGGATGGCAACAGTTTATGTGGCCGCATGGAGCCGACGGCACTGAAACAGTAAGAAGATCATTAACTGATCGAGATGCCAGCATTTAAACAAAGTAGAATATAATTCCATGCTATATTTTGGTTGATGAGAACACACCTTTGCCCAAAGGGCCTAAAAAAGTACAACTTTAGACTGTATCTAAGTAGGCGTCACACATGGATGTCATTCCCGGGCAAAAACGTGCCCAAGGGCACAACTGCACATTTCCTCCAGGCAGCCTGTTGGTCCGACGCTTTTCCACCCTCCTGCCTGCCCCTCTTCTTCTCCTCGTCATGTTTGGTAAGAAGTTAGAAAAAAAACCCCACATATGCAAATGCAGGAGGACACCGCTGATGCAAGAGGAGCAACAAAAGCGAAAGCGCTGTAGAACGTGCTGGAAAAACACGCAAGGCGGAAGGCAGAACGAGCCGTGTGTGTCGGCGCACGTATGACGGAAAAACGGGGACACGCGGAGAGGTGGTCACCTGTCTGCCCGCCCAGGCGGCCACGAAATATTTGCTGTTTTATTGATTTTGTCGACTCATCTTTACCCGTCTTTCTGACCAAGACCGCTTCTGCGCCGTTCCTGGCGGAGCCGCTATAAATCTGCGCTCGGCGGGAAATTTCCTCCCGTCTGCTGATGCTGGACATTTGTTCTTCAGATACACATTTACACACATATATGACTGCGGCACAGAGGGGAGAAAAGCCATTTAAACTATTTCAGTTGCACCGATTTCTCTTTCGCTCAACCTGCAGTTTCACAAATGACCGTTATTTTGCTTTCAGTGACTTTCGGTTTTTCAAGCTAATCTTGCATAAATATTACATTTAACGTTTGTAACCTGTTGGGTTCTGGAGCACCAGCTTCACACAGCGGACGGACACCATCGGCGGAGGTTTACGGCACGCGTTCGGGGGGGGGGGTCAGGGAGGTCAGACCTACTGACTCACAGACACACTTCTGCAGGGACATTCTCCTCATCTCCATCCACCAAGAAGAAGGGCTAGAACTCCACTGTCCCCCGCCAGGTTGATGGGACCAGGGGACAGCAGCAGAGGCCCACCAGCATGTAAGAAAAGGGTTTACTTTTAATAACAAAAAACATATTAAAATACACAAATCTACAACAGAAGAGTTTGTACAACAGGAGCAGCTGGGCCGAATCCAGGACGCAGGGGGTTACAGGACAAGGAGATGGGGCACCGAGTCCACAGCCGGCCTCCTTTCTCCACGTTGGGCCCAGTAAAAATCATAAATGCTGCTGCTTATCGTTTATTGCTTATTTATGGTTGTTACAACGTGGCTTTACAGTAGAACCTTCACATTTTACCGTCTGCCGAGCCTCAGCGGAGAAAAGACACGTTGTTCGGTGTGAAGAAGAAGTCTTGTGTCTTTGTCGGGGGAGAATTTTGTACCCTGTAATTCTCTCCTTTTTATTCTAATATCAACTTTTGCGCCTCTTATTTTGTTCTTTATCTGATGTTTTAATCCAAAGTGACTTTCAGTTTGACTCATCTGTACAGCGGCTGGCGTAATGGATGTATTTCACCGAGCCGTTCTGAGGCCGACAAAGGTGACGTGAAAGGCGAGAAGCGCCTGTGTGGGTTTCCTCTGGGCGCTCTGGTTTCCTCCCATAGTCCAAAGACATGCGCCCATCTGCCAAACAGTAACGGCATGACTTGCGGGTGTTCTGGGGGGGGGGGGGGGGGNGGGGGGGGGGGGGGGGGGGGGGGGGGGGGGGGGGGGGGGGGGGGGGGGGGGGGGGGGGGGGGGGGGTCGTCGGCAAAACGGAAGCAGCGCCGCTCTGATCTCTGCTGGGATTCAGGGGGCCTCTCGTCCCCATCCAGCTCCCTCCTCCCCGGCCGTTGCCACGGCAATGGCGGCCGTCGATCCAGCTGCAGGCATCTGATCCAGTTGCCTCGCGCAGCAGACAGGGGATGAGAAGCAAGAAGGACGTTTCAGACGCCGGTCGCTGTCTCGCTCTCCGCCTACGACTTGTCGAACCTCAGATTAGCGACATGACAAACGCTCGGCGGGAAATATTATGTGCGGAACATTTCCTTTTATGCCACCTGGGCACAATTATGGGTGTCCAGGTGAACGTTTTCGAAGAAACATTAAAGGAAAAGTGTGAAGAGAATCCTTCTTCTCCTCAACTTCCCCCCCCATTATTACAGCACTCATATTCCCGTGGTTTAAAAAAGGCCGCATCCAGTAAAATTTTATTGTCGCAGATCAAACCCCAGCACAGCGCTCAGCGCGCCAGAAACGTTTGTGTTTGAGCAGTTTTCTTAGCGATTCCTTTAAAGGCGGATTAAGGAGAAGTTCCGAAGCCGAGGAGAACGGCGACGTGAAATGCTTTAAAGTTCCTGTAACTGGCGAGACTTGAGGAGGAGGAAGCGGGGGAGACAGCGGGGGGGGGGGGCACGATGGACGTGGGAACAGGAGGAGGTGGGGTTCGTTCAGCCCTTCGGAACCAGGGTCTCAGAAGGACGAGGGACCTGAAGGAGCGAAAGGAACCTGAGCATTATCCCGCCGTCTTACACTCCCTCGGAGCGGCGTGGCTGCGCACCGGGCAGCAACAGCAACACGCCGCCGTCTGTCGGCCTCGGACTCAGATGCAGCGGAACGAGCTCACGACCTCCCTCAGAACTGCTGAATCCCTTTCGACATGTAAAAAGGGTCTCAGGAACCCACTTTTCTCCTGATATAACAGCTCCATTAATGTGCATTTGCCATTCAGCGTTGTTCTGTGTCCCTCTGGTGAGAAACGGAACTGAGATCGAGTCGTCCGTCTGCCAAGTGAGCGAAAGTAAAGGAAAAAGGGCGCGGAGCACAAACAAGGGCGACAGGAAGGTGAACGTGCCGCGTCACGGCAGCCGCCGAAGAAACCGGCCCCCCCCCGCCGCTCGGCTCGCTCGAGCGTCGCGATCGACACGTGGAACATGCTGCTCAGACAGCTAGCGAGACACGGGTTTGCGGCCCTCGCGGCGGTCGCGCCTATCTGTCGAGAGCGGGGACGGGGGCGGATCAGCGGGCCCCTCCCGTTTGCGTTTCCTCTCCGGTTGGTTGGAGCAGCCGGCTGCCGCCCTACATGCCAGCGGCGGGTCTCAACCCTGACAGGCGCCGGGCTGATCAAAGGCCCGCGGGCCGCGCCCCCCTCTCCTTCTCCCGGTCGCTATTAATTAGTGTCAGTCTCCCGGCCGTCATCCACCCGCCCTCCCTCAGAGCTGCACGCTCACGCCCCCCACGGTCCTGCCGCTAATCTGCAGAAACACGCCGCCTCCACGGCGAGACGGCGATGAAAGTGTGGACCACGGCAACAGCGGCAGGGGTCTGGTGCGCAAATGGTTATTAATGTGTAACGAAATGAGGTTTCTTCATCTTTCCCCGCCGAGCGCCCTCCCGTTTGTCCCCGGCCCCCCCGTCCCCCCGCGGCGGTGCGCAGGCCCACCTCCCGGCCAGATTACAACCGTGATTTCTGCCGGTGACACTACGGCGCTGGCCGTATTTTTTAATCATAGCAGCATCCAGGTGGGAACTGGCCTCATCCACCCCACCATCCCCCCGACTTTGCACGGACTCCATCACCTTCACCCCCGCCCTCCCCACGTCCCTCTGATGAATGGGCTGGCGCCGGCGTCTCGATGCCTACCAGCGAGAGGTCTGTGGCTCTCCAACTGCTTCCCCGGATCACAGAGAGGGAGGAACTTAATTAATCGAGTCGGCCAAACAGCAGGGACAGCGAGGCAAGAAGGTGTGTGTGTGTGTGTCTGGGGGGGCGGGGGGCGTTTCAGCCAGGCTCTTTAAATAAACGCCACTCGGGTGCAAGCTGCGGCAGCTGAGGGTGGAGGAAATAAAAGTGTCCTTGCCCTCCCTCTACCTCATTCATCCCTCAAAGAAAAGCAAGCAGACAGCACCAACAGACCTGGAGGGAGAGCTGTGTGTGTGTGTGTGTGTGTGTGTGTGTGTGTGTGTGTGTGTGTCTGTACTGAACCGGACAGTGTCTCACTGTGTTGCGGTGCTATATGGCGCCGTAAACCACGTGGACTGCTGCCCCCCCAACTGCAAAGGCAATAATGGGAAACCACAATTCTCAGCAGCAGCTCAACCCAACCAAGAGCCTGATGCCCTCAGTCCTCCTCTGCCTCCCCGAGTCTCTCCTTCCTCCTCAGCAGTAGCGTCGACTCGCGGCAGCCAAGTTCGTGCTATTTTTGCTTAGAAAATACTGCAGCATAAATAGAAGTAGAAACACGGTAATGAGTTTAATGAGATCACCTGAGAACCGCCGGGGAAGGAAGGTGAAACTGCGTGGTGCCCAGTTCTGCACTTTGGCTTTTCATGTATCGGGCTGCTGACCCATCTGAACTTCCGCTCTCCAGGTACTGATAAGGTCACATGACCTCACACACAACATGATGTTGCAGGACAGGACAGGTGAGGATGGGACACAACTATCCTGTATTAGCCTTTCAAGGTCATGTGACCTTATCTGTAAGGCCCCGCACTCTGGATGCTTTACTTTCCAAGTGCTGAAGAAGACGATAAAAGCCCTGGTTTATACAGTGAATGAACAAAGAAAAGAAGCGGCACCACGGACAGCTCCCGAGGAAGCCGCCGGTCGAGAAAGACTCTCTGGGCTCTCGGCACCCGAAGTCCCCCGTGGAAATCTGACGTAGCAGCGGCAAACAGGGTTCTGTGAACCGGACCTTTCGAGTGCCGGAGTCAAGTGTTTCCCACCTTCCGGTCCTGGTCCCTTGTCACAGGTGAGACAACCTTGTTGCCCTGGTGACAAACATCGAAACAAGCGGAAGGTCCAGGTTTGAGGGCGAGCAGCTCAACACGGGGCGGGTGGCCGTGCACCACCTCCCTCTCCCTCTCACGCACACCTGGGGACACCTGACACTCCCCAGGGGGTCCTGCTGGACACGTCTGCAGTACGGATAACAAAAGACAAATGCGGTCGTTTGGACGCCCTGTTTAAATAGGACTTAAACTAGTTAGAGCAGCACAAAGTTGGGTCGAGCAGCGGAGGCGGAGCTGCGAGAGGCCGCCAGGTCCCTGTGGGCCTCCTTCCCTGCCTCCCAAACGTGGGCTGTGATCACCTTCACACCTGAGTAACTGAGCAGTCAATTCGTGGGGCGGGGGGGCTCCTGGAAGCCACAGGGGGCCTCGTCCTTAATTATAAGTGATCCTTGTGATGCTGAAGCTAATGGACCAGCAAGAAGTTGAAGGCCAGAGGCGCCGTCCCCGAGGGAGCCCTCCTGTTCGCCAGAGAAGAACCCCGACGTGGGGGGAGGCGGGGCTCGCAAACTCACATATGTAAATGAAGTTTGGTAGCAGCCACGACCAGGGGGGACTTCCTCCCATCCTCCCCTTTGTATTTACCCTTCGAAAACGACAGAGCTGATCAAATATTTATAATTCCAGTCAACCGGCTGTGTTGAGATGATCGCGGCTCCAACATGAAACGCCTCTGAAAGCGAAGGCGAAGGAAGAGGAGATGAAACGCGGCGAGAAACCGAGATGCGTATCGTCGGGCTGATGCGGCGCACAGGGGTGAAGGAGAAGTTGGAGCGGAACAGCTTGGGGTGGCTGGCTGGGGGGGAGGGCTGCAGCGGGAGATGGCGGGTGACTGGGTCTCACCGGGACCTCGGGCCCTCCAGGCGGAACTGTCCGGTGTGCTGAGCGCAGCGGCCAGCCGCTCCTTCTCGTCGAGTCCAGTGGACCGGAGAGTTCCTCACCTGCCTGGCAGCTCCCATCGAGAAGCTTCCTCATCTGCTCGATGGCAGACGTCTAGGCAGAACATCTCACCTGGCTGCCGTCGGGTGCCTGTAGTTAGAGTTGATGCTGGGTGCAAATTTACAGCCAAATCTCCAGTGAGGAGCAACCATATGTGACCTGTGATGTGTAAATTAAACTGCTCACTGATCAAGCTGCGCTGGAGAACCAAACCCTGCTGCTGAGCTTCTCAACGAAGATGGTGGCGCGGTCGGATTGGGACCTCGAAGGGAGTCGACGTGTGACATTCGAGTGCTGGTATCTGCAGGGGGTTTCCATTGTGTCGCCATCGCCTGGACACAAGGGCACCTCTCAGCGCTCTTCACCGGCGCCCGCTGACTGCCGAGCTCAGCCAGAGGTTCGCGTGGCCTGACACACCTCCGCTCTCCCAGACCTTTTCGGAGACATCTGGATGTCCTCATTGCACGCAGAAGCAACCAGAACCGAAGGCTCTTTGAGGAGCACTAGAGAAAGCCAGTGATGTGTGTGAGTCACTAATAAGGAAAGCGCCCAAGGAGCAGGGGGCTTCTACTGAGCGCACAGCAAAGATGTCGGGCCTGTCTTGTCCGGGAAGTGAGCATCTGCAGACCCCCATGTGAGCTGGGCGTGTTATCCTCGCGTCCCTGCGGTGTGTCCGTTCGTGGTTAAATGGGTCCCGCTGGTGAAGATGACCGCTGTGCGAGAGCGGAATCAAAACTGCAGCCTGGACAAAAGCTCCAGGTTGGCCTGTGTCCACGACTGATCTGCAGACCATCCAAGTGGATCCTAATGAGTTTCGACCCGCTGGCGGATGGTGGGGTGTTTAGCATCAACTCTCCAAACACACACACACAGAAATGGTGGTTCTGAACGACTGACTTCTCCACATTTGTATTACCAGTCGGTTCTTTGCTGCCTCCTGTGTCTGTGGGACCAAACGTAGGAGGACTTTGCCAGTATAAGATTGAAAAACGCAGCTGCGTCGACCCAAAGGCCTGTTATTTCAGCTAAAGGCTAAAGGGTTCCTATTCCCACGTACCGCTATATCAAAAAATGGACGCTGCTGGAACTCGGCACAGGGAGTCGGGATCTGCCGAGGCCCCCGGAGCGGGGCGGCGTGGCCGCAGGCCAGGATGGAGACACGCGCCCGGCAGGCAGTAACTCGTACACGCGCCGGGGGCTCGGTAGTACGGCGGTTCGAGGCCTGCCTTCGTGACCAGCAGCTGCTGTGTTCCAGCCCCGGGAGAGAGAAGCGCTCGACCGCACACTCCTTCCAGACAGTTAACCTGAGCCGCTCCCGTAAACACGCAGCTGCACACAAGTGTGAAGCATTAATTCACGCGAGCAGCTGTGGGTAGAAGTTCCCACTGGGGAAATAACCTGTGTAACAGCGTACGGCCGGGTAATCCTCTCCTTCCCCCTAATGAGATGTTCCTGCCCGCGTCAGGATCAGACTGATAGCAGGAACCCGGGCAATTTGCTTACACTCCTCTCAAGTACCGCGTCCCAGATGAGTACCACGGTAAAAAACGCCCTTGCCTCCTTTACTAATGGCTCCTGCACGTACTGCCGTGTAACTGACATCACGCGGTCAAACCTGCCGTCCAGTTAATGGCAGCGGAGTGAAGATCTGTGCTGCGAGATGAATCGTTCTCACGCCGCGGACACACGGCCGAACCCCAAAAACCCGGGGGGGGGGGAGACAATTAATAAGCAGAGACTCTTCTCCGGATGCCCCCAGCGCGGCGCTCGGGCTGTCATTGTTGCGGGGGGCTGACAGCACGGCTCGGGGGCGAACGCGGACGGCGGTGGATCCGTCCTCATCGGCGCTGAACTGCCTGACAAGCTCACAGCTGACAGCAGGACAAACAAAACGGAGAGCAAATGAGGAAGCACCTTATGGCGGCCGCTTCTCCCCGCCTCTGAGCTCATGTGGGATTTTAAAACTTGTTTTAATTAATAATGAATGAGGGAACTTTCATCAGTCCTGCAAGCCTGGAGCGAACTGCAGATCCCCTGCCGGGCTGGGCGGTAAATAACATCATGGAGGAGAAGGCGGAAACGTGGCGAGCGACGGCGGCGGTGTGACGGGGACGACGCGGCGCGAAGCTGCCGAGAGTAAGAGAAGAACGCGTTAAACATCTCGAGGACGCGGAAAACCGAGAGAGTCGCTCTGAGGAGCACCGGCCTCCAGAGGAGATCGGCCGGCCGGCCGGCAGCTGTTCACGCCTCAGTCCTCCTTCTTCTCCTCTCCTGCCAAACCCTCCAAATACCGACGTCAACCACACTTTCTGTTTCGATCCTCCTAAAAAGCCCGTTTACAAAACTGATCAAATGCTGTAACATGACAGCGACGTTCCGGCAGTATTTAGGGACGCAGCTGCGTCTCGGTCACTAAAGCCGCCTCTTGTCCCCTCGGTTTAGCGGCTTCTCCTGCATCTCTGGGCTTCAGACAACAGGGAGAACACCATTTACATGCAAATAGTCTTGGACTGCGGTTGATCCCCTGACAGCGAGCAAAGGTGACTAACACACCCATTCTGCGTACATCTGCACGCACGCTTGTGTGTGTGTGTGTGTGTGTGTGTGTGTGTGTGTGTGTGTGTCTACGTGGGACCGTTTGTTTTGCTCTCAAATAAAGCCAGCATCTAGTCTAATTCTGCATGCTAAATGAAAGCGGCACATAAATCACGGCGGTGCTGCCCGGGCCGCTCCGGCGTTTGTTTCTGCAGCTCGACAGTTAATCACGAGGCGCCCCGGGGACAGATGCAGCGGCGATCTTTCACGGGCAGGCTGTTACGGGTGTGTTATGTGCACGGCGCCACTGCAGTCCTTATCCCCCACGCCGGCCCGGCGCGGCTCCACCGGTTAATCACGCCCCCCAACTCCTCTCCCCTGCCTGTCTGCCAGCCCTCCCCCCGCCAGTCATTCCCCTCCTGCTTCTTGCTGCTCTTCTGTTTTACAAACAAGGGCCAATTAGGCGAATGACAGCTTTAGTGACCGAGAGCCAGAGAAGGGAGAACCAGGAGGGACACGGGGGCAAGGATGACTGAGGAAGGCGAGTGGAAATGCAGAAACGTGAAGAGACAGCGGCAAAGCACAGGGATTAAGGGGGAGGGAAATGTACTGGTCACCGGGATGCTGAACACTGGGATACGGATGGAGGTCAGAGGTGCAGATGGTTTCGGGGGTTCGCTGGGACGAAGATGGAGGCGAGGAGCAGCACTGATAACACGACGGTGATGTGGAGGGAGATCAGTTGATGGAGTGGGAGGCGGACAGTAAGATGGAGGCCAAGAACAGCGGACGGTGCAAGACAAGAACGTGGAAGAAGGTCACTGCTGGAGTTGGCGGCAGGCAGCAGAGCTGGGTTACACAGGGAGGCGGCGGTGAAGGTAGACAGTGAGACAATAAGAGGTAGAGCAGGTCCTGAACGGTGCTGGAGTCAGACAATAAGACAGGGACTTAGAGAGACGTCAGAAACAGGTGATAAGACAATAATGAAGAGGGAAGTTCAGGATGGAGATGGAAGCAAATAGAGGCGCAGACTCCGCAATTCGTCCACCTCAAGCCGAGTCCCTCCACTTCAGCTACTGCTGCCATGGCTCACAGACCTGAGTGCCGTCACTTTAAATGGCAGCTCTGCCTGTGTCTGGCACAAGGTGTGGCAATGCCCCCTACAAACACACGCACACACCAGCAGCGCAGCAGGGAGTACATTTTAAAAGACACACACACAGAGAATGGTTATAAAAGCTACAGGAACCGCTGAACTGCATCTGACATCCCAGCACGCGGGCGCCGTGACACGCTCACAAAGCCGCTCATTACGCCGCATGCAAAATTGATGGCCTGTCTAAATGGAGGGAAAAAGCAGAAATGATGCGATCCTGAGCACCCGAGCGGAGTGGGTGCTGTGGACTGGGGCGGAGTGTGTGTGAGGGGGGTTTAGTGGGTCCCGGTACAGCTGGTTCTTCATGCCTGACAGCTGCTCACGCGAAGTCCCATGTCATATTTACACACAACCGGGGTAAATATGAGTGAGTCCGGCCACCCCCCCCCCCCCAACAGCAACCAATTGGGAGTGAACGCGAGGGTCCTGCAGCGTGTGGACCCTCAGGCTGGACAGCGGTGCTAACAAACAGCACACGCTTTCCTACACATTCACACACGTCTGCACATCTTAAGTCCACTTGTGCGGGTGAAAAGCGATGAAAAGAGGCGCTGTGAACCCAGCATTGCTCTCTTTACCTGCTGACAGGTAATGTGCAAAAGGGGGGGGCTTGAACAGTCCCAGCAATGGGAAGACAAGTCACAGGGGAATGATGTGAGGAGATACACTTCTTCTGACTTGTGAGGGCTTGAGATCCTCCTGAAGGTCCCTCCTGGGACCAGACGGGTCCTTGGGGAGGCGCGGAGAGCCAAGGCAGTTGAAGGTCCACAAAAGCAACCCTTGAACAACCAGTCCAGTGCAGGTCAGCATCGTGACAGCAGGGGTTCCTGCTGGGGGGTCCAGCTCCGGGTAGGGGCAGCTATGACTGCGTGTGGAAGGGACCAACGATGAGGCTTTCACGCACAGCAGCACCGCCGACACAGCGTTTCGGCCTGTTCTGAACACCCACAGCCGCCATTCGATCGCAGGTCTTCCCCACCCCACCCCACCGCCCCCTCCAACACCCACCTGGTGAGGCAACAAACCCACAATCGTTTGCAATCAGAAAACATGTTGCAACAAACTGCACAGATCTACTGATCTGCTTTAGGGGTGACGCCATAATGACCAATAAGTCCCCCGACGTCGCAGTACTGGTGCACCTTCTTCCAGCCATCATAAACTAATGAAGCTCCTCAGGCCTCCAGGTCGTGAGCGGCAGATAAACAAACGTCTCTTGTTCTCTTGCACCCGCCGTCATTTATGTTACTGGGTTGTTGGGA
This sequence comes from Arapaima gigas, assembly GCA_900497675.1. Classification (NCBI taxonomy): domain Eukaryota; kingdom Metazoa; phylum Chordata; class Actinopteri; order Osteoglossiformes; family Osteoglossidae; genus Arapaima; species Arapaima gigas. The sequence goes on along the minus strand of UFQX01005300.1, from coordinate 298,662 downwards.
AACTTCACGAGAGAAATAAAACGCTGTGCCGAGGGGGGGGGGGGGGGGGACAAAAAAGGGNTTACATACTGAGGGGAGGGGGGGGGGGGGAACAAAAGTTAAATAATGTTTCCCGTGAAAGGGGGGGGGGGGGGGGGGGGGGGTGACTAAAACAGAGAGCAGTGCAAAAATGAGCCCCTGTCGCTGGAGTTGTGCGAAGCTCCTGGGATGGAAAGAAAAGGGGGATGATGAGCTCAGACAAGAAAGTGGGCGAACGCTTTGATCACGGAGAAGACGGCGCATGTGCCCCCCTGCATATCTGCCGCTCCTTTCTGTTACCGGGTTCCGCAACGGGGCCCCGACTTCAGCCTGAACAGAACTCGACGCTTTCTAAAGGACGGAGTTAACCCACACGTGAGAGGGTGCTTGAGGTACTCAGCACTTCGCCAGAATCCATCAGTTATGCTCAGGGATCCTCAGGTGGTGTTGAGCTACTCGCTGAGCAGTGGGGAAGATGGGGGGGGTCGAAAATCCCCAGCTGGGGATGAGAGCCTCATAGCAGCGTGGGTCTACTTTTCCTCTCCACATTAGCTCCATGCTAACTGATCTCCTGGGTGAGGGTGAGCGGCAGCAAGAGATCGGCGAGGTGTGAGGTGAGGAATGAGCCGCAATGGCTCCTGCTCCTGTCCTCTATAAGCCAGTTTCCAGCTGGTGATGCACGGTGAAACTGGAACAGTTTCCAAAACCTGACAGCAGCTGCCCCAGAGACCCGAGGCAAAGCTGGCTGGAGCTCGGCGGAGCGACATTTTTCAACTTTTCCAAATGTGCTGAGCAGTCTTTCCCTCGGTGTCAGTAGCCAGAGGGTCCCGAGGGTGCGGAGCCAGTCAGGGTATTACCTGGCTGGCCTGCCAGTCCATCGCAGACACGCCAAACAAAAACGATTAATGCAAACTTTCTTAAAGAGAAATTCCAACACAAAATGAGATGGTTTTGGGCATCAAGATCTCGTGGGCTCCCTTTCTGCCCCCCCTCCTCGTCCGAGTTCCTCGTACTCTGACTCCCTTGAGCCCTTTGAGCCGTGAAAAAGTACGGAATAATAGTCTAGAAAACAGTGCAAAGCTCAGAGGGAAGTGCAGTAAATCACCGACAACGGGTTGTGATCCACATGCGAGGGGACAAAAAAACTGCCTCAGAAAAGTCTTATTCTGTGTTCCGAGAGCAGCTAAATAAGTGTTATTTGGGGGGGGGGGGGGGAC
>UFQX01005300.1:241979-297384 GCA_900497675.1 Arapaima gigas | reverse complement strand
GGGGGGGGGGGGGGGGTCGACCCGCTTTACACATGAAGCTGCCGCCTGCAGGGAGGAACGGAGGGAAATTGTCCACGGTGCCAGACTGAACAGACGGGGGGTAAACCTGGGTGGACAGACCAGCAAGGCGGCCCCTGCAGTCCTCACAACTGCGCCCCACTTTCCTGCTTTTCTTTGCCAAAATAATAACCCAACCAATGCAAATAAGCTCCACGCGGCCCCACCCCCCACCCCCGGGTGCAGTTAATGAGGAAAAGACAGTTGCCCCTAGGAACAGACTGCGGGGTCTTCGCTGGGGGGGGCAGATGAGGCTTTGTCTTTCAAACAGCTTGAGTCAATTAATCTGCCGCAGATCAGAAGCTACTGGAAACTCTTTTTGATGGGGGAATAAACCTTAATTTTAGGCTGTTAAATTCTTCCATTGTTGAAACTTCTTCCACTTTGTTATTTTTTATTCATTGGCGCCCTGGTTGTTCTGCTGTGATTTCCCCCATTATTCTATAAGCATCTGATTTCTGACATCTCCGCCCCCCCCCAACCCTCCACCTCCCCAAGCTTACGGTAGAAAAACTGCTCCACATATCAAACCCGCGACTCCCGTGTGTCTACATTCACCTGGCATCACGCAGCCACGATGCTGGATGATGGTTCCTGCAGGCACCGACACCACCTCGCAGGAACGCTGGGATGCAGCACTTCCTCCCAAAAAAACTATGACAAAGGCAAAGAAAATTCAATAAGAACAGAATAACGAAAGAAAACAAGGGTGTCCAGTTGTTGGGACCACCAGGACTTTTGCTCTTATTAGATGTCAGAATGGACCATATTCAGCACATCTTTGTGGGGGAACAGCTCAGCTGCGGTTTAAATTTATGTACGGCCACAACTGGCACTTCCACACCTTTATTCTGGGAATGTGGTAGGAAGAGCGTTCAGTCAACTGTTCAAAAAGCAATAACAGAAAGTTTCGTTTGTCCTCATATATATTTCTGCAAACCACCACTTGCAGGGTAACTTAGTGCACCTGGGTGATGACGTGTACCTGTGAGGCTCTTATGAATGATGACCATCATCTACTGTCTTTTACTGGGAGAATCTGCTCCACAGGGGGCAGGAAAGACCACCGGGGGGTTATGGGAGGTGGTGGAGTTCATGAAAAGTCCCAGTTCTCCAAAGAGTGAAATGTAGAAGTGCCACTACTGAGTACCACCGAGTGCCACCCAGTTCAAACCCTCATTCCCACCAGTTGTGGAAGGTCTTCCTACTGTAATATTACCTCCACGCGGCCACTTCTGCAGAACTTCACAACCTTCCGTCTTGTATATATACTCTATATTCATCTGTGTCTGCACGTATCTGTCTTTTCTCTGCACTTACTTGAGATACTTGTTACGATCCGCTTCTATTTTATACGAACAAATACATAGAAATTCAAGAAAAATATCAGAGGTCCTGCATTAATCCCCACCCACGATGTGAGACAACAGTGCTGATATGAATTTTTCATGAGCGTAAATAAAAAGAAAAGCCGGTGGACAAAGCCCCCGGCACGAGGAGGACGGCGGAGGGCCAAGCGACGCAGCGGAGACTCGGAAGACATCAAACACACACTTAGTGGAGGCATTTACACTGATTTAGCGGCGCAGTTTATCACGCATGTTGTTTTTGGATGAAGGGCAGCACCTGAACAGCTCGCGCTCGAATTGCTCTCCGTGGCTGCAAACGGCACCGCTCAGCCCCTCGCGCCCCCAGCGGGGAGACCACTTTTACAGCTGTTTGACAAAATCGACTTCAAAGGGTAAAACCTTTCCTGCTGTCAGGGGAGGCGGGGGGGAGGGGGATGCGGCGGGCAAAAAGAAGAACGGGAAGGAACGAAGTGGATCTTCAGAAAGAAGCCGGAGAAAATAAACCGAGAAGACAGAAGGCGTCCGCGGTGCAGCGGCCCCCCCTGGGCTGTCTGACGGCTTCTCGCAGGATAATCCTTAAAACGTTATCGCCCAGCTGCCGCTAACAAGATGGTCCGAGCGGCAGCGGGGGCAGCCCAAGGCCAGCGAGCCCTGTCGTTCGTTACGGACTCCTGCCGCTGACAGACAACCCGTGGGCGGCCGGCTGGTTCTTTCATCCGCTCGGGTCTCCCACTGCATTTGTGCGCTGAGATTCACCCTTGGGGGGCACAACCAGCAAAGGAGAAGAGGCTGTTGTCAGAGAAGTGCTTCACCAAACCACATTAACCAGTTAAAACGAACCAACACAGCCAGGCTTAAACCCGCGCGGCGTAAACAGGTTAGAGGACGTTGGCCGCGGTTTCGTCTCCTTCATGACTTGGACACCATCCTGGGTTGAGTTCCAAAGGCTCCGATGTCTGAGATGTCAGTTAACTTATTAATTTCATCCTTGAGCGGATGTGAAGAGCTGAGCCTCATGAACCAGACGTAAATGATGTCTGCGGCCATTCCAGTTAGTTACCCTTAAACCAGCTGCCGGTCTGGAAGAACACGTATATTACGACCCTGCATATTTTAGAGATTAAAAATTAATCTTAAAATATATTATCGTATTTTTCACAGGCAATATTGTTACCGTAATGCCTCTGGGTTTAAATGATCTATAGCCAAATGCATAGTTTTTAATAACTTTTACAGCAACCCAAAATCACAACATTGTTAAAAATGTGAAATAATGCACAAGCATTATTAAAAAAGATATAAATATTTTGAGTAAAACTATGGTGTCGAGACCATTACGTTTACGGTTACAGACAGGTTTAAACAAGATCTGATTCTCCAGCGACGCGTCATCAAGAAGTTAAGATTAAATATGGAGATGAGACGGACTTTTGTTTTTCGAGCCCTAAATATGTCTTTGTTTCCAAGAAAATCCTGGTGGTTGAAATAAAACGACCAATCGCTTAGAAAGGCTTGAAAGAGCCTAAGATGGTGGCAGTAACACGTTCTGCTCAGTGGTAGAAACGCGAAGGATCCTCATCAGTGTAACAGACCGGCCGGCCGGCCGACCGAGCTTCACGCGGCGCCTCTACCTTGGAAGACGGCGGCGTTCTGGATGATGAGCAGCTTGAGCCCAGCGCTGGACGCCTGGAGGCTGGACTCCAGGTTCTGCCGGGCGGCCGCCTGGTACCGTTCCTCCATCTTGCGCGAGCAGCAGGTGAGGCCTTTGGCGGGACACACCTGAAGGTCCGCACCTGTCCAATAGGGGGAGACACTGAGGATGCAGTAGGAATGGGTGGGACACGCAGAGCAGCTTTTCTGTTTCTCCTCAAAGCTGCACTTGTGAATTTAGGTACTTATTTGATTCGGAACCCCAGCGTGTGTCATACCATTATGTCCACAGCAGCTCCTCTCCAGCTCCGGACAGGTATTTACTCCTACTCAGGTCTGCATTCCTGCACGAAGATTTCGGACAAACTTGTTTTCTGCAGCCGGTTACAGCAGGAACAAGCTGGTCATCCAGGACCGGCAATTTCGGCAGACAAACCGCGACGTTACACGTCGGAGCTCTACAGCGGTTACTTATCGCTAAAGGAACATATTTCAAAGATGGCGGACTGTGGCAAAAAGCAGGATGTAAAGTCTGCGCCCCCAGGCTAATCCCCCTCTAAGCAGCAAATTCTGCTCCAGCTCCAGCAAACGGTCATATTGCGGGGAAGCGCCTGGGCTGCATTAAATGAGAAAATGATGAGATTTGCCTCCGACCACGACGCCGCGCACCGCTTCCTCCGCCGAGCCGCATTCGCACCCGCCGAAAACCCCCGCGTGCAAAGCGGAACGAGGCCGAACGCGGCACGTCGGTGGTCCCGCGCTGATTCGCGCTCAGCACAAGGATGAGCGTAACGGCGCATAAACGCAAAGCAGCGCTTCTGACATTCATTTGTGCTCCTTCCCCCGAACTGCGGTGTCTCTTACAGCCACAGAGATTCAGGGACACGGCGGGTGAGGAGCAACGGGCGGTTCTGGAAACTCAAACGGCGCTGAAGCCAGGAGCCTAGCTGCTAATCCGCTCGTCGACGTGATCCCTCGATTTCCACACGGCGCGCTTCCGCTTTTCAGACCAAGTGTGGAATTGCACGCCGATCTGCTCAATACGAGAAGCTTCGGCCAAAGAAATCAGCCAGAAACGGAGGGAAATCCCACGCTCCCCTCGTGTGTGTGATGGTATCTATTTAGCGCTTTGCTATCAGTGAATCGGTATTATTTAGGGTTCTTCTACACAGGTGAATACGGTAATATTTATTGCTATTCTACATAGGTGAACACTAATATTTAATCCTCATCTCCAAAAGTAAGTAAGTGGGTGATTTAGTGGGCGATTGCGGTACATTAGTGCTATTCTACACGAGAGAACACGGTAAAGACGTGAGTTTTCACTGGATTACAGTTGTAGGAGTTTCATTTGTGCTGGAAAACTATTTTCGTCTGGTTGTTAATACAACTGTTATATTTGTTTGAACTACATCGCAGTGGGGAATTCTTTTAAACACTACAGTGAACACAAACTGTTGTTTCTTACTTGTGTAAGTTTATATAAGTCTAACTTTTTCCTGTGTTCCAGGGGAACTTGGGGAAATTGTTCAGGGGTTTTGGGTTCGGCTGGATGCCAAATAATTTCCCCCACGGTGGAAATAGCGTCTCGGTTTACGGCCTTTTCGGGAACACCATTAGGCGCAAATGGAGGGATGACGGTATTTCGGAATCTCTGCTGGGAATTCGTGCCTCGCGATTCACTGAAAGATTTAACTGTCCGTATTAAACACGGTTATCGAATAACCGTGCTTGGTGTATGTATGACCATAAATGAAAAGTGCCAGAGTTGACATAAACACGCTGATTTGTTTGACACTTTTGTCCAAAATAAATTAAAACAATATACATTTTTACGCAGCTGGGTTTTTTTTTAACTAGAGTACATCAGGGCAAAGTACCACACCAGGAGGGGGGAACTGAACCTGCAATCGCCAAACGGAAAGGTAACAGGAGTAAAACACACAAGGACTGTACTAAATACAACCACTTTACTGGTAAAACAGTTTAGTGATTATATAACTTGTTTACTTTTTACCTGTGCACCGCTACACCCTTTTGACCCGCGCAGCGCCAGGTATCTAAGTCAGTTTAACATAAATCATAAATTAATACATTAATTTAACCGACCAAATAATGCCACCATAGACATGGGTAACAGATAAGACAAAATGGAATTAGAGTGTTAGCGCCGCTTGTAAGTTGGACATAAATGTCATGACAGCTTAAACTGGTGGGGGGGGGGTACTTAGGTGTGAAATAATATTTGGAAACATATTTTAATTTAATAAGAATTAAAAGCAGAACGAGCCGTAATGTGATTAAGACTTTTACACTTGTCCCGCAGAGCTCCTTTGAATAGGTCTGGTCATGAATATGCATGAGCTTAATTCGTACAAAAGCCACGGTCGCGCTTCAGGTTGCGGATGCGGAGATTTACTTCGTCTCCGACTTTCTTTGCGGGTGGATTTAAGCTCTTTATTCCACTAAACGTGTGAGGGGTCTGTCTGAGAAAGATGCCGGGACTCCTGTCACCCAGGACAGGTGTCACACCGCACTCGGCCCTGTCACAGGGGGCCAGTTCTGCTAGTGGCGGCGGCCCTTCATTTGCGGAGGTCGAGGGCAGTTGTGTAAAGAACAAACACAAAATAACCCATCCATCCTTTCTTCCATCTGTCCATCCATCCATTTCGGGGATGGGATCCGGACCCCCGCTTGCCTGCTCACAGTAAGTAAAACGGATGGATTGTTTAATTAATTAATTTTCTTTTCAATCTTTCTTTTACCCAATACCGACCGACTTGCGCTGTGTTTCACTAATTATTTATTTTACCGATTTTACTTATGATTCCTGTTATTTTTAATTTACCGCCCTTTGCTTTGCCCCCAGAGTGAGTGTAAACGCCACGTTCATTGGTCAGAACGTGAACAATTTTGAATGTGATTGGTCAGTATCCGATTATTTGGACCCGCCTCTGTGACACTTTCATTGGTCCTTTATTGGCCACTTTGACCCGCCCAGTTGAACTCGGTTACACCCACTTCATACCAGTGAAACGCAATTTTGGGTGTTGACCAGCACAGGGGGGTGTTTATTATTATTATTATTACTATTATTATTATTATTATTATACCCATTTACACACAATTCCTACTGCATCAGTTCAGGGAAATTACCTGGTTCAAGGGTACAACAGCAGGAGGCTGGATTCAAACTCTGCATGTATTTGATAATAAATCCAAATTCCCATTTACCACTATGTCCCAACAAAGAATCCAAAAATGTTCACATTTGGGTGACATGCAGAGAAAGTGCCAGAAACATCCACATACTACCAGAGTCGTGCAAAAAACTGATCGCAAGCACAACAGGGCAAAACCTGCTTTCATACGACTATCGAGCCGCACTGCAAACTGAATTAGCGACTCAGTTATTTGTCACAATAACATCCAAAAGCAAACATACAGATCTGAACGCAAAATTATCACGCGGAGCAACAAACTGGAAACAAAGCGAGATCATGTGCGGCTGCCAAGCAAAGCGAGATGTTTATTACAAACAGGAGGAATGAGGGAATAAGAGCAAAACAAGGCAGCAGATGCAAAGCGTCATCCCAGCAATCTCTCCGAACGACACGTGCGTCTCACAAACACACTCGATAAATATGTTTTCATAACATCCAAGTCTTCTAGAGAAAATGGTTCCTCAGAGAAATTGTTTTTGTCAGTTTTCACTCGAAAGAAAAAACAAGACTCTCCTCATCATCATTTCGGTGACAAACCGATTCCATCGTTTCTGAATGATTTCATCCCAGATGAGGATGAAGAGAATTAATTCTATTTTCCAAACGGCGTCGTTTCTCAAATTAAATGAAGTTTCTAACTGTCTCTTCTCGTTCTTCTCTCGGGGCTTCCTGACAACACGGGTCCGTGTTTGGGGTTCCGAACCAGACGGGTGGAGCGGAGGACGAGTTGCCCACCTGTGTGCCCGGTCTGTGCCCACAGAAAATCCTCACTATTACATACAAAGAGGCACTTTTAACCTCACAGCTGCGGCTCCACTGCTGTCGCGCTGGGATGGGGAAAAGGACCAGAAAGGTTTCCACGGATTCCCAGCTGCTTAAATGAATAAAGAATAAAACTGTGAATTATGTTACAGTGTCAGTCTAACCTGCCTTTTTAAATGGAGAAGCTCAATTAAGAACCTTCACTAAACCAGGCAGCAGGGGGCGCGGCGGTTAGAGCCGCTGCCTCAAAGGACGCAGGCTGAAGTCGCACCTCTTGCCGTACTCCTAAGGTGAGGTGTTTACCCTAAATTAGTCAAGCAAAAATCACCCGGCAGTGGAAACGGGAACAATGAAGGGTCGAGGAGGAAAGTCAGCTAAATGAACAAATGCAACATAAATGTCTGTGCAGAACAGAAATCACAGACGTTTATAGAGAGAAACGTATAAAAAAAATTGTGTTTTAAGATATTTAACTCCTCCGAATGTCGTGTTTGTTTTGGTTTTCCGACTCCCGGGCCTTGGCCGTCCCACCAGGTCTGCCATGAGGGGGTCCTTTGAGAAACACCCTCGTGGAGGGACTAAGACGTCTCTTTGGCGACGTGTCACTCGGACACCTGTCCGCCGTGGGAGGTGGCACGAGGCCCCGTGAGGAGGAATCCAGTCCTTCTCCCGGCCCTCGGACACCAGCCCCCCCCCCCCCCCCCCCCCCCCCCCCCCCCCCCCCCCCCCCCCCCCCCCCCCCCCCCCNNNNCCCCCCCCCCCCCCCCCCCCCCGAGACTCTGGGAAGCCTTGTATTTTACATCTATACTTATTCCATTCTCCAAATCAAAGGACAACTTGAGGTCAGCAACCCACAGGCTGCAGCTGTAAAGAGCTTCAGGTGCAGGTGTAGGATTTTTAAAGCACCGTGCTAACCGCTCTTTACAGCTGCAGCCTGTGGTTTTGCTTAAAACCGCCGTTTTTGCCAGATGAGCAGCTATAAGCAGCCAGGTGCGAGGGGGAAACGGGCGCGAATGCGGACGAGGACCCAGCAGTTCCGAGAGCGAGCCGGAGCTCGGGAGGCGTTAACGTCGCCTCAGTCACACACGACGCAGGAGCACAAAAGCGCGTTTTCCCGCCGCAACTCGGGTTTGGAAAACCAGCGCTTTTAATGAACTGTACCTGTTTGCCCCGCAAAGGCCGTAAGAGATAATACGCCGTGACGCCGGACAAATAAAAGCAGTTTAACGTGCAGTTTGTGGCCGTTTCTTGCCCCAAGTTATGGATGTATTCAATAGATCCTGAAACAAGAAGCAAATTACACTTTTACTTCCACTTCCAACGCTGCAAAAATAATTATTGGCTCTAAAGACAAAAAAGAACTCATTAAAACATGATTAAATGGAGGAAAACGTCTGGAGGCTGCAGAGCGTTAGAGCGGCCATTTTATACCGTTTTGTGTCAGTTGTACAGTTTGTTTACAGTCTCGCCGTCTGTTTCCAGGCTGCTGCTGCTGTGGGTCTCTGTCCTTCTGCAGACGTTACCCTGACTGTGGGAGGAACCTCACCGCAACCCGCCAGGTCACTGCGAGGTCCAACCCTGCGGCACCGTCCCTCTCCGTCTCCCTTTACTCTCTTTCCTCACGGCACCCTGACCCCCCACGGGCGGCCGGTGTGCTACTTTGACATGTCCGTCGAGCGGGTCTGCAGCTCAGGGCTCCGGTCCAGCCCGCCTGCCCTTTGGTCACCATCTTCCAGAACATCGAGCCGTTTGCTTAGAAACATGACTTAAACGCACACAACAGAAACACTCTCTCTCTCTCTCTCACACACACACACACACACACACAGACACACGACGGAAAGTTCTAGAAGAGCTGAAAAACGCGGAGTTGAGTGACAGTGGATAAGAAAAAAGAAGAGAAAGAGACTCGTCCGTCACCCTTAACCATTTGCCCTGCTGGGGGTGGCGGCTGTCTGGAGCCGAAATAAAGCCGTTCGCCTGAGCAGGGAATCATGGGAATCATAGTTATCAATCACCGCATCTGCACTCAGTGGCGCCCTCTAGGTTAACTGTGCTGTAAACACTGTCGGTCTGCACAGGGGCAGATTGGTGACGTAAACGGGGGTTCAGGGGACGGTGTGCTGTCGCTGTCACTTTGCCCCCCGCAACCACGACGGAACAAATTGGAAATTATTAAAAAAGGAATATTTACTGTTATTCCAGGCCTTGTCGCACCACGTGCTGATGTTCCACCCGCACTCCGGTGGGCATTTTTACCCAGCGACGGAACACCTGGTCACCTTCATCCAGAAGCGGGGGCTGTGAGCCAAAGTCAGACTTAAACGTTTCCGACAGGCGAAATAATTATGCCAGAACATATTAGTATGATCAATATGCTGTGGTCACATCCCGAGCACAGAGGCAAATTCATATTTCATGAGCTTCTGCATATCGGTCTGGGAGCGAATGAGCAGCCTGGGACGGGGGGGGGGTGGTCTCGGGAGAACTTCTGCTGAGGCCACGTGCGCTGCTGTCAAGTCAGAGCGGAAAGACATAATAGCGGAATAATAATTTTGTTCATAATTTCGTACCGGGGGCTTCATTGCGCCTCCTTCCCGCCCGCGTGTCCTTAACGGCGCAGACAACCCATTTCGCACAAACCCCTCCGTCGCCATTTCAATGTGGCCGCAGTTGCATGAAATTCGCACCTGTTAAGAGGCGCGAAACACGTCCCCGTGGGCCGCCCCCCCCCCCGGCCGGCGCCGCCAGAGCAGAAAATCAAAAGTCATAAAATGCGGCGCAGGAAGAAGCCCAGAAATAACAGTGACAGTTTTTTTTTACTACAGCGACAATACAAGCGGGGAAGCGTGACGTTTTTAATCGGGACACAGACATTAAACGCCCCCCAGGGACTCGGGTCGCCTATTTGCAAAGTGTCTGCATGAATTACGGGGGGGGAACGAATCAAAATACGCGGGAAGGTCTGGACACGATGAAGGTGAAGTGGAATCACAGCGACAGCCTTTGAATGTCATACTTCATACTCTTGTACCTGCGCCGAACCCCCCCCCCCAGCCCCCGGGTCCCTGCTGCTTCTGTAACAGTGACCCTCATATAAGCTCTGGCTGCCCCCCGTCAGGCCGCTAATGGTCCGCCGACAGCGGGGCTCCATCCATGGGCTTGAGGGGGTGTGAAGGACAAGTTTGCTGGGACAACAACGCAGTTAAAAATAAGATTAAAAATATGACCGTGTCATTACTGGCTGTGACTTCATGTCATGTCCTGCGGAGGGAAATCAGTTTTCAGCACAATAAACTCACTGCACTGTTTTCTCCAAATTTATTTACACGTGTTTCTTGTCCTCAACGTTCATCACATCCTTAAAGTGTCCGTGACCTAGAAGCGGGTTAAGAACCTCTCATCTACTGCTAGTCTGATGTCATTCCAGAGACACCGAGATAAAAGATCAAAACTAAACAGAAAAAATCCCCGCAGTAAACTAGTCCGGTGCTGGTCTGCTGGTCACTAGGAGAAAACATTAAATAAACCGCCTCCACGACAAATGTTCCATGTTACAGTATATAAATCATATATTTAAAAGGACAAATTTACCATTTAGAGGAAAACGGTCGTTAATGGGGTTAATTGTCCACGTCGAACTACACAAAATAACCAGTCAAAGCATGGTTAGTGGTTATGGTTACAACACAGTTAACTGGTTATTAGTTATGGTTACATTAGGATTACAGACGAAACCGGCAGCTTAATCGTGCTTCTGAAATATTGACAGTTATGATGGTCAGAAATGACCGCGGGTCACATTCTCTTCCTCACCGTACGAATAAATGCCATCCAAATAGAAAGTCACGGACTTAGGTGTAAAATGAATAAAGTATAAATCGGTTATAAAGCGGTTAGAGAAAAAAAATCACTGTTTTTTTATACAAAGAACCGCCTGGATTGTAAATGCGTTAAGTTCAGAAAACGGACCAAAGTGATTCGCTGTGCGGTACGAACGGAACACAGTTACAGATCCTGGGAAGGTTTCGCTTTTTCCACTGAAAAACTTCCGCAAAAGAAAAACTTGTGACCCCCCGCCGCGCTCCTCACCTGGCACGGGACCCTCTGGAGCCCATCTGGCTCGCGGGTGCCGCAGCTGGAAGGAGGCGCGCGCCTCGCGGCAGTCGGGCGCCGGAGCGGTGGCGGTGGCGCGCGCCAGCGGCAGGAAGAGCGCGCCGCCGAGCAGCAGCAGCAGCAGCGCGCCCGCCATGGCGCGCGACCCGGGATTGGCGGTTCGGGGGGGCGCGGGTTGCTGGCGGCGGGGGTCGGGGCTCGCGCGCATGGTTCGGCTCGGCTCGTCCCCGACCCGGGGGTCCATCCGGCGCTCGTGGGCTCCCGTGCAGTGCGGAAGGGAAACGCACGCAACCCGTCGCGCTCCCGCGTCAAGTATCACCTGAGCGGGGCGCGCGCGCTGCGTGCTGCGTGAGCGCGAGGTTCTGCCGGAGCCTCGTTTCCCAGCGCGCGCGCGCTCCCCCTCAAGAAACGTCCCAAGTCGGTGTGGGTGGGGGTGGGGGGTCCCGCTGTTTCACGGCTTAAAAAAACGCGATTCATGAACCCGCCCCACTTTAATACTGACCGGTAGGAAGAGCGAGTTCAGTAACGAACGGCACACAACCGGGGGGGGGGGGGGGGGAAAAATCCGTATTAATGCGTTACTTTCCTGCTGGACCTCAGCCAAGTNACAAGGGGGGGGGGGGGGGGCGGAAAATCCGTATTAATGCGTTACTTTCCTGCTGGACCTCAGCCAAGTCATCGATCATAAGCGGCACGCGCCCGTCTTACCCCAGCCTTACCCCGAACCGATCAGGTGACGGCAGTCGGCCACCAGGCGGCGTGGCGGTTGCGGCTCCTGCTGCAGCGCCACTGATCCCGGTTTTTACCGAGAATTTGTGTTGAAATGACCGGCTGGACACTTGGTTGAACCACTGATCTTGCACTCAGGTAAGTGAATTTAATACTGGACAATAAGGTTCACGTCACTGGCGCTGCACTGCTGAGAAGTCGGAGCTATGCCCCCCCCCCACCCCAGTATCTGGGCTGTACAGTGAGACAAGGTTCAACCCCCGTTGAGCCTGTGCCGTCTGCAGGAGGTTCAGGTGACACATACAGCAGACGCTAAACAGTTTGTCAACAGCTATGACTGGTGACCATGTTGGTTTTCGTGGTCAGTGATGGACAAACATGAGCTGGATACTCAGCTGACTTTAAGGACAGAAAAGTCAGTTGGAGTCACATCTCCACCCTCACATGAAGCTGCGTCCCAGGTCCAGCTGTTCGGGAGCCGCGTTTCAGTCCCCGGATCCGTCACCAGGTAGAGGCTTCCAGAAAGCCGGGCAAACGCTGCCCCCTGCTGGGCGGTCAGGCTCCGGCGTCACCAGACAGATCAAAGTCACCTCCTTCAGTGAAATGTCACCTTTAGAGCCAGAAGATGAAGCACAACTGAAAGTTTAAAGCTGTTTAATAAAAACACATTGAAAACTGGATGCCATCTTGTGCCTGATTACAGGCGGGGAATATTTTAGGTTCTATGCGTTGAGGCAGCAGCGTGGAGACGGCAAAGTGGACAGTGGACAGCAACACAGGTCCACAGGGCTCAGCACAGGAGATGCGTGAAGCAGTAATGGCTGAACACCAATCAGCTGCTCAACATGGGAGCAAAACTGACCCCCCAAGGTGTGTAAACTGTCCTGAAGTCAGTGAGTAGAGCCAGACTTCACAGCAGGACGTCTCAAGCTACATCCAGGTCTAAGCAGCATTTACTGGCCCAGAGGAACACGGGAGAGACATTGTTTATCCAGCCTGAAAATCACCTTCCTCTTTCACATTAACATTTAACCTGCTTAACCTGTGACAGAAATATGGTGTCTGTACCCCCCCCCCACGAGAGACTAGTTGGCTACTGAACGACAGCTCATGTCTGTTGTACACCAAGACTGAAAAATGTAGCACCTGAGAAGCTGCCAAATGCATTACTTAGTCATTGAAAAAGCTTGTGTATTCCAGACGAAACTGGTCAACACGTGTGAACTTCATTCTGCACGTCAAACAACCAGTTATTTGTCATCGTCCTCATTACCGAAATAACCAGAATTGACACATCATCATCCTGGAACCAGAAAGCTCAGAGTCCCAGTGGCCTGTTGTGGTAACAAAGCCAGGTTTACTGTAGTGCCTTACTGCAGTTTTACCGCAGGCCATGAGGACATGTGGCTGTCTGGTTCCCCAAACAGCAGATTAACTCACCACCATTAACCGCCCAGCGAGTGACGTCATCAACTAGTTCCCAGTATTTATTCCAACGGCGACTTGGCTACAAACTACACACCCAGTTTGGGACGATTTGCTCAATTCCAGGTTAAGGAACCATTTAAACCTCACTTGCAGTGTTTCTTTACGTTACAAATCGTGAGGACGGTGAGTTTTATTTGTAGAAATAAAGCAGAGCAGTACAGTTCTTCACTGCCGTTTCCCCTTCGGAGAACAGAGGCAAATAAATGGAAATTGCAAAGCCACTGAGAAAATGTCCCTGAAGACTCACCACACTGGACAGGTACACCAGGGGGTTTAACTAAATTTAAAACCTCTACCTTCCCCTGCACCCCCCCAAGCTGCTCCACAATACGGCTGCGGTACCTTTATTGCTTTTAAAATAAAGTGTATTAAACCAAATGTTTTCATTAAAAATGAAACACTTTCCCTCGTGAGGAAAAAGTAACAGAAGGTCATTTCCAGTTAGTTACTCGGTGTTTAAACGTCACTCTTTTTCCGTTGGATAAAAATGAGCAAAACATTCGCAGGCCGTGAAACTCCGTGTGGGGTTTGCGGTGCTCGATTTTTACCTTCTGTGGTTCCCTTTCACAGTAATGGTTACATTTACATTTACTCATTTGGCAGATGTTTCTTTCCAAGGCAAAGTACAACCCAGAGCGAACGCGAGTATATAATTATGCAAATGAGATGCAGATGCACACATGAAATTCTATTAAGTTTTGTCACTTAGCTCAGTACCCCTGTTTTTACCAGGGTACGTTACACCAGTAGCAGCTCATAGAATTGGTAGGGATACAAACAGGAGAGAAGTGGGTCTGGAAGAGATGAGGTTTGAGCTGTTTCTTCAATGCTAAATGGGAGTCAGTAGCCCTGAGGGACAGAGGGAGCTCATTCCACCACCACACTGGAGCCAGAACTGCGAACCTCCAGGTTTTAGACCCTTTGTGAGCGGGACCACCAAACGGCAAGGGGAGGGTGTTTGACCTATCATGTTGATGGGCCGCAGGGATCAAGTGCTGTAGGTACAAACATCACAGGTATCCATCTGCGGAGACGCCCTGACCCGGCCTGATTCTTCAGCAGGATGTCCAGCACTAGCTGTGTCCTGTCAGAATGCACGTCCAGCACCTGAATCTGTTTGGGGCAATAAGATTGTGCAAGATTAACACTACTGCATATTAAACACCTTCACACATCCTTGACTTATAAGCTTTCTAGCTCGTATGGTTCTTACAGCTATTATAGCTATAACTTGCCTATATTTATGTACTTAGTTTATATCGGTTACATCTGCTTCTGCCACGTCTATGATCCTGTGTTCAGTGCTCTGTGTCTCTGTGTGAGAGGAGAGCTCTACAAAAATAATCAGAATTGAACTGAATCAATAGGGCATCAGCCTTCCTCCTGGAATCGGCAGCACACGATCAAACAGAATGTAAAACCGAGAAAGGAATTTGAATGCTTCGCGCCGACTTTGCCGAAAAGTGGCGTAGATGTGCAACTGTGTCCGACACGGCGGAGGCTGGCGGTTCTGTGTAGATGGAAGGCGGGAAGCTTATCATGCTCACCTCATTAGAGCAGCACTTATGGCAAAGGGCCCCACAGCTCACTTAGTGAGAATAATTAGAACCCGGGGAGAAGCCACGGGGGGCCGGTGCGGCCGGCGAAGCGGAGGAGGGCTGCGTGGGTAGCAAGGTGAGCGGCAGAGGTGTGTGAGCTGCAGGCGGTGTGTAGCTGAGTACCAGCCACCAGGGAGCTTCCTCAGTCAAGCGTGGACAGAAAAAGGCCCTCGACAGCAGTTAGATGTGCCGCGCAGGGGAGCTGGTGACCTGCAGTGTAACAGTGTATATAAAAAGAAGAGAAAAAACTGGAGAATTATGGAAATATCACTCAAGGTATGTGCTTAGGAGGCCTGATGTGTCCTTACCTTAAAAAAAGCCTCAAACTGGCCGTTGATGGCACATCACCAGTGTTTGATTTTCTGCCACCCAGGAAGAGCAGTAACAACAGTTGCAGTTTCAAAACAGAGCAAAAAATATCCTTGAAAATATTGTTTTAATAGTTGTTCATTAGTAATTAAAAAAGAATAAAGGTGCAGTAAAATCCTATGCAAAGTATCACACAACATTATTGACACAGAAAGGTAACACTTGTAGTGACTAAAATGCGGTAGAATTATTTGCTAAAAACACTAGCTGCATCAGCCGGGGCAAAAACACGTTAATAATCGGCAAACTGTTTTACCATTCAAGTAGTTGTATTTAATACAGTCCTAATCTAAGGGAAAGGAAAAAAATACACACACACACACACACACACACACACACACACACACAGTACTGTGCAAAAATGTTAGGTGTGCAACTTGAATGTGTGTTGAGAAGTACAGGCAGATTCTTATCTACCATCGGGGGGTTTCTGGTTGGTCCCAAATTCATTGTGCAGCCTGAGAATGACCTCAAACACCCAATCTCAGTCATACACAACTATCTTCAGCAACAGATGGTCTGGTCCCCACAGAGCCCTGATCTCAACATGATCAAGTCAGTCTGGGAGGACATGCAGAGACAGTCAAAGTGTGCAGAAGAACTGTGGCCAGGTCCTCAAAATGTTTGGAAGAACCTGCCAACCTCTACCTTAAACTGCATGCAAGTTTGCATAAGAGAATTGATGCTGTTTTAAAGGCAAAGGGTGGTCCCACCAAATATTGATCTGGTTGAGGTTTTTTTTTGTCTACTGCACTTTTTAGAAGGTTTATTCATTAATAAGTATTCATGGCATTATTTTTGGAATCATCCTTGCTTTATAGCATTTTCCCCACAGGTGCCTAAGACTTTTGCACAGTACTGTGTGTGTGTGTGTGTTTAAAGAGTGAAGAAATCTGGTACGTTACAGTGTGTGTGTGTCGCACGGGGGATTCGCCAGTGTGTGTGACACATTTCATTGAAACTTCACAAATCATCTGGAAACTACCTGGAGGCACATGTCACTGGTGTGAGTAAGTGAGTGTGTGTTTGACTAAACTGGGTAAGAAGTACCTGTTTGCTAAATTCTAAGTCTGTGGCTTGAAAAAACAAACTGTATATAAACAAACAAACAGAGATGCAGCTTTACAGATGTAAGAAATTTGCTGCACTCAAACCCAGAAGGATGTTATTACTGTTTTACTGTCCTTTGAGTAGATATATATTTTTATATACTTTATAAATTTGTCGACATGACTTTTGATTTGTGATTTCAACAGCCAGTTTGGAAATGATAATGTAACTGTTCTCTTAATTACTTTCCAGCTCATAAAATTTGTCGTAAAAAATGTTTCACTGCTGTCGATTTTCTTAAAAAAAAAAATTGAAAACATCATAAAACTGTTTGATGCACATTTGTACCAGTCGAGGTGTTTCCTTCCTGCCGGGAAATTCTGGGTTCGAATCCCTGTCCTGCTGTGAAATCTGATCAGCGGACTTAACCCCGAATTAACACGAGAAGACTATGCTGCTGTGTACGTGCGCAAGTTATCTGCACAGGACCAAGACGTCAACTAAAAAAGAACAATTAATTATAAGCATCTTTAGACAGAGATGCGATTTTATTTTTAATTTAACTTCAATGCGGAAATGTGAATGAAATGACTGTAACGTGCATTTATAAGCCGTGTTAAAGGTGACGCCGCTGAACATAAAACCGCAAAATATCAAAACGAAACACAAGTGATGGGTGTAAGAACTGTGAAACAACAAAACACTCAGAATGTTACACTCAAAACGTTGTTAGCAAAGAGCTAAAATGAGTGAATTTACATTCTCATAGGTACTCAGCAGCTGTCAGAGGTGCATTAATCTACAAAATTTCATTAGCCTACAACCAGTTGTGTGACCTAAGGGCATTTTCAGAAGTGCCAGGAATTAATAAGTGAGATGAGAATTAAAGTGTTTCTTGCGTGACTGCTGTTTAGCCCGCAGGCCGGCGGCGTCACGCTCGATTCCCAGCAGGCCGAGTGTCTGCTGCTCTCCGTCCCGGCCCGTTCTCCCGGCTCAATTCCTCCAGTTAGCACTTAATTACCCGCATTGGCCTATTTATACTGACGCGCTTCTGGCAAAGTGTGCCTTTTAAAAGCAGCATTTGCTGAAAACCGTACTTTGTCATTTTATCAATATAATTGGTGCATCTTACGTAACTAATGGAGGAAACCGCAGCCAGAACCTACACACACAGCCAGACCGCCTCACAAGTTGCACAACGACTTGGGCGATTTTACACAACGTGGGGAAATACGGACCGTATTTCATCTGCATTTTACAGCTCGGGGGGAGCGGCCGCCTTTACTCCGTCGCGACACGCATTTCTTTACTCGGAGTAGAAACACGTCCGCCGCATGGATTAAAGTGTCCTAGACAGCGTCTGCCCTCTGCGGTTGTCTTCTGGCTCCTGGAGGAGGCGTTGCTGGGTCCCCAGCAAACAAGTGTGAATTAATGGATCGGTTTAAAAACCCAGAGCACCTCATATACTGTAAGCATCCAGGGCTGAGCTGTGAGATCTTCTGCTTTAGTTTATGAGCTTCTCATGGGTCCACTGAACATTATTTTAGACGTAAGAGCAACACCTATAGAGTGCAGCACAGTACAGTACAATAATACCCTGCTCAACGCTGCCCCGTCTACCACGGTTTGTGGCCGCTGGTGTTGTTTGGCACCTTTCTTTCACTCATTTTACACACAACTGTTTACGTGACTCCAAAGAGTAGATTTTCAATAAAAGGTCATCGCTGTTGTCACATATTTGTACTTTCGGCAACCTAATAAACTATAAGCTTATAAGAGCCGTGTTTAACGCTGTTTCAGTTCCCGCTCCATTATGAAGGAACGCATCTTGAGCCCTCACCACGGTATTTCTGCACATATTTAAGAGCAGCGAACACTACAGCGGCAAGAGAGTTCCTAAAAGCCACCGTGGAAGAGTAAAGCAACAATAACCGTCCCTCGGTGGAAGGAAGATATGAACAGAGCTGTTGAGCACACAGTAAATCTGCTACATCCAAAATGCACGGAGACATATGGAGAGAACATGAAAAAGTGAATCATTTACTTCCAGCGCGGCGCATTTAAACTGTGGGCGTCGGACTGAAGGCCGACCTCCTCGCGCTTCTTCAGCATTCGCTGAGCAAAATGCAAGCTTTTTCAAGCCCCTCGCAATGTCCGCAGGGCTCTTCTGCGATCTCCCAAAGGGGAAGAGCATGATGGGAAAGCGGCTTTGATGGCAGGCAAACGCTCAGCACTGGAACAGCACCGAGGACAAAAGGGCACGAGACACGATGGAAACTTTCTTCATATTTCACAGAAGTAACTTTGCGGCTCATCTGCAGCTGCACGAGTCGAAAGCGAAACCAGTCCGAGCTTTCGGTGGTTTTGAATAACAAGTAATAAAAGGCACAGGAGATTAATTAATTAATACAGAAGATTATAATACTCATCCACCAGTTGCGTGCAAATAAGTACTCGCAGGCCGGGGGCTGGAGCATTTTTCCCCCGAAGAGCCAAACTGTAGAAATATTTTTATCAAAATTTTACCATACAGAATATTTTACAATCGTATTTAAATTTTGTCAACATTTCTAGTTAGTTCATACGCAAGTTATGTTTTTTTGCAGTCTTCACACGTCTGCACAAGATATAGACCACCTTCGCTCCAGTTTGCTGATCGCTTTGCAGTCCGGCTCACAACTGGTGACGTTCAGCGTCACGCAGCATTCAGCTTCCCTTTGTTGACCTGGAGCGCAGGTTGTTTTCACGTGACAAGGATTGTTCGCCTGTATCTGTACGTCGAAACAAACATTGTCAGGAGGCGACGCTGACAGGCTGCAATGTGGCGAAAGTGGGTGGAAAACTTTGTTCCGGGTTTTGAGAATGACACTGTCTTCACGTTTTCTTATTTCACACCGTTTGTGCTGCTAGAACGTGAAACTCAAAACCTCCAGTAGGTGTGTAGTGAAAATGCTCTTCATGTCAGACCTCCTGAAAGAAGAAACTAGCTTCCTACAGATTAGACATAACACAAACCCTGCTTGCTCAACAAAGGCAAACCACGCTGACCGTTCGACAGGGAAATGACCTGTGACAGCAGGCCAGTTCGCCAGTCAGTCAGCGGATCCAACTAAGATAAAATGACATGGCTGCCACGTTTCGTACGTCTCACGCTGTTGAACTGCAGCCGAGCTTTCAGAAATAATCAGCAGATTTGTGTAAATGAAAGAGGAAACAAATCCACTCATAGCCGTAGCCTATATAGCGCCTTACGGCGTTCGATGTCGAATTATGGTTGCCAACTACATAATCATTTATAGTATTATAGTAATTATTTATTATTATTTATTATTTTCTTAACATTTCTTTATTTCAGAGCGGACAGATTACATTTTGGAGAGCGGGAAAAAATGTGGGAGAGGGTCATATATGGCTCATACAACATAGGTTCCCACCCTGAACAGCCAGTAAAAGTACTTGACCAAAAAAACCTTTTTTTAATTCCTAGAAATATTTTGAACTTTTTTTCAATTTAGCATTTGTTATCCATAATATACTGTTTTCTGTGTTTATTCTGTCTTATTAAAGGTGTAACTAATCTATTTTGTATTATGCAGCACAGTTTTCAAGCTCCAGGCACACAGTACACTGTATTACTGAGCTCCTACAGCCCAGTTTCTCAGCAGCACATCAGGTGGCCGATCCAGCGGAAAAAAGCCACTACTGTCATCCTGTAAATAATACAATGACCAACAAAACAAAAACTGTAAATGCAGTTTTTCTCACAGGTCACGTGCTGGGGCTCAGCGGGTCCTTTTGCTCAAATGTGACACATTCGATTCTTGCTGTGGCTCATGACTGTGAAAGTCAAGTTTTACTTTCATTTTTAAAAAAACGGATCTCTTACTCTGCGCCAAGGGCAGCGCATCGTCTTATATTTCACAAAAACGAGCAGCAGTTTAAATGTTCACGTTTGGTTTGGCCGTGGGAAATACGAATGTTAAAGATAAAACCGGCTATTTCTGCCACTGAAAAAGAGCGGGTTCAGCTACAAGTGATAAATGTTTTAGGTTTAATGCAGAAAGACACGCAGAACGAGAGATAGATGTGCTGAGGAGGCCACACCCAAAACAACACTTTAATCAGCTATTTATATTAAAAATGTTTTAAATTCGTTTTTCACAGTTGTGTTTTTAGAACGATTCGCCGGTATATTTTACGGCTGTGGAAACTGTGCCAGTTTGCTCCGTATACGCAGAATCTTCTGCAAAACAGTGATTTTATCGATGTATATAAATAAAAACAGTGATAAAATACTGTGTAAATGGAATTGGAACTTTATGTACTTGTGGATGTCTGTTTGTCCGGACGGCTCCTTTCCGGAAGTGCTCTTTTCTCTGTCCCTCACAGGTAAAGTGATGAATTGCACAACAAAATACAAAAGACTAGTATAGTATAACACAGTTTAGTGTTTTTCGTCCCCGTTTCTATGGCTGCGCAGGTAGTGGGCGGCGCGGTTCCGCTCGGCCAGTGATCCGCCGCCCACTGACCCGGGGTCAGCTGGCCAGGTCGGTGCGCGGCGTTCGGAGGCGGGCGGCCTGATCCTAGATCAGTTTGGTGACGGCTTAAAAACCCCGTTCGCTGCTGAACTCTCACCCCGGTCCTGTGTGAGTTCGCGCCACACGAGCTGAGCGGATACGGCGACACCGGACTGATAGTGGATCGATACTCACCCATATTACAGCACGTGCGAGCGCAGACATGGCGGCGAACAGTTCCGGCATTGTGGTGAGTCTGTGAGCGCGATACGTTTGTCTGTTTTTCGTTTTCCTGTGACGTGTGTCCCAAATGGGGCTGCATCTTAACTGGGAATCGTGCGGTTTCTGCCACTAAAGTTCCATTTTTCAACACTTTTAACTTTCTTTCCTCGTAAGCGCTGTAGCGCGCGCCGGTGTGTAGTCTCGCGGGGCATCTCGAGCGCGGCCGCTCGCTGGGGTCCGGATGTGCGCGCGCGCGCATGAGACCCTCAGCGGCGCGAAAGCTCGTGCCGTGGGTGAAGGGTGTTAATTCACTTTAAAAAAATAAATAAAAGCACCGCAAACTGTAATATCACCGCCTTAAACCCCGCAGCGACACGAGAAGTTGTTTCTCCATCTGTATTGAGGCGATCGCCTGTATCCGTTGCTGGGACAGAGCCAAACGCTGCCCAGCCCCTCGTTTTCCTTAAACGGCGACAATAGTTTAAACGCAGCACGTCATAAAATAAATAGTAACTTGCAAGAGTTGATGTATTAAGTTGGTGTTGAAGACAGACTTACAGGAGGTGCGGTGTGGGGGGGGCGCTATGGTGGGTAGTCGCTTACAGGGGGTATTTAGTGTCACACCGTGTTATGACCCCCTTTGTACCCTGTAAGGTACAGGTGGACAGTGGTGTAAAACTGCACTGCTATGGTGGGCCGGTTGTCTCACGCACACAGGAAGAACGTGAGCGCCGTCTGAAAGGAGAACTTCTCGGCCAAAGGGCCTGCAGCTGTCATTTACACCGGTAAAGCAGGTGAGTTCAGGACCTGGAGACCCGGGTTTTTACCCTGAATTTCCTCAGTAAAAACAATCCAACTCACAACGGACCTTTGAACTCCAGCTAGACAGGTTATTGCAGCCTTGCAACTGAGCTGTCCTGAAACTGCGGAAAGCGGAGACGACCTCTGTGAGGCCCGGCTTGTTCTGCTTTGTTTTCTCACCAGCAGCACTTCACTGTTTCCTACTTGTATTGTAATAATGATCTAAAATTGGCGTTGATACACTTGCACCTTGTTGTGATGTTCAGGTTTATTCACCAAGACTAAAGATGGTCTGGTTTAAACCCGTTGTGTAAACATAACAAGTGAGGCCATTTTAATGAAGCCTGGTCTAAAGCTTAACTGCTCTTCAGGACGTGCAGTAAATGTGGCGTCTGGGACGGCGAGTGGAGTTGTTCTTATTGCTGCCACCTTGCACTCGAAAGACGTGGGTTCGAATCCCTTGATCACGGTACTTTACCCTGAACTGTTCCTTGTGCAAAGTTGCAGTCGGGTGGCTTTCATCAGCATCGCCCTGCCGCTCGTGCTGCCAGCATCAGCACTCGGCTCGCCTCTCTGCGCAAAGTCTACACTTTGGTTTCGTGCCTTCTTTGTTCCGCCGTCTCAAATCGAACTTTATGTGACCTTTTGTGTGTTTCTGAGCCAACATATCTACCCATTTCTTTCCAGATCAGTGATGAGGAGCAGGGTTATGACCTGGATCTCTTCTGCATCCCCAACCATTACATCAATGACTTGCAGAGAGTCTACATTCCGCACGGACTCATCTTGGACAGGTGGGTTGTGCTGAAATGTCACCGAAGCCATTCGGTCACAAGCTGCTCATGTTCAGGGTGGCAGTAAAGCTAGTCGGGGGGGGGGCACGTGGGGTGAATATCAGTCTTTACGTTGTGCAGGCACAAGGCAGCTGTAGCATAGCTGGTCTTTGCAGGGCACCAACTGTCCCTGGACGTGTTTAACTCAGAAAACATGTTATTACTCCAGGACGGAGCGGCTGGCGCGAGACATCATGAGGGAGATGGGGGGCCACCATATCGTGGCACTGTGTGTGCTCAAGGGTGGCTACAAGTTCTTTGCCGACCTTCTGGACTACATCAAGGCGTTGAACCGCAACAGCGACCGCTCGATCCCTCTGACCGTGGACTTCATCCGGCTCAAGAGCTACTGCGTAAGGCAGGAAAATGATGAGAGCTGCAGTTTCACTTTTTCAGTATGTGTGGAATCGAGCCTTTTTTGCTGTGCTCTGGTGAGGTTAAACCCAACTGGAACAGAGTATCAGAACATTTAAAAAAAACCTAAGACTGTTTACCACTCTTAACTTTCTGTGTATCTTTCTTTCTCAGAACAGGATTTTTTTGCAAATTCACGTGGGTCAGTTTGTTTGCGTTCTGCCCACGTTTTTAATTCTGTCTGTAGAATTAATTCATCTCCCTGGGGCCGATATTTAACTTGATGTTCTTCCTTTGTTTTCAGAATGACCAGTCTACAGGTGAAATCAAAGTCATTGGTGGAGATGACCTCTCCACTTTGACAGGAAAGGTACAGATATAGTTTCTCACAATTTACTGCTGCTGACCCCTGCAGTGGCCCAAATCCTTTAAGCACTGAGCAGAAAATATCACGTTTTGCTGCTCTAAATGTGTTTCTCGTTTCTTGCCAACAGAACGTCTTGATCGTGGAGGTAAGCGCGCTTTCCCACTTTTCCGTTCTATATCATGCTGATGGCTGACAAGGAACCTCTGCAAGATGTTTGACCACTTCCCTCTGTAGGACATCATCGACACAGGAAAGACCATGAAGACCCTGTTACAGCTGCTTAAGCAGTACAATCCAAAAATGGTCAAGGTGGTCAGGTAAAGGGAGACTTGTCCTTTTCACTTAATTTTTCCTGTGTTTTTATACACTCCTTCACCTCTTACTTTAGGTGAGTTTTTGGTGAGCTCAACACACCACCTCTTTCCTGAATTCACCTCCAGGGTTGCAGGTTTGATCAGCAATGTCATCTACACCCCTGCAGGTGCCAGGTTAAGTGTACCTGTGGGTGTGACACAGTGGAGACCAAATTCCACCATGTACTGGTGTCACTGAAGACACTTTGTGGTCATTGCAGTTGTTTAAAATGACAAAGTGCATCTCTATTCTGTCTTGTGTTTACATCATCTATTTTTTTCCCTTAAATTTCTCACTTTTACTTGCAGTTTACTGGTGAAGAGGACGCCAAAAAGCGTCGGCTACAGACCAGATTGTGAGTATCGTTTCAGATCGAGGGGAAATTTTAACTTTTGCGCCTTTTTCATGCTGTTTGGAGGTAACTTGTTGGCTAATGTGTGACTCTTGAGCAGTAGAATGGTTTGTATAACTGGTGTAGTGACACATCAACACCCCTGTGTGCCAACCTGTCTGCATATGTATGCAGCTGTCTCTCACGATCCACAATCTCCCTATTCCAAAACTCGCTTTTATGACTCTTGAAAATTTGATCTCAAAATTCAGTCTGACTCAAACCTGCTTATCTGAAAAAATATTGAAAGTGCTTGGCAGCAAAGTCCACGTGAGAGGATGTAAAGTGGGCTGCAGTTGTCCCTGCTGTTCGCAGGATCGTGTCTCGTGTTCTAGCTGTCGAACAGGACTTTAGATATTTCGCCATTATTTTTGCCCCATTATTAAACGTCTCTCAAGTGGAGAAATGTGTGAAGAAGGTAGGTGAGCCAAAGAGACCAAGAAGAGCTGGAAGTGACGAAGCGTATTGAATTGATTAAGATGTCTGTGCACAGGTCCCCTTCTACTGTGCATGAAAGTTGCTGTGTGAGAAAATAAGCTTGCTTTGTTTATTTTTCTGTGTTGTTGGTACTCTTTCTTTTTTTGTTTATTTACATTATGTGCAGTGCATAAATCAGTACCTTAAACACTAAGTGTAGTGTTAAATAATTGGGTAACTGGTGTTTTCAGTTGCTTTATAATATGCATTCTTTTTGGTGTTCAAAAGCTTTAGTGATATTTGGGGAAGTTGGTTGTGGGACTTGGGATGGACCACCCCGGAGTGTGAAAATTCACTGTTCAACAGGAGCGTGTCGGATTCGGAGAACGAGGGACAGCTGTGTACGTTGACGCAGGGCTTATGTGCACCTACATCTAAAACCAATCTCTGTCAGTTGTAGGATTTGAAGTGCCTGACAAGTTCGTGGTGGGTTACGCCCTGGACTACAACGAGTATTTCCGAGATCTCAACGTAAGTTGCGAGATCATTATGGGGCTTTTTTTGGCATTTGAAGGTCAGTGTGGCCCCACCTGGCATTTTTGTAATGACCATCTCTCTGTGTTACAGCACATCTGCGTCATTAGTGAAACCGGAAAGGAGAAATACAAGACAGGACAAGAGCTCACACTTCCCGTTTAGCTGTGTACTTTGCAGCAAATTGTGGGTTGTTGAAGTAATTTTTTTCTTCTCATTTTCAGTAACTTGTTTAGATAAAAATGGTGTCATTTTGTACAACGTTGCAGGTAAAATGTATTTTAGAGCAACACAACATGGCTGGTCACCCCAGCAGCTGTCTTGACCAGCAAGCAGCCATTTTAAAGATGGAAATTGCTGGAAAAAACTGTTGCGGTTCAAAATTGAGTGACGTGTCAGTTGGTCAGCTGAATGCAGCAGAGCTCATGTGTAGGAAGTTTAATCTGCATTGAGAAGGTCTGTGTACCTGGACTTTGGTTTTCTGTATCAAGTGCAAACGACTCTTTCAGTGTGAAGAAACAATTATTCTTGCGCAGGACTTTCAGGAGATGGATGATCTCTTCAGATATTAAAATCATCCTTCCCGTGAACTTTTTTGCAGTATTAAACTATTATAAAAAGGTAACATGCTTATAAAGTAACAAATTAACCACTTTATTTTAGTCCTGTTTTGGTTACAAACCACCATAAATTAAACTTAAGACGTCACCTTTACAGCACATCTATGCTTTAAAGCAATATTTAGCGGCAGTAAATCTTCAGGGAAAGTAAATGCAGCTAAATGTACAAATATTTCCAGGAAAAGCCTCAGGTACAGACTGTAGATGAGGGAAAGTCTCAGTTCCTTGTTGTTTTCAGCACTTTTCTGCACAAACTTTTCTGCAAAAAACACAGAATGCAGATGTTGGCACAAGTGGGCATTTTGTAGCTAAAATTTTTTTTTTAAAACATTTGTGAGCAGAATTATTATTTTATTTTTTTGTGTGTTTATTCTCTTGTCCTCCTTGCATCACAGGAATGTGATTCCACACTGATTCTAAAGCAGGTAAAATCTTGTCCATTCCACTAGCCAGGCTTTGGTGTGTCAGTGGACACATTTTCTCAGAATGCCACTGTCTAAATGAATGATAGTAAGGGGGTTAAATGGCTGGTAATAGATTAATGGCTCTAGTAAAGGATTACTTGTATTGTCTTTGTTTTGAAATATTCTCAGCAGGATCACTTTAGATGGAGGTAAAAAGAAAGCACTGTTTTGACTTGTATGTCCACAAAGGGGGGGGGGGGGTGACTTGTTTCCTGTTTTCTTTACTACTTCGCTGTGAGAGATGTGCATCATGTCATTCTGTTTAACCCCTTGCTATCATTCCCACAGCGTCGCTGGGTATCAGTAAAGATTACCAAAAAATGCCTTCTGTTCCTCCTGGTTGGTCTGAGAAATACTGAGATGAAGTTTGCAATGTTGAACGTATGTTAAGAGTGAAAACATGCAGTGGTTTACATTAATACTACATTGCCTGATATTAATATAGTATTGTAACATTAATATTATTATTACTAATTGGGCTGTAAGGGAAGAGCAGGGGGGAGGCAGACAGGCGCAGTGCTGCACAGGCCTTACTGGAGCAGAACAGTAAAACTGGAGATGTTAGGGCAGCTCAGCTCCAGTGTTTACGTGCTGCTTCTGTAGTGCTCGCCCTGGGGGGGGAGGGGGCAGACCGCTCGCTCGCTCGCTCGCTCGCACTGAGTGCTGTGTCTGCTCGTGTCCTGGTCCCTTGCGCGTCAGATCGAAAATGCTGGAGGCACAGTGGCAGCTCGTCACGATTTGCATCTCTAGGTCACTACAAACCATGACGTGCTGCTACAACGGCCACCAGTAAGGCTCATTCCACTAAGGATCGTGCTAACGCTGGTCCATGGATATAAAACCGTGTAGTTGCTACACGTTGCCTGCGGACCCCAGGAGTCGGCCACCTTAGCGGTCCTTGTTCTTCTGGATTTGGGGCCGAGTGTAAAGGGTCAAAGGAGAATGTTAACCAGCCTAATGAGACAGTTGGCTGAAGGGAAACATGCTGATGCAGTGGGAATCCTGTTGCCTCACAACACCTGGGCTATTTGGGTTAGGGTTCAAATCCAGCTCATTCTGTGTGGATTTCCCACAGTGCAAACGTGTGTTTCAGATCAATTGGTCAATCTAAAATGTTAGTGGTGTGTGTGTGTGTGTGTTTGGACAACTTTTGCCCTCCATGTTCTGCCACCCCAGCTGCCCCTGCTTGTCTGCAACCTAAATGTTCAGCAGTCATTTGTTAATCAGTAGTCATTCACACTGCCTGCGGGACCCTGCAGAGATTCCTGTGGGGAACATCAGACAGCAAGCGCTTTACTTCGACCAGTCTGAGCTTAACCCAGAAAAGCCGCATTCTTTTCCCTCACTCCACCAGCTGTGTTCTCTTCTGGACTTCCTCAATCACCCAAAAAGGCACACAATGTCACCATACAAACACAGTAAACACTGTACAAAGTGAGGCTCCTGTTATGGATAGACAAGTCTTTCACATATTACTTACCATTTTTTGAAGAAGTTATCACCTAAAAAAAAAAAAAAAGCAATGTAGAAATTTAAAAATGTAATACAGGAGCCTCAGCAAACATTACTGTCCTGCATTTCATTAAAAAAACTAATATTAATAACATCAGTAGTGAGAGGAAAAACAAAATATTTTACAGAAGTACCATCAGCAGCCAGGGCATTGTATCAACAGGTAATGTAGTTTTTCAGGGCAGTAGACAAAGCTTTACATCCAATGAGACCACAGGGACACTTTGTTACCCTTGCAGTTAAAAAAGGTATTTAAAAAAAAAAAAAGAAAATCCAGTTGTACTAATGTCAAAAAACTGCTCAAACACTGGCTAATCAATGTAATAATAAGATGTTGCCTGATGTTTGCAGAAGTGTTAATGCATATCAGATCTTCTGCACACAGCAGAACAATATAACTGAGAAATGGTCTGTTTTGGAAACTTTTTTCCTTTGGAAACCTTACCTTAACAGATAACCAAGCCACATGACAGCACTGTGGGTGCAACTGAAAATATGAAGCAATGATACTGAAGATACTAAATGGAAATAAGGTCAATTCTTAAAAAAAATAAAGAAATCATGCACTACAAAAACGCAGCAGAGAAATTCAATACGGGTTTCAACAATTTATGCAGACACAGCACGTGTTTGCTTAATTGATTTCTATTTATAAAAACCTCCAACAAGTATGAATTGCTATGCATTGGTTGACTAATAAATAAAGGAGATGCTATGATGCATATAAAAATAATTTTTTTCTCTCAGTTGAAATTAAGTATGTTCTTAATTCTGAAAAGTATACACAAAAAGTATAATAAGCACTCACTGCAACAGACTGATGGCTGAACACCACAGTTCTACATTAAGGAGATCTGAGAAGCAGTACTTCATTAGTATAAATTATAAATGCCAAAACCAGGAAAGACATTCGACAACATCAGCAAAAGATGCAACTCTCTTGTTTACCAAGTACTGGGTTTGTTTAAACGCGCAAGATTTAAACTTGATAGCTCGGATAGCATTTTCTCAAAAATGGCCAAGTTTTATCAGGACAACAGTTTCATAGAACATCGGGGAAAGTATGATGACTGTGATGCTATGGCACGGTAGTTTCAGCAAACAGACCACTGTGGAAGTTCTTCTACTAGGTCCAGCAGCTTCTTCCAAGAGAGAATTTGAAAGTTCGTCCTGCAGCTCAGTATATTTTAAACGAATGTCTTCCTTTAATCGGATTAATGTCAACATGATACGCGTAGGAGGTATTATATGCAGTATTCGCATGCATTAAAACAAGCCCATCATGGCTTGACCTGTGTGAGAGTCACACCCATGGACCCAGCAACCTGCACAGTCTACCAGCGGCATAAAAACAGTGCAGCACACAAGACACAGCAGGAAAGCAAAGCAATAAAATTACTGCCTTCAGGTTGGTGACAGTCTTAAGTAAAACACAAAAACTAAAAGAACTCATTATATTTTTTCTTAAAACAGTTGGCTGAATGAATTATTTGTTTCCAAACACGGATGTCATGCAATATCAACAGCTGTAGAAGCCATCTGGGTCATACCAGGGCAAATTCCCCGAAAAAGGAGGATCTGACTCAAACTCATCACAAATTCTCACAGCCGTAACCAGAGATAGCAGACAATGACAAGATAGAGTTTTTGAACTCTCTGAACTCTGAATTTAACATATATACAAACACAACATTATAACATTAATTTTTACTGAAATATTTTATACACCTCATCTTCTCAAACAAATCCCTGAAGGGCCAGCACATTTCTCTGTGAAAAGTTTCTCATGACGCTGCTCACATTTTCATTTAGCACAGCAGAACAGCACCATCCAGTGGATAAACACAGTTTATGTACTAAATCCATCCATCCATCCATCCATCTATCATCACCATTAACTGCTTTATCCTGGTCAGGGTGGCGGAGGTTCAGAGCCAATCCCAGAATCACTGGGTGCTGGGCTGTGAAACTACATCCTGGATGGGACCCCAGTCCATTGCAGGGTTGCCACACACACACACACACACACACACACTACTGGCAATTTACAGTGATCAGTATAACTTGAAACTCATGTCTTTGGACTGAAATGACTTGTGTAGCTGTCAATAGATCAGCACCCAAAGCCAGGATAAAGAGGCTTTTGCACTCTCTACCAGACAGGGCATCAGAAAGCAACATTTAGACGTGTTCACAGTTGTCAGAAAAAGGACTGCCCCATTGTGACACGTGTCAAGAATAAATTTGCTTTAAAAATACACCTACACTTGTACATAAAAAGGTGTGTGCACTTTGTGAAAGATCATCAGGGTGGTTATGTGCCCAGTAGGGCTGCCAGCAGAGATATAACTGGCAGCTTTGAGTTGAGAGTGAACCTTGCAGGACAAGACCAGACATGTCCCCAGCTGCGTTAAAGTGTCGCCTGGAGACACCAAAAACTTGTCTTTACCTCAACAAACGGTCTTGCGGGACAGGAGTGAGACATTCCGATAGCCTGGTGACACACGCCATTTGTCCTGGAGCCGGACCCCCTGACAAACCCTGAGAAAACAGTTCCATTACAGTCAGCATCTATCAGAATCACCAAAGACCCCCTCACCTTGTTGGCCCCTTAGATGCTGTAAAAGCAACTCTCCCCCCAGCAGTGAAGGAAACAAAAATAGACAAAAACTGTTCAATTATTTACAAGTTTTCCTCTTTCCAGCACAATTTTCACTATTACAAGACGACACGTTCATGGACCGTTCTCCAAAACTTAGGATTTTATAAATAAAACAGTAACTTTCCCAGTTAGAAATGTATATGAAATGATTTGACGCCCGGCGACTGAGAAACTAGTGATTTGTTGTTAAAGATGTTGCCGTAGCGCGACAGTTTAAAACAGTTTTTTGCAGGGATTATTTTGAAAACGGTTAAGTTACAGAAATTAAAGACAACATGTTTACCCCAATATGGATGAATGGGATGCGCAGGAAAAAATTCTGAGCGGAGGACGATGGACAGTTTTCACGGAGAGTTTAAAACACGCAAAGTCGCGCTTCTGGACTCTTAACAACACCGTGTTAAAAGTTATTCTTTCCGTCTCTGCTTCAAAAGACCGCAGCGACAACTGTTTCAAGGCACAAAAGGTGTTAAAAGTAACTGAATTAACGATGCATCGAGTCCTTCCATTATAACGGCAAAGCTGCGCCAAGTTTTTCCTCATTTCATCCTTTATTTAAATACCATCCCGGTCTCGCGCTGCGCCTCCGCTCCCGCCGCGCGCCTCGGCTCCGCGCGCGCTCCGCTCCGCTCAGCCAGGAACCCGCCGCGATGTCGCAGAAATGGAACAAATAATAAAAAACAATGATAATAATAATCCCGCGAAAAACCGCCCGGACTCACGTCGAGCCCAATCGAAAATGGCGCCGAAACAAGAGAAAAAAGCGGCTGTTGACCGTGTCACGGGGAGGAGGTGGGCTGACGAGCCGCGCCGGCGGGGCGCTTCCTCACTTTATGAAACTTTATCGCACTTCATTAAATGTTTAAACTGAACACAACTTGCACAAGCAGAGGTGTAAGTTTCTGTGAAAAGTTCCGCTTTCTGGGCAGCTGAACCTGTCTGGCAGCGGCGTAGCTGCGAACTCTGCGTGGAAACTGTAACTTATGCAGCAGGTCTGTCGGACATCTGTCCGATAAGCAATTTAATTACAAAATAGGCGCTTTAAATTGGAAATTGAACTTGTGCTCGTGGGTCTGGAGCGCAGCTTCCTGTCCAAAGGCGACGCCCTCCGGCGGTCGCAGCTGAAGTGCGAATAGCCTCCCCGCATGATGATGTAGTGTGTATAACGGAATTGAGGTAATAGACTCACCATTTTAAACGCTGTTTCGCTGCGGGGGGGATATGCGTTTAAAATAAACACTTCCGGAAATGTACAAATTGGCCAGAACGAGAATTCGCCTCGTGCGCGCGTTTCCCACGCGGGGCCGCGCGCCGCTGCGCTCTCGAGGCGAGGGCGCGAGAGGCAGCGTGCGGTTTGAGAACTAGTTAAAACTAAGCGTCGCGAGGAGAAACGCAGAGACAGAGTACAGTTCCACTGTTGTAAACCTGCAAAACGCATTGGTGTCAGAATTTTACTGCAACAGGTGAGCGAATATTTTATTTCCGACCAATCTGCGGACTCGAATGCGCACATATGTTACCCGTTAAAGTCAGCGCCTCAGCAGCTGGGATACAGACTGGTGCGACAGATGAGTTCCGCAGTGGTACAGTTTTTAAACTATTTGCCTTGTGTGACCTATGGAGACACGTGACTGATGGCCCGCAGCTCCCTGCACCCCCAGCATCGCCTTCCTCCTGTTCACCCCTTAGAAAAGATTTCACTGGCACGTCATTGCAGATGTCCACAGTCGAACTGACAGTGACAGATTCTTGTCAGAGGCTCTGCAGTTTTACCCTGTCCAACCAGGACAAAAAGATGTTGGTAATGTGTCTCTTCCTCGCTGTTTTCAAAGCTCCTTTCATTGTGTAGTTGGAGAAAGATAAACAAAAGCGTAAAGTAAATGTAAGTGCCTGGGGGTGACATGCTGCAAAGGGAGCTATACTGTACCAGAATAAACTGAATGTAGAAGTGGTGGGTAGTGGATGTTTCCAGATGTTTAACCCACTAGATTCTTCTGCATTCTGCATCTTGTTGAGGGCCTCTGCTTTGTTGTTGTTGTTGTTGTTGTTGTTGTTGTTGTTATGGAAGGAAGCAGCCAGAATCATTGCACTTCCTTCCCCCCAAAGTGCACCGGCACCATCTCTCAACAGCTCCCTCGGGTGCTTGGGCCTGCCTTCTACCCTACATGGTCACAGCCCTCCACTCTTACAGACGAGCCACGCTCTCTCACGCGATGCATGGCGTGGTATGTATTGTGAACTTTGCTGAAGAAGATAGAAGTAGTCTAAGATATATTTAACATGTATATTTATACGTCCGATTCCTTTGGTTAAGGACAGATAAAAAAACATTTTCAAAATGTAGTCACAGCCAGTTACAAGTTTTTTTCAGTCTTAAAGCGCAGCACTTCCATTCATCCGTCTTCACTGTCTGATGTCTGATTCATCCTGGTCAGGGTCACAGTGGTCTGGACCCAACATATTCGGAAACAAAGGGTGTCAGGCTAGGAGGGACCTTGAATGGGACACCAGGCAATCGTGGTGGAGGGGGGGGTGACTACGCACACTCGCATGCTGTGGGGAACTTATAGAGTGACCAATTAACCAGAAACACGTGTCTTTGGACCGTGACAGGAAAGCCACGCAGACATGGGGAGAACATGCAAACTCAACACAGACTGGATTCAAACCCATGCCCAACCACCCAAGGCACTGTGAGGCAACAGAGGTACCCTCGCTACTAACCTAACGTACAGCGTACATTTTGTGTTTACTTATTTAGGTGACACTTTTCTCCAAAACAACTTACACCGATTTATCCATTTATACAGCTGCGTAATTTTTACTGGAGCAGTTCGGGGTAAGCTTGGGTGCTGCAGCAAAAGGTAGGATTCGAACTTGAAACCCGAGACCAGAGGCAGCAGGCAACACCCACGTCAACACAGAATGTCAAACACAGACACACACTGTTAATGTCATCGTAAGTTTTTGATTTAGTCATAAGTAACTCTGTTAAAATGTTCTGTGATTATATTCCCCTTTTAGCCCCTCTTATATACTCTTAACATAATTTTAGTGGTGTTTTATGAATGATACAAGGGTGTACAGTGTACAGTTTTTAAGTAAAAATTTTTATTATAATGAACTGCAGAACTTTCTCGTTGAACTTGGGTCCGCTACATAGCCGGCCAAAGGTCAGGATAACTTTCGTTATAATTTGGTTATTAATAAGGAAAGTATACTGTATAGTTATAGCTCTCAAGATCGATATATGCTAGTAACAGGCATCCCTTTTGTATCACAAATGGCAGTTAAAAATCAGCAGTTCTTCTCAGTTGAAGTGCATCAACTAAAAGTAGCGTGTAGTTCAACTGGAAAAGAACAATGAAATTTGCACTTATCAAACTGGTTCACACCAGTTTCCACTAGTTCACACCTATCGCCATCATTCACACCAGCTCTGTGGTTGTGACTCTTAGTGAAATGTACATAAATGTCATCAATGATATGGGAGGCAACCAAATAACACTCATTACGGGTGTGGACTAGACAGACTGCAAAATGAAAGACTGATCCAAAAAGTGATGTAGAAAATATCACACATTAGAGTAACGCTAAATCAGCAGGTCCTTTGCACAGCAGGTGCTCTCCCGAGATTACACCCCAAAGCTCCTGTGGTGAAATACACGTAGCACATCTTCCGAGTGTTTTGTTTTTACTAAAATTTGTGACAGATTGCTAACATTTCCGATGTAATTCCCCTTAAAAAAAACTGACATTGACGCACACCTCTTTCCCCCCGTGCGCTGAGCTGCTCATTCTTTAGTGGACTGAGTGAGGAAGGATGGGGAGAAAATCTCAGTCATCGACACAAACTTGCGTTCATTTTGCCTCCCTCACCAATATGGCCAGTGTGTTTCAGTGGGAACTGCTTTCTGGATCTCCACCACTGGCTGAGTAACAATATAGTGATTGAGGATATCAGTTAAAGGACATAAATAAGCAAATGTATCTTTTCTACTTTTTACACAAATGTGTGATTGGTGCAAGTAAACCTGGATAATTTCTCTTCATTTTAAAACGGGCATTTGCTGGCACCCTTATTTATTTTGTGTAAAATATCTTCATGCAGCCTGTGTGGAGTCTGCATGTCCTCCACGTGTCTACGTAGGTTTCCTCTTGTTGCTCGTTTCCTCCCACAGTCCAAAGACACGCATTTCAGAATCATATATACTTCATGTCTTTCAAAGGACTTGAGCCTTTCAAAAGCTGAAGGAAGCGTCATAGTTTGCATATACATGCGTTTTTTTTTTTTTTCCCAAGAAACCACATCTGTTTGTTTGTACAGTGTCACTGTGGGTTACATTGTCCTGCTTTCTAGGTATTCTCTGTTAGTAGAGCATGAAAATCTGTGTGGGTATTTCCAGAACATCTCCAGATGAACTGATTGAGATAAAAACCCTCAAGGCCCCTTGCTGTATTACTCATGTCTGTCTTCAGGGCTGGAGAAAAGACGCACTGTCTCCTCACCCACAGAGGCCTCGCACAGAGGTGAACAGCACGTGATTCAAACAGAACGAGTTACACAGTGAGCTTTGAAATGGGTCAGTATTGTACTGTCAAGGAAGGTCATCAGCATGCAGTAAATACTCAATTCTCAGGATCAATCTCTCTTTACTTCTAGTACACACAGAAATGATGTATTTTATTCCATAAAAAGGAGGAATATGTCAGTAGGATTAATCTGAAAAAACCTGGTTTGTTCTATATCTGCATGTAGGTATGTGGCACACTGAAGTAAAGTATAGTGGAGTAAATGTTTTCGTAATGTTAACTCCAGGCCGACTGTGATTTTCATGGCTGACTCCTGTGGCCCTAACTGACTGCTCCATGTAACATGTGACCTCAGAGTGGTGTGTATGATGAGATATTTCTTGCTGAAGAAAAAACAAACACTGGGAGGATTTGTGGTTACTGCCTGTAACCATTACAGTACAGCATAAATATGTGTTCTTGCCAAACATGGAGATACACAGTAATATTGCTGCTGGGTGCAGGGACAGTCATAGCTATTGTTTTCCTGTTTCAATTTGGATAAATTCATACATTATTGCAGGCACTGAAAATCATTATGATATGCAGGGTGTCATATTGAGCTTTGGGCGCTAGCTGCACATCCGATAAATGAATATGCTAACGTATAAATCAAATGCTGCGTAAGTGCACTTCATAGCTAACTTTAATTTTGAGTAATGTCCTCAATTCTCGTTCTGAAGTTCTAATTTGGACTCGTATATATCCATCAATTATCCATTTTATCCTGGTTTGAGTTGCAGGGGTCCGAAGCCTAGCCTGGAACCACTGGCCACTACACTACGAAACTTTACCCTGGATGGGACACCAGTCCATCACAGGATGGCCCCACACGCACACACCATGAGCAATTTACAGTGACCAATTAACCTGAGATGTGTGTCTTTGGACTGTGGGAGGAAACCAGTGTACCTGGGCGAAACCAAAGTATGTAGTCTGCTGTTTATTTAGCTGGTTCTGAAAATGCACCCAAGCAGCCTAGATGCTGTGATAAGTAGAAATTTATGCTTGGGATGTAAATATTATAGATTTGTTTTTAAATTTATTTCTTTAGTGCTTTTTCATGTGTCTTATGTAACATTTCCTCTGTGTGCAGCTGCTGCACAGCGAAATTTCCCTGCAGGGATCAATCCTGTCCTATGTGGTGGTGAGCAACTGGAGGTTAAAACAAAGGTACGTGAAGACTTGACTAACTGTGGTGAAGTGATGCTTTAGAGGCACAATACTAATCTTTTGACTCATGACACGAATCCCTTGTTCAACATTATATTGCATAAATACTATTGCATGTAGTCTAACAAATCTATATTTGTTATTTGATGATTTGAGTCACTCAACTCAGAAATGTGAAATTAATCCTATTCACACACTATACACTCGGACATATTACCTCTAGATCATTTTGCAGTAGCAAAAATTTTCATCTATAAGTCACACGCAAAAATGTCCCGAAAAGTAATTGTAAGCCACACGGCGCCTCGTTGTGGACGTACTGGGTACAGCAGATGCCAGTCGAGTGAGATGATCGTTCAGAAAAGCAAAAGGACTGAAGGGCGCTGAATAAATCACGGTGGGCTGACTCACAGCAGCCAGCTATTAATGCCATGTGCGCGAACACTTCACTACACCTTAAACCGAGCAACGTCACGATAGTTTTAACTAAAAGGTGGCTATTAATGTTCAGTTTTGCAACGATAATGTGGATTTTTTTTATGATTCCATGGAACTTGTTTGGGTCGCGGCGCTGGGGTAACAGGTCGCACTCGAGTTCCACACATTGTTCCTCCGGAGGATCGAACAGGGGCGGGGCAGCTGAGCACTTTTCTCCAGGAAGTCGCTCGTATCCCCGCATTTACATTGGTCGCTCGACTGCCCGTCAATGCGACTGAGCTGCGGGCTCCGCGCTCTGATTCGGTCTCGCTTCAGTCAATCAGCCAGGCAGGCGGCCCAAGGGGCGGGTGCGTTGGGCAGAGCCAGGAATGATGGTGGTAAACAGAGCGCGCTAATGGGGGCCTCCGCCGCGATTCATTTACTTCACTTCTGAATGCCTTTGTGGGGGAGGGACGCCGCTGCATCGCCGGAGCTCCAGTAGGTCTTCGGCGCTTCGAGGCCGTTAGGAAAAGTATGAGGGAGCTCGGTGTTTGGTGCGGGTAGCTCGACACAACGTGCCTGGGAGAGACGCCAGGGAGAGGAGGAGGAGGAGGAGGAGGAGGAGGAGGAGGCNAAAAGTATGAGGGAGCTCGGTGTTTGGTGCGGGTAGCTCGACACAACGTGCCTGGGAGAGACGCCAGGGAGAGGAGGAGGAGGAGGCGGCGGCGGCTAGCGCCGCTAGCCTCTTAGCTTCAGTTCACTCTCGTCCTGAATGGCGTAGGCGACTCACTTGAAATACACTTTGTCCTCTCGGTCTCACCTGTGTGCGCTTCTATTTAAACGCTTCCGCTGCGGAGTTGCAGGTGAGCCCGGCGGCCATGTGGTGGACAGCGGTGCGATGAGGGCTGCGGACGGTGGGGGCCACTGGAGGGTTTAAATAAGTAACAGTAATATTAGCGCTCGTTGTCGTCGTCATCCCAGTCATGTCTCAGGAGAAGATGGACCTGGACCTGGACGTGCTGTCCGCGCTGGTCCAGAGCGACGGGCAGCTGAGGCGCTCCAACAGCGCGCCAATGATAAATGGCCTCAGGTTGGTGCCGAAGCCGCTTCTCGCTCCGTGGGGTAGCGGGGGTGGCGCCGCGCTGCGAGCCGGCTCGTGCCGGGTTCGAGGCTCGCTTCCTTCGCTCCTCCCCGCATGCGGTGCGGCCCCTCTTTCGGCAGTAAAGAGTGCGGTGGCACGGACACGCATGCTAGAGCACGCCGTGCAGCGGAGCTCACAGGGCCGCCAGTTTCTGCAGAGCAGACTGCGCCGGTAGTATTGAGCTCCCACATTCCGGCCTTCGCAGCCCTTTTTGCAGCAGGACAGCGCGAGACGGCGCTCCAAACCCCCCCCCCCCGCATCGCTGCAACTCAGTGACGTATTGACTGACCCTAGTAGATGAACACTGGTAATACTAACCTCTGTTTGACTGACACCTGTCCAAGGTGAGACTCCGTGTTTTTGAATCCCCTGTTTAGATGCAGCAGGGTATTCTTACTGTGCCAGTTCATGCTAAGCAGTGCTTGAATTGGGGAGAAGATCAGTGGGGGTGCTCCTCTTATGGGTGTGTTGGTGTGAGTGTCAGTCGGCAAACTTAAGTATTAGATGTTGAACAAACTGCAGGAAAGGAGTGACTTGCGGTGTAACTTATTGCATCTGGGTAATGAAACGTAGCTGTGAGGCTGTTACGAGTAATGACGGCGAGAGCAGCTCAGGTGGAGAATCTGGCCAACCCGGGGGGGCACCGGGATCACGGGAAGTGCTCTACGTGAGACAAAGGCCCAGTTCTCCAAACATGCAGAAGTACAAGTAACAAGTAATGTAGAGTACTGCCCACTTCAAGCACTGAGTACGAGTACCCTGTTGGAAAAGGCTACAGCAGGAAATTCAGGTTATAAGGTGACACTCCTAACCAGGAGAACCGCCTGCTGGCTCAGTTTGAGAAACATTAATAAAATGTACATTTTGAAAGAGTCCGTAAATTTGACATGATGAGAAAAGGCTTAACTGCGTTCCTTTGAAGTGTAAGTGCTTCGTGCCGTGCTTGTGTGTTCTGTCTGGTATGTCCCTCACGTCTAGGTTCTTCTTGATACTTGTGTGCCTTGTTTCCAGTGATTCCTCGCAGGTTTTCCAACGAGAGGTACTGAGGAGCAGGAGAAACAGCACCACTGTGGTGAACCGCTCCAGCCCGGTAGGAAATGGCACAAGGGAGTTTTGTTCTGTCCTCCACAATATATAGGGTGATTCAAAAAGAACTGAACACTTTACTAAACTTAGTGCTTGGTGTAATATCAACATGTAGCCTAAACCAGTTTGTAGAGTTACCCTTAATCCCCTCCCATATTTCAGCACTTGAAATTTATACACATTTCCGCTTCAGAAAATGTTCAGTTCTTTTGTTGAATCACCCTGTATAACTGAAATAAATTGGAACAATTTCAGTAAAGCTTCTTAACAAAAGTGGTTTTAGACTAAATTCTCAGTACTTGAAAGTTTGTCAGCAGATTCTGTGAATGTCTTTGAAGAGATGTTGGCAAGATCACCATATGGCTTCAGTATGTTGGAGGAAGAGACTTTAGCAAATTCTTATTCATTTCATCCACTGAGTGTGAGTTGTCTGCTGTGGCAGTCAGTTCCAGACATGGATGGGCCTGTAAGAAGATGGAGGATCTGTCTTGGATTGATAGTTCTAGATGGTGGTCAGTCATCCAGGCAAAGATGTCAGTGATGCAGCTTGAGAGGATGTGCACCGGTTGGCAGGGGGGGCAGGGCGTTATGTGTTGTCGACATAGCTGTGGTTGTAGAAGCAGCGAGAGGTGACGACTGAGTTAAGGGAAGCAGCAGAGATGAAGAAAAGCAGGGGCATTTGGAGGGAGGCTTGTGGAACGCCTTTTGAGAGTCCAGGGGCAGAGTGGAAACCACTTTGCAGGATCTCCTTGACAGGTAGGATTCAAACTGTTTCGGTGATGACCTTATGACTACTGTACAAAGTGTTCAGGTAAGATATGGAAGATCTGGCAGTTTATCATGTCAGAAGCTGCAGAGGTCAAGAAGAAAGAGAAGGGGGGGGGGGCTCTAGCAGATTGGACAGCTTCGGACACTGCAAGGAGAGCAGTCTTGGTAGAACAACTGTTGTAGAATCCAGGCTAATAGCCACTGAAGAGGTCATTCTCGGTGAAGTATATCCTTAAAGATGGCTCTAAATGGAGAGACTTGGGTGAGATATGGGTAGTTATTAAGTATAAAACTGGAGAAATAGCGTTACACTTCATTTCCCAAGGAAACACTTTCTTCCCCACAGTTGGATGTTCTTTTCTTTGTTACCTCCTATGCAGATGGTCCCATCTTCACCCATCCGAGTTCCCAGCACAAGACTTCACCAGATCAAGCAGGTATATCAGCCCCCCGTTTCTGTGGAAACACCAGGCACATTAAAAAACAATAGGCACGGCCTCCCCTACAACATGCTATTTATGTTTGTGTGTTCATTTCCATTATAAATGTAAAAATTAATTCTGCTGACACACATGTCAAATGGGATGCTTATCTAGGACTTCACTCTGTATTTTACTCTTTCAGTCATGGTGCAGAAAGAGTTGTAGAAATATTATTATTATTATTATTATTATTATTATTATTATTATTATTATTATTAGTATGTCAGACTGGTCCCTCATCCCTGATCTGCTGTGTCCTGCAGGAAGAGGGCGTGGACCTTGTCAACAGGGAGACAGCACACGAGCGGTAAGAGATTCTAATGTTTATGGCCTTTATGGATGAAGAACTGGGTTCAGATAAGAATAGCATAGCTTCCTACAAATAACCTACATCGGTGCTGTTACCATAGTACATAGTGAAGTACTAACTATACAGCACCATGATTTAAAATTTTTAAAAAAAAAATCTTAAATCATGCTTCCAATCCCCCCCAGACTTTTGTCATGTCCGACCCTAACCCCCATATATTCCAGGAAATTGAGAATGGGCTGATATAAGTCCTTCTAACACTAAACTGCCCTTCCTTCCAACATCTAAATCTAGTAATCGTGTGTATTGTCATCTGTCATTTTTCCACATCTCTTAAAATTGGTTTATACATATTAAAACTATATAGTGTTTATCACTTTGTTCAGGCTGCATAAGGAACAACTTAGTACACGACTTAAACCCAGCAGCTCCTTAACGGTTCTGCCCAGTAGCCACCTGTAGCTTTTTTCACTGCAGACTCTGGTCCCTCAATGAAGAGGGTGAAATGGATTGTAAATTTTGAATGTGTTCCCTTTGTCATCCCGTTCCTCGTTTCCCAGCCAGTGGCTTATAGTAAATGCAAAACGTTTGTCCTGGTAGTGCCTGTTTCACCTGCTCACAACTACCTTCCCCCATTCAGGGAGGTGCAGGCAGCCATGCAGATGAGTCAGTCATGGGAGGAGAGCCTCAGTTTGGTAAGAGAGCTGTTACCGTTTACAGGAATGCCAGTGCAGAGTTTTAAGAGAATCTGTTCCCACTCGAGCTGCTGTAAGACTTCCTCGTGCAGCAGCACTGGAGGAGGAGGTGGGTTCTAGCAGGACGTGTTGAACAGGCACGATTTACCCGTGACTGACTGGCTGCATTCTCCAGGTGCTGAAGTACATCCTAGAATGATCTAATGATGTCAGCGTGCATGTTGAAGGTATTCCGGTGCAGTAGCTGCACCTCTGTTTGCAGCATGAGGTGGAGAAGATCAGCAGCCAGAGTAAAGAAACCTCTTGAGGTTCACAGGCTCAACAGGCAGTGCAGTGTTGCTGCTGTCACCTCTCCAGCAGCTTGAGCAGTTTCATTGTTGAGGGAAACCGTGTAAAAGTCAACCTGGTGTGACAAGAAGTTTCAAATGTTACACGATGGATGGACCAAGGTGTCAGTTTTGTTTTCTTCCATTAATGTGAAATTTTTATTTTTGTGAAGTTGGAGTTAACAAAAAATCCAAGGAAATTACATTTGCGCAAAACTTTAGCATTGCTTTGCTTTCCTGTTGTGTTTCCTCTTTTGAGGGCAGGTTATGGTTTAAGGACAGGTCTTGAGTGTGAGATGATGATTTTGTGGGCAGTTTCTGTGACCTTGTGTTGTCGCTGCTGCTGGGTATAAAGAAGTTATGATTTCAGCATTGCATGTATGTCATTTCTTTCCAGTTAAGTAAAACTATTCTAGTGGCCGTATTCATAAGTGTCACGTTCTAACAGCAGAACGTGAAATTGACAGGTTGGTCCTCTGTGTGTCTGTAAAGTCTCCACCTCGAGTCCTCTGTGTTTCTCATTAGAGTGATAATGACTGTGACAAATCTTCATCGTCTTCCCCGAAACGGATTGACTTTGTGCCCGTGTCGCCAGCTCCCTCTCCTACCCGTGGTCTTCGGAAGAAGGTGTGTTGCTTTACCTGCGTCTGCCTTCATTCAGACCGATGCACACCTGTTTGCTTGTTGGGTCAAGCGAGGTCACTAAAGAGGAGCTTCCTGTTTCCTTCCCTGCCCCACAGCAATGCTTCTCTCCATCTTTGCAAATCCTGGTCAGCAGCAACGGCCTAACGCCCAGCCCTGCGCCCAGCCCTACAAAGCGCTTCAAGTAAGCCGCTGCAGTTCAGACTCGTGCTCGTGCGTCACATGTACACACACCGTGTCCAGTGCCATTAAAGCGTTTGTGTCCTCTGTGCTGCGCCGGCCGGTGAACAGCAGGAGGAGCCAGAGCCCCAGCAACTGCATACGGCCCAGTATCCTGGGGCCCATCAAGCGGAAAGGTGAGGCCCTCCTCTGTGACCCTTAGAACCGTCTGGTCAAGACATCGGCTTTTAGCTGGAACAGGTGATGTGTTGCATCACGATGCTTTGATTCACCTTATTTTCCACACTGTAAGTCTCAGGTTCAGATTCTGAATATTAACGTGGCCACGTGCAATATATATCACATCAGTAAACACAGAAATCATTGTTCTTGTTTTTGTTTAATCAGCAAGTGAACAGAAGTGTTGCAACAACGTCGAAACGGAACGAGCGAACGCTGGTTCCGCAACTTGGACGCTTCTAGAACAGGAAGTCTGTGTGTCACACAGTTTGTCGGCAGATCCAGAATAATTTTCTGCCAATAAGTCAGAAACCACGAAAGCTGCACAGTACAGATAGTCCCTCAGTTCATTCAGCTCGTGTGGAGTTAATAAAAGTAGATGCACTGGAGAAATGTTTGTATCTCTGGAAATGTGACTCAAACATTTGTTTTCATACAAAACGCCAGGGTTTGCACACATGGAGAACCAGTCGCATGTCCTGGTGTTAAGAAACACTGTAGAAAATGGTGTTTTGTTTATGACCTGGGAGGCGGTCAGTGTGTGAGCAGCTCTCGTCTGGTCTTGC
This sequence comes from Arapaima gigas, assembly GCA_900497675.1. Lineage (NCBI taxonomy): Eukaryota > Metazoa > Chordata > Actinopteri > Osteoglossiformes > Osteoglossidae > Arapaima > Arapaima gigas. Next base: position 254,367 of record UFQX01005300.1, on the reverse strand, counting down.
AGTGGACATGGAGACTGAGAGCCAACCCAAGAGGCTGTTCCAGGGCACCACCACGATGCTGTCGTCGGAGGTGTGCCAGCTGCAGGACCTCGGCTCCTGGTGACCCCCCTCTCTGCGCCAGCCCCCTCACCCTTCGCCGTTCAGCTGTAACCGTTTCTTAAGAATATTCCGGATCGAGAGTCATCCCCTGGGGTCGTGTCTCTACACGGAGTATTTAATACCCCATGTTCATGTTAACGTGGACGGAATTTGGGTTGTGCACACATTTATTTACATTTATTCATTCAGCAGATGATTTTCTCCAAAAGTGGCGAATTATTGATTTATTACTGCTTATTATTAACCTTCAGGTAATTTGCATTGCTAGAGACGCCACACTCAGCTCCCTGCACTCATTCACACATTTGTACAGCAGAGCAGTGTAACACTCGCACGGGGTACAGTTTAGTGAGCAATCCACCTGAAACACGTCTTTGGACCGAGGCGTGACGTGTTTGTTGGGGCTGGAGGGAGATGTATACAGTGCAACAGACTGATTGCCGTGTTGTGCTGTGAAACGCGCGGTAGCTGCGGATGTAAGTGTGTGGTGTTTGGTGATATTTTATCAGCCCGTCGGTGTGGATGAACTGCTTGTCCTGGTCAGGCCTGCGGGGCTCTGGGTCCTGGCTGGAACGTTTGCTGATGTTTTATCTCTTACAGGTGTCTCTGGCACTCGGGAAGAAAACAGCACTTGTTATGAATTTGACATTAGGTTCAGCTAAGGGACACGTTACCTACATAGGACTGGGGTGGGCTACTTAGGTGGGCCAGAAGGGAAAGCGCGGGACCGAAAGGTGCTGATTTCCGACAGAATTCCTTGGTATCGTGATGTTATTTTAAATGTTGCTGTGTGTTTGTTTTCTCTCCTAGTCCTTCGCCAGACATGCTGGACGGCAGCCTGAGCAGCGTGGGCTCCTCGACGGGAACTCCGGCCAAGGTGGACAGCGTCCCGCCGTCCCCCAGCACCTCGCCTTTCGCCCCGCTCTGCCACCTCTCGTCCAAATGAGGGAAGGAGACGGCCGCTTTTTTTCTTCCTCCTTTAATTGTGCCTCTTTTCCGTTGTAAGTGTTTGGTTAGTTTTGTGCCACAGAGCTAGAAGTGACACTGATGGCGACAGGCATGGGAGGCTGTTTGGACCCGGCTGCTCCTGGGGCACGTTAGCGCCAGCTGCTAAACCCACGTCATTTACACGGTGCTAAACCCCCCCTCCTCCGTGTTCCTCCCTCATTCTGACTCTCGAGCAAAAGGCAGCCTGGACCTTTTGTGTTTTGGATTTTGTTTGGCAGCAAAGGGAAGTGTTCCCACAGTCAGCTTCGTGTTGTCCGCTCTTCTGTTGAGGAAGTGGAGTAAGAGGGAAGGACGCATTAGCAGGGAGTTGAGGAATCGCTCACATTGTGTGAATATTTAATTTATTGATACTCTTAGTTTTGTCTCTGTAAATACGAGAGGGTGCTGCTCAGGGCTGCAGCCAGGACGCATGTTTTGCCGAGTCCCCAAAAAAGGACGGTGTCCAGGATGCGACTGAAAGGACTGTTTTTGCCAGAACATCCAGGTCGAGATCCAGCGTAAGACTCGCCTAGTTCTGGCTGTTTCTACGTCTCCTTTCTGCGCCAGTTTCGGGCCACTGTTGCTCCGGGAGATCTGTGTCGCGTGGTGGCGCAGCTGTTCCTGTGACCCTTGTCCCTCCCGGGTGTGCGGTGTGTCGCTCGCTGGCACCGGCTACTCCTGGGGTCCTGTCCCAGTTAGCCCAAGATGGCGTTAAACACTACAGCGTGGCAGTGTGAAGTGAGAACCTGGAGTCTGGGCTGTAGCCGCGGTGCCTTGCTGAGCGGCGTCCTCCACCGCGGGGACCGGGCTGTGTGTCCATCTCCGCTGGGGGCGACACGCGAGGAAGCTCCGGAAGTTTGACGGGAAACGAGCTGCTAGACCTGCGTGACCCTCCTCCTCCTCCACCACATCTGCAGTGGAAAGGAAGGGCTTCTGTGTGGTGTTTGAATTGAAGGCTACGGGGGTGACAACAGGAGCGTCCCGGTGACGCCGCGGGATCCAGCAGCTCCGGGTGCCGCGTAATACATACAAGGGCAAAAAAAATTCGTGTTCATAATTTAGGGTTGTAGTTACTACTTTTTTAATTGTGTTATAAATATGAGGCTATATTTCATTTAAGGGAGACTTTTTTTTTTCCAACAAAATCATGATGCTTTTTTTGAGTATTGAAACCATCTGATTTTTCTTCAATAGAGGGAGAATTTTTGAGGTGATGCTTATTTGAGTACTTTAGTCATTTTTGTTTTAAAGTAAAAGGATAGAAATGCATTGTGATGCTGCAGTTTGTACAGCCAATTTTTATTTCATTTTTGTGACATTTTAGAAGATGAGCACCTTGTTCAGGTTCTGTGTTGGTACCAGTTTTCTGTTCTGTCCTCCCTCTGGGGTTTATATTTTTGGAAAAGGAAATGCTGGTGGTGGGAAAAGCTGAAGGCTGCTGTGCGCACGCGCGCGTCTGTCTGTCTGTCCAACTTCTCATTTATCTGTGTGCTCCTGTCTGTGTCCCTTATGGGGGGAAAAAAACTGCTTTTTCTCCCCCTCCAGCCCCCCCAAAATTGCCAAACGTCTGATTCCATCAAAATAAATTAGCTGTAAAATAGTGTTACTTTTTTTTTTAACATGATCCTCTACCTCTTAATCTGTGGTGAGAAACGGGAAAAGCTGTGCCAGAAATGGGAGGGGGGGTACTCATTGCTCCAGTGCACCACCCTTCTGTACAGTTCTAGAAATTTCTTTCCTCTGTGCCCCCCTGCACAGCCAGGTGCTTATTTACCTGGATCAATAGCTGCATCATTACGGTGTGTGTGTGTGTGTGTGTGTGTGTGTGTGTGTGGAGAAAAGCAGTTTGCAAAATGAATAAATATGAACGTAAGCTGAACAGAGCTGGACCGTGAATTGAGCTCAATTACCAGACACCTGACCCCCCGTCCCATGGCTGGACGGAGGGGATTAAGTGACATTAAATACCAAAGGTTGTCACAGGGTAAACAAAACGCCCGTCTCCTCCTCCCAGGGGCAGCAGAAGGGGGGGCAGGGTGCAAACAAACAAACAGTTGCGGGGTGTTGGTTACAAAGGGGCTTCATAGGTGACACAAATGGGTGAAAGAATATTCATCCAGGGCCACCAACACCTCCTGGTGGCAGTTTTGTATGATACATTAGAATATCGTATCGAGCCGCCGCTCAGCACACGAGACGGTGGGCATCTTCAGTCTCCGCAGTTTAACCAGCTGAGATGTTTTAAATCCCTTCATTCGTAGTGCAATAAACTCACCACGCTGGAGGTGGGGGGGATCCGCCGCCACGGCGCTACTGTACACAGGTTTGACCCGCCCCGAGGCAGTGAGCAGGACAGCCGCAGACGCCAGGAAGCGGTGAGAAAACCAGCTTCTTCGCTTCTGTACCTCTTTCCTAGTATTTATCCCGAGAGAAGCGTAACCTGTGCAGCTGGGTCCCTGCGGGTTCAGGCGGGTTGTCTGTGTAACAGGTTGTGCATCAGACGGAAGGGGAAGAAAGGTTACGAGGCGGCGAAGAGGCAGCCGAGTCGAGTCGGGCAGCTGGTCGCTTTCATTAGTACCACACAAAAACAGAAAGTATTTATTAGACTGGCAGAATAGCAAAGGTAACAGTTTGCATTTCCGAGTCGAACAGCAACAGCATGCGCCACAAACAGGTGACAGGGGACACAGTCAGACACTTGGATAAAACGGTTTCCCTTTTGCTGCTGTACAGCCCCCTCCCTCCTCTCTGTCGTCACAGCAACAGCGCCTCCGTAACTTGTATGTTTTAAGTGTTGATTCGCAGAACCGGCGTCCCCCGTCTCGCCCCTGTCCTCCTCCAAGGAAGCGCGTTCCACCGGAGACAGGCGAGGGCGGTGCCCCCCATCGCTTCCTGCGGACTCTTCACGCTCCCGCAGCGTCTCATGTTCGAAGAATAACCATAGTAAGGAGACCTGCGTGTGAGCAGAGAGCAAACGGTCGATAAACCGCCGCGAACAGACAACTGCGTCAAAAGGCCTCCGAAGCGCCGCTGCACGGAGACAACTGGGTTTAACTGCCTGAAAATGTTCTGCACATCGATATCCTGCCCAGCGCTTTCTCTAAACTTCTCGTGGTGTAACGTTCTACGACCCGGAGCGGCACCTTTTCCCCCTCAAGTTAAAAACATTCATTTCAGTCAAATTTTACTGTAAAGTTTCCCCTTCCACCCTTTACACTCAACTTGTTCTGTCTGCACCCGATGTGTCAGATGAGCTCTTCACTGTTTCTTCCTTACAAAACTATTCAAACCCCCTTCAAGTCGGCACTGACTGGCTTACAAATATTTTTCGACTCAGTGTTTCTGCTGGCAACTCATGAGCTCCAACACTCAACTGTGAGCAGCAAAACAAGTGTTTTTGCAGACATTTTGAAGAGAACGAAAAGCCGAAAAATACGCCGCTCACATTCAAACTATTCGAACCGCCTTTTGCTACGATAAGAGCTTCAAGTGTCTTGTAGAGGGCGAGTCTGTTCCAGCTTTACACGCCGTTCAGGGAACGCGTGTTATTTCCTTCATTCGTCTTGGCAAAAAGTATAAATTCCAACTAGAATATTTTTATTACAACTTCGTTACTGTTCTTATGTTTGTATCTGCGCTTTTCCCATTAGATGGGTTGTAAGGTCCCTTGTTACCGTGGTTACCGACGCAGTGGTGGTTGACTGTGCTGCCGTGTGGGAATAACTCACCTAGAACGTAAGCAGCTACTAGTTTCTTGTTAACACTTAAGTGGAGGTAGACAGGCACCACGGACTCGAGCTCCCCGAGGGTGGGCAGCATGAGGACGACGACGCACACCACCCCCAGCAGGATGGTGAGTGCGCTGGGCCCCCCCGCCCCCATCCTGCTCTCTGCCACAAACACACAGAAGGTCAGGTTAGTCGCTGCGGCCCCCCGCGAGCGGCAGGAGAGTCGCTCGTTCGCGGCGCCGCGTAGCGAGCAGAAGCACAAGCCGGCGTGTGTAAGTGGTGTGTAAACCTTGTGGTGCTACATTAGTGTTAGCAGATTAGCTCCTCACTGGGCAAAATTGTAAATCCCCCCCCGAAATGCACCCATTCGAGTTAAGAGAATTCAGCCAACCTTCCCGCGTTGTCGTGACACCTGATGTTAGCTGTTGAACTAACTCCATGTTATGGTATTTAGTGATGCTGCAGGATAAACGTGTCAGTTCTGGCTCTCAGGGACACATAACTAGTAAATCATCCTCGAGTCGAGAGCTGTCGTCACGAAGGGTCCCTCAGGACAGCAGTGGCTGCCGCAGAGACCTCCGCCTCACCTGGCTGGAACGCCGCCTGATCGAAGAAGGTGCTCTCCGTCAGCCGCTCTTTCATCTTGCGCTCCTCCTCCTGGGGCCGAGGGGCGGAGCTTTCCTGAGATGCCGAGGGCAAGAGGGTGGCCATCACCTCCTTGCAGCCCAGGGCCTTTCGCTGGCTCTGCTCCGACACCTGCAGCCGGAACTTGTCGATGACGCCGTAGTGACAGGCGCGGACATCCCTGTGGCGGATCACGCTGTGCAGGGGGATGTGCCGGGGGTCAGTGGTGTGTGTGTGTGAGAGACACTGAGGACAACTAACCAGTGTGTAAATATTACCACCTCATCCGGAATATTCCCCTTTCTGCTTGTGCTTCTGATGGAACTAATTCCTACTGAAAGTTGCACCCTGTACTTATATTACACAAAAGTACAATAAGACATCCCGTGTTTTCCTTCAATGACCCGAAAAGAAAGAATATAAACACCCTATTTGTGCCGGTTAACAAGAGATCGGGGAGCTCAAGTGGCCACTTTGAGAGTCTTAGCAAAAATGTCCAGATAACCAAGCAAAACAGGTGATGTAACAAGACATGGGGGGCAGTAGGTGGCAGAGTCCCTCTGTGGGCCTGTCTCCCCCCCCCCCCCCCCACTCCCACAGTTCTTACCCTGACCAAACTACCCAAACCTAACATCAGCGAAATGACGGCTGCAGTAGCGTGCGGTTCCCCGGCTGAGAAGACGCAGGTTACAGCGCAACTCACATGTCCACGCAGCACTGCGGCTTCACGGCTCCCGTCGCGTCCACCACAGCATACTTATTCGGTGCCGTGCAGAGGACTGAGGAGGAAACGGAAAGCAGCACCAGCTTTACTACAATCGGCGCAACGGGCCACATTCTCCCCTTTGCCCCCCGCTGGGATTGAGGCGTGTTTGTAAGAGCAGCAGGCGCAGTGCATTGTGGGTCTGAGGTGGTCCCTCACCTTTGAACTTGAGAGCAAACTCGTAGGGGTTGTAGAGGGTGAGCACCTGCTTGTGGGACGCCTGCTCGTCGGCGTAGAACACCAGCTCGGTGGGGAAGACGAACACGGGAAGGCTGCCTTCCGCTAGCTCAGGCTTCCGGCTCGGCTGCTGCATTGGCCCCCCGCGGTGATAACCCCCTCCCTCTGGGCTGCAGCAGGTTTCCTGTCTCAGCTCCTTCTCGGCGTCATCGCCAGCTTCCTGGGGACATAAACACAGCTGTAACTGACGCCACCGTTCGTACGCCGCTCCAATGGATCGGCGGTGAAACCCGGGGGAAACGGCGCCCCCCCCACTGACTGGTCACTGATGTGCCGTCACGCTGAGTAGGATCTGCCATCTCTAGTCCCTAAAGACAGGAGGCAGCTGAAAAAGGAAGACACCAGTGTTTTTGTCCAGCTAAAAACTGATACAGCGGCTCCTCGTTTTGACGTGGCGCAGCAACCGGGACGTCACTTCTGTTATTCTGTTCCAATTCTATGCACAGCAGCAGGGTAATGTACCCTGGTAAAAACAGTGGAGCTGCACTGAGTCACCACTTCTGCACGAGCAAATGTAAATATCCGGCGAGGGGAGGCACTGCAGGCTCTTACAGCTGGGAAACATCGTGAAAACACTTCTGCTTCCCGAATTCTTCGCCGGCGCTACTACAAGCTGGCAATAAGAAAGCGCAGTAAAGAACCCTGGCAGGAGCTCCAGTGGGGCCCCGCTTGCTACGCACAGCTGCTGTCAGGTGACGTCGTCCACTAGCTCTCTATTCAAGTCAGTGGAAAACAAACGTAAAGCTGAGAAAAAACAATGTGTGCACACGGAAGCGTAGAACTGAAACTGTGCTCGTAGTTCAGAGGAAAATACACTGCAATGTTCTATTACACGGCAACCCTGCACTGGAGAATAAAAACTATCCCTGCAGGGTGGGATGGGAGGGGTGGGTGTAGGTTTGGGTTGGGCACCGTGTTGACAGACATGTTTCCACAGAAGCCACAGGTCCCCTTACAGCTTGACAGTTCCTGGTTCAAATCCACGTGCCCTGCTGTAGTACCTGCCAACAAGGTACTAACCTGGAAATGAGAGTCTAAAAATACCCTGCGGTATGAATGACTGTATAAATCACACCAAGTTACTTGGAGACACGCAAACTCTCCAATAGTGATTCTCCTTGAACAAAGGTGTTGTTTAAATGAATATTATTAATATATAAATGATAAAGTGAGGAAAATTTTAAATTAAATGTGGATTACAGTAATTTTCTGTCCACTCTGTGGCATCCAGGTTTGCGTCTGATGATGTTAAAGTACGTCAGACCTTTCTGTAAAGGCACAGGAGATCAGAGGAGGACACTCAACTCCTCATTGCTCCCATAACTCCCACCCTCATTCATCCTCATCTGTTTCCCCCCCATCAGGTCAGCTGTGCTAATGAGAGCCGAGCAGCAGGTGCCACGAGCTGGAGTGTCTCCACCTGCCACGCGGCACAAGCGCCAACAGTGACCTTCAGATGCCTCAGACACCCACCTGGCCCAGGTGTCCCAGCTGTATTTTTTTAATTTACTGATTCCCACCCGCTCTCCTGCAAACTGAAAACTGTGACTGTTCTTCATCCACTGGGTCACACAAAATACTAATCATGTCCTCAATAAAGCAAACCCAGCAGCTGAGGATGATGGGAAAAGACACCAGCGTGACCCCCCCCCCCCCCCCCCCCCCCCCCCCGACCTCCTTTCGGGGACCACTCCGGCCAACCTGGNCAGCAGCGGAGGATGATGGGAAAAGACCCCAGCGTGACCCCCCCCCCCCCCGTCCACTTTCTATTTCTAGGATCAACCTGCTGTGACGTCTTATTACAGCCACCGACTGGTTAAACCACCTCTGCATGTCAGGCAAATTTCACACATTACACTACGCCTGGTCCTGTTATTTCTCATTCAGTTTCTCCCTCTTCAAAAAACGTCCCCCAACAAGAAAACTGCAAGATCATCTCAAATCGTTCAGTTGTTTTTCACTGTAAACATCCTTTAACTTAACTGATTTATTCTGTGTATTCATGCATCATCCATGCATCAGTTCCCTGTCAGGCACTAAAATAAATATAAATAACATCTAAAATCTCCATTGACTTATACTACAGAAAAATCTCGAACCATCTGCAGCAGTTTACTGTCTTAGTTGCTTTTTATTAGTTACAGTATTTATGCTCGGGTTCCTTCAGAAAAACAGAAAACTGTATGTATAACATTTAGCCAATATAATCCTTGTTAATAATATATTCCTTTTTGTCATCTGTGCCGTCATGTAAAAATTCAAACAGCACAAACTCCTAGAACAAAGCAACATCGCTAAACAAGCAATAAATAAAAGACTTGAACTTTTCTAAATTGATTCTAGTATAATAGAAGGCCCAGAAAAACGTGAACGCCACCCAGACCGCGCATGCGCGCCTACGTCACACAAACGTGACCGTGTGAACGCCGCGCCGAGTCACATAACTGTATTTAAACAGGCGCTTTGACCCCGCCCTCGCGCAGTGCGACCAGCCAATCCGGAGCGAAGGGGGTAACCGCCCGCCTCGCACGAGACCCTGCGCCTGCACGCGCTCGTCAGCACGTATTTCACGTATTTCACGTATTTCGTAAGTTCTCCCGCCAGCTGTTTATGCTAATTTATGNGCGAAGGGGGTAACCGCCCGCCTCGCACGAGACCCTGCGCCTGCACGCGCTCGTCAGCACGTATTTCACGTATTTCGTAAGTTCTCCCGCCAGCTGTTTATGCTAATTTATCGTTACATTTCCCAGGTAAACAGGTGGGCCGAACAGTCGCGTTCTTCCTCCGTCGCGCGATCAGTGATGGATGCTGTAAATCTGTTCGACCTGCACAACGCCAGCAGATACAGAAAACGGAGGAACTAATAAAGGAAAAACTTACCGTCGTTCTTGTTCGACTGCCTACAGGCGCTGCTGTAGCAGAATCACCTTTAAATACGTGCGGAGTAACTAGTACCTGGAGACACACGACCCACCAGGTTTTCCCGGCATTCAGCTCGCCAACTAACCTGCTCGCTGAGGAAACTGTCCGGCGGGGAGAATAAGCGCGACACGTAGAACTAAACCAAGCGACGGTCGAGGCGGACAATAGCAGCCGCACACGGTCTCCTCTCCGCACATCACCCGCCGCCCTGCCACTCCGACTCAACTGCGCAAACAAGTCGCCATAAACCCCTTACCCTTCGCTCCTCAGGCTTCTTCACTCACGGCCGCTACTCGTCGGCCATGTATTGTTTAAATGCCTCGCTGTTGTTTTGTCCGCCTTCCCTCCCCTCTTTGTCGGGCTGCTGCAGCTCGCAGCGCGGAATGCTGGGATACTGGAGGACCGTGGGAATTCCGCCAGCGCCATCCGATGACGTAATGAGAGTTAGTGCCGCAACACGCTCGCGCTTCAGCCCCTTTTCCTGAAATCTGTGTTTTTTGGTTCCGTTAACAGCAACGTCAACAAGTCGAGCGCCGCACTGTGTGCAGAATGGCCGCCGTTTGTCGTTCCGCTGACAGCGACGGGACATTCCTGCAGTGACGTATTAGGACTAATGTTTCCGTCGGCTCCTCACATGCGACCTCAGGCTGAAAGCAGGTTGGACTGACAATTATTATTGGCCCGGAGACAGAATGTTAAGAACTTCCAAGGACTGTTAGAGCACTTGATCCTTATTTGGCGATGTCTCAGATTCTGCTGCCTGGATGGTTTTGGACTTAGTGGTTCGTTCCACTGCACCCCCCCCCCCTCGCCGCCGCTTTACTCTGTTTATAGTGTTAGACTCAGCTCACATGTGCTGTAGGTAGTGACATTTCCAACAGGAAGTGCATTCAGTGTCAAGGTAGGGAACTTTTTTATTCACACTAAATCTACAACTGCAAGAACGTCAACCTTTTGCAGTTAGCTGGGTTTCTGCATCATCATTATAAAATGTGGTCTGACCCTCCTCTAAGTTACAATAATAGACAAACAATTGCAGTTCTTGTCATTAGAATCCAGGTTCAAAAAAGTACGTGAAACTCTGGGGTCATGAATTCCGCAAAAGCAAACTGGAGTCAGGTGTTACTGACAGTCTGCTCTTCTCAGGAAAGATCTGTTTATGTGCACCAGGCCTCAATCAAAACAACTTTCAGCAGACTGTACGAGAGCCATAGAAATGCATGAAGCTGGAAAAGGCCACAGAAGCATTTCTAAAGACCTGAGTGCTCACCAGGCCAGACAGACTGTCTACAAATGGAGGATATTCAGTCTTGTCGCTACTCTCCCTAGGAGTGGGCATCCCGCAATGATCACACTAAGAACACAACGTGCAATGCTGAGAAGGCGTAAAAGAAGGCAAGGTAACAGCAGAAGACCTGTAGAAACCTCTAAAAGTCACAAAAATCTGTTAATATGTCCACTATAAGAAAAACACTGAACAAGAATGGTGTTGATGGAAGGACACCACTGCTGTCAGAAAACATTCCTGCACATCTAATTTGCAAAAGATCACCTGAATGTTCCACAGCACTTCTGGACAATGTTCTATGGACAGATGAGACAGAAGCTGAACTTTGTAGCAGAAATCCACACTGCTGTTTGGAGGGGAAGGGCCCTGTAAACCTCATCCTGGCTGTGAAGCTGAGTGGGGGAGCATCACAGTTTGAGCTGCTCTGCTGCTTCACAACCTGGACAGCTTGCAATCACTGAGGGAACAGTGAATTCAAAATTGTAAGAAATTTTACAGAATATCAGGACCGTCTCCCTCACGTAAAGCTAAATAAAAGCTGGTTGATGGAACAAGCAAATCAGTAGGATGACATAAAAAGAAGGAAATCTGTGTTCTGGAGTCCAGACTTTAAGCCATCTAAGATGCTGTGGGGTCATCTGAAGAGGGCTGTTCATGCAGGGCATCCCAGAAATATTGATGAGCTGGAACAGTTCCGTAGTGTGGAATGGTGTAAAATTCTTCTCCATTGTGAAAGTCTGATCAACAGCTACAAGAAACCTTTGTTGAAGGTTATTGCTGCTAAAGGAGGTTCTACCAGTTGTTAAATACATGGGTCCAATGAGTTCAATAAAGACACAAAAAGTATAATTGTTTGCATTATTAGCTGTGGCAGCTTGTGTTTGTCTATTGTCACTTACATGAAGATCAGACCACATTTTCTAAGTATTTAATGTAGAAAAACAGGTGTTTTGTACTGCATTTTCAAATGTCGTTTGTCATACATTCTAGATTATTTGTTTAATGCCCTTTTACTTCCATGTGATCATGTATTTATCTGTAGTTTGTTTTCCTCAGTGACTTATGGAAGAGCAATACAAAGGACAATTACTGTGCAAGAACAGTCTCTCTCTCCTGGTACCGAGCTGGACGTCCCTGACCTGTCATTGTGTTCGGGTCCCCTTTACGGATTATTCAGACCTTCCAAAACCAGGTTGACAACCCTGTTGTGGGTCATTTAAACAGCAGTTCCCAAACTCCTCTCTGGGGACCCCCGGGCCACGCCACACACTCACTGCCTCCTACTAAACACACCTGAGCGAGCTGATCATTCACTGCGGGAGGGTCTAAGGAGAGGCCGGACAATGCAAAACAAATCTAACATGTATTCTTGAGCAGGAACATTAATCCTACCTTCATTCAGATGAACTTTTAGTGAATAGAACCACCTAAAACACCTGTTAAAACATTAAATCCAGTAGAAACATGCCATGTGTGTATAGATATTAGTGTAATGACAGGAGTCATACATTTCCTTAAGCATCGATTGTTCTTACTTTAAGGTGATGAACACAGAAGCCGAAGAGAAGGAGTGTAAATAAGAAAAGGGACTGAAGGAGGAGGTGCTTCGGGGGTCTTCACCGGTACAGAAATGTGCTACAGAAGCAAAGTCAGCGGGAGCGTCTATAAAATCGAACACTTACGACAGAATTAGTTATTTGGCGACGGGTCTCCTGACTCGTTCTGGGGGGGGGGGGGGGT
>UFQX01005300.1:123472-241921 GCA_900497675.1 Arapaima gigas | reverse complement strand
GGGGGGGGGGGGGGGGGTACGTGAGTCCTTTGTTTATTCATTGCTGTAACGTGTACAACTGTAACCACATCCATTGTCATGGCCAGCCGGGAGAAGCTGCCTTCTGAGGCGGGCCTGCTAAAGTTAACCGCCGCCTAAAGGACGTGCTGCGGGGTTATTTCTGGCGCCGGGTTGGACCAGGTCGCAGGTCAGACATGTTGATCATCTAAGTGAAGCAAAAGCTTGAGGAGGAGCCGCTGTTGTTCCGCAAATCGCCCGCTTTTGTGCGGCGGATCCGCCTCGGACAAGCATGAAGGGACCCGACAGGACTGCGCCGCAAACAACCCCCCCTTGCTTATTCTCGGTGCGGTGTTCCTCTCTTTTGAAGACATTAACCGACACCGGAGGAGACGCAACAAAAACCCCAGTGTGGAAGCCATGTTTCCCGCAGCGCTCACTTCCCGCGAAGTAACGCACATTTTGGAGGGCGAGCGCGCGCAGACACACTCGGCTGAATTATTAAAGAGAGAGAAGAGGTTGCGGGAGCTGCAATATTAATGTGCAGCACGAGGCAAAATAACGACTTAAAAACATAAACATGTAACAGCAGCAACGCAACTGAGCCTCGCGCTCGCTCCGGCCGCGCCGCGCCGCGCCGCACCGCACCGCACCGCACCGCACCGCACGCACAACACCCGAAACGCAAAGAGACCCCACTGCCCGCTCAGCCTCTATTTAAACAGCCTGCGATTGGGCGTGGCCACGCTCGACCAATGGCGTGGCGACAGTGGAACGAGGGCGTTTCGGTCTGTTTAGAGGAGAAGTTCCCCATCAGCGCGAGCACTTAGCGGCTTCAGTTAAGACTGAGGGCAACTCAAGCGGCGGCAACGGCGGGTTGTAGGACCCTCGTTTCAACGGGCTCTCATTATTCAATATATATATATTATATATATATCTATCTATCTATCTAATACACACATATAGATAGTATGACTGCCCCGGCCGCTAAATAGGTCATATATGTCAAGTTGGACATTTTGAAATAAGCATTACATCTCCATGATTTAAAAATGCCTATTTTGCTATTTTTGATAGACACGTCCGCGTCTATGAACCAACGCACTTATTTGGGTACGACGTATCTGGACATTGCTAAAGGCGCGGTTGAGATCTTTATGAAGGTAAACCATTTTACCCGTACGTTTTCAGTAGCATTCTTGCCTCTTTTGAGCTGTGAGTCCCTTTAAGAGATTCAGCGAAAAATTAACGTGTATTGTCTCGATTTCTCCAACAGCTGCGTGCCCGAGATCCGGCTAGTAGAGGCGACAGGTACATGCTAGTTACATTTGACGAACCGCCATATGGAGTTAAGGTAAATACATGCTATTAAAGTGTATGCTGTTGTGGTTGCGGCGAGAGTATTTTCTGCCGGTGAGACTCTACTGTCGCTCTGGAGTGTAGTTTTGGGGTCGGGCGCCCTCCCGGTGACAGAAACGTGTTCAATTTTGTCAAAAGAGCCGCAGAGCAGGAGCAGCACAGCCTGCGAACATGGCGGACATTTTGCTTTTGTAGTTGACGGGCTGAGGCGCTGAGATGGAGGCGGGTACGTTTATGTTCTGCGCAACGTCACGTGTGACGCAACGACGTCGCAGCTCGGCTCCGATTGGACGGCTGCTGGCCCCACGTGTCCCCGTGTGGCTTCACTTCCGGTCTGTGGGTTCCGCGCGCGCGCCCCCTCTGGAAAATCCGCACCGAGCTGAAATGCGGCGCGTCGCGTCGCGTCGCGTCGCGGGGCGCGAGGCGCACGCAGGGCTTCCTGGGTAACTGAGCGCAGCCGCGGTGGAAGAAGCCCGAGTCACACTTGTTGAGTGGAGCGATGAGATGAACTTAACGTAAAGGACATCATTGGTCACGTGGTCCATGTAGGAATGGTGACACAGTTTGGACGGTGTCCATGCAGGTGGTCGCACTTGGGGCCAAAATGACCGAAACAAAGTTTGGATGATGGGATTTTTCCTACAAAACAAATAATGGCTGCCCACTGTAAACAGCTTGATGACATCCATTGGTAGTGCTTTTAACCTCCAAAGAAATTCTTTTCACGATTTTAGTCATCTTATGAGACAAAATGACAGTGTCTCATAAGGGTATGCCACTGGATGGTGTAGGTCACAGAGTACTATATCTACTCCTGTCTGTGAAACGCTCTCGATAGCGGCTTGTGAAATGGGACGTCGTGTTTTTGCGGCCGTCCTCTGATTCTCGCCGCCGTTCTATCCGTTTCCTATGTTTCCGGTGTAAAAGTGATTGATGCTGGGCTTTGCACACAGATCTGTTGGAGCTGCAGCGGTTCACCTGGATGGCCTGGTTGGCACTTCTCTAATTGTGTCATGGTGGCCCAGTGGTAATAGGCTGTGAGATTGGCGGTGGGTTTGAATGTAGTTCAGTGTGTGTGGAGTTTGCATGTTCTCCACATGCTTGTGCAGGTTATTTTAGGGTGCTCTGGTTTCCTCCCACAGTCCCAAAGATGTGTTTCCTGCAAACTTTGCCCTTTGTGTGTGTCACATTGCTCTGCTGTGCAGATGGGTGAATGACTGCAGTCTATCTAACACTAAGTCAGGCAAGTGTCTACTGGAGGAAAGCATCTTCTAAATGAATAAAAGTAAGTTGGTTGGTTGCCCTTTATCCTGTAACCTGTTTACCAAATCCACTTTACTGAATCTCTGAGAGGTGGCTGCTTATCTCCTTGCCGTTGATCTGGTTTGCCTTTATTCCAAGATGCACTTTCCTCCACCCGTTTTGCAATTTCCCCGTCCATCATCCACCTGTCTGCCCTTTCAGCTAAGCTGAAATGACAGGTGCAACATCAGGACAGTAAGATGAAATGAAAGACTGACTTTTTTTTAAAGAATTCATTTCACTTCTGTTACCCTTCCTTGTACAAGGTTTGCAGATTACCAGACTTCCTGTCCTGTGTCACCTCTGGTTCTAAAACTCTCGCTCTGACGGGGAACCGCTAACCCTCCCCTTTCACATCCAGCGTTGCAAAGTCCAGCTGAGTTAATGTCAGCAGCACCTTCCGTAAATCACCAATTCCACCGGAGATAGTCGGTCATTCACAATGTACATGAGTAGTGAGTTCCACTGGTTCCCACAGCAGGCTGTCCTCTGTTGTCAGTGTGATATACGGTCCTTCTAGGGATCAATGGGTTCACAATTCACACATTTTTAAGGTTCATAATATAGCCCCATTGTGTGTTTACCCCAATAGGTGTAAAATTAACATGATCTTAGAATTTTGTGATCCTCATTACTTATGCTCCTTAGGTGGGCAGCATAGTGGCACAGCAGGCAGTGCTGGTGCATCACGGTGTTGCATCCTGGCTTTTGGGTTCAGCGGTGGGTTGTGTGTGGATTTGGCACGTTGTGTCCGTGTTCATGTCGGGTTGTCTGGGTGCTCCAGTTGGATTGGTAACTCCGCAGTGTAATATTATGTGTAGGGATGTGTGTTACATAGCTCTTCTGTGTAAAAGAGTGAGTAATTGTGAATGTACTAGGGTAAAAAAGACCTTGGTGAAATACAAGTTAATAATAATTGTGCAGAAATGTAAAAGGAAATTTCAAAGAACAAATTAGATGTTAAGAGCTATAGTGCATCAGGGCTCTGTGGGAGTAAATGTCTTCAGTGACTTCAACATCAACGAAGGACAGTGTATAGAGTGCAGGGAGTCTCTGCCTGTTGTCTGGTGCTTGTATGTAAATCTTGAGTCCGGTGACAGGCTCTCTTCATCCTGGATGTATTGGTTTGAGGCGTGGCTGGCAAGGGTTGTAACCCCCGGTGACCCCCAGCAGGCGCCCAGTCTCGTCTGAGCAATACGGTCACCAACGAGTTGCACTCAGTCTCAGCTTCTTGAACAATGTGGCGCAGTGTCCCGCCGCAGACGAGACGGCCCAGGGGTGTAAGAACAGCAGCCTACGCACCTCCCACTAATCTCATCCAGGATTTTACCGTTTGTTTACATTCTTTGCAGGTATTTGAATTGAAGCAGCAGGTTGGGTGGCTTCTTTCCCTTCTCCATTTCAGCATAAGTCTGACCCAGGGGTGACCACAAACCCTGTGCTCTCTCTCTCTCAGTCAGACGCTGGCATAGCCAGAGGCCCCAAGGGGTTGGAGACCGTGGGTCTCTCAGCCCGTTGTCAGGCCCAGCTCAGTCGTTGCAACACTGGCCCTCTGTTGTTCTTTTACACCCTCCTGTTGCTGCAATGGCCGTTATAATCGTACCTCAAACATGACTGGTACGGTTTTGTCCGTGCTGTACCTCGTGTTCTTGTTATCAGAGCTGCCCTGCAGCCCCCTGTACCTTTTGGCTTTCAGTGAACACCTAAACCACCCTGTGAACCTCAATGTGAGGATTAAGGGGGGGGGGGGGGTTAGAAGTAATTGTCTGTTTATTCCAACAATGAAAACAATGCAGTCTTGTGCTCACACGGTACAGCCTGGCCTCACCCTCTATATATATATATAAAAAAAACACGGTAGTTTGTAATCAGTAGGTGGAAGCACAAGCTTTGTGTTAAGTAATAGATCATATGCAAAGCTAGCAAACTACCACCAGCAGAGTGTGCAAAACACAGTCTTTCTCTCTTTCTTTCTCTTTCTCTTTCTCTCTCTCTCTCTCTCTCTCTCTCTCTCTCTCCTCCTCCTCCTCTGTCCTTTGCAGGTTCCTGCTTGCCGGCCTTTTGTGCCAAAATGCAGAGGCTTGCAAAACACCAGCAATAAAGCAACAGGATTATTTAACAATAAGCACAAGATGACAAAAAAAGAAAGAACTGGTCAAATGTCTTGCTGCCGAACCACAAATAGTTGCATGTGAAACTTGTTGAACCCAAGGCTTTCTTAAGTACAGTTAATGTCCTTGGTTACGAATGTCTTCCAGGTCACCAGACTCACACACTTCTGTGTTACAGTTAATAACTTCCGGAAATGACTTACCTGTCATTTATCCTGCACCTTTTTCAAGGCAACTTAGAGTAGCAGATAGTCAACTTTACAGTGATTTAGCCATTTGCACAGCAGGGTGTTCTTACACTATCTTTGCAGTGTACATACTTTAAATAAAGGCACTACAGCATGATTTGGGATTAAAACCCAGGTCCTACGCGTTTCAAGTATGTAATCAAAATGTCAAATAACATGCAGGACAATGTTTGAATTGTACAATAAAACACACTGCATCCCTAAATTCAGTACCAACTGGTAACTTACTCTGCTCTGTCCTCCAGAAAGCACCAGGTTATTTGCCAACTGTATGGAAAATATATTAGGAAGTTTTTTTTAAAAAAAAAAAGGTTGTCTACATTTAAAAAATAAAAGAATCTGTAGCAGATCAGCATCACCTCAAGGTTAAGTGCAAATTTATTGATGTTTAATGATGTAGCTGTTAAAAATCTGTTATAAACGATACTGTAGCATAAGGCAGGGAGAACAAAATAAGCCTCCTCCCCCACACTGCGAGTAACAGTTAAATCCCCTTCAAGTCTCTGATAAAACGGTCTCCAAAGCCACAAACGATTAAAACAACATGTGAGAGGGCAGGAACAAATATACAAGGAAATGAAATTCATTTTAGGGGCAGCCTGTGGTAGGAGCTGTCATATTTCCATCAAAACCTTTGGGTTTGAGTCCCACCTCCTGCTCTACTGCCCTGGAAGAGTTACTTGTCACCAACTGCTCTGAATTACCCACCTGTGTAAATGGGTAATGTAGAGTATCCCCTATTATACCTACCTAACATAGGAAGTCAGCTGTGAAAATGGATTAAATAAGTCAGATAATAAATGGCCACAAGGAGAACAGAGCCAGGGTTTGTTTTCTGGCTTCTGTTCTCTCTCACACACAGCTGGTGAGAACAGTAGGTTGTGGACACGTGTGTATGTCCTTGGGAGGATTTACACATCACTGCTGGGTGTGTGACCCTTGGACAAAGTGTGAACGAGAAGAACACGCCTGGCTGAATGGGAGGGTGCAGATGAGAGCAGTTTGCATGATATTGGCATGATGCTCATTGCACTATAGGAAGATGTTAGTCTTATTTTTGTCATTACATTTTATCACAATACCTGATGTTTCTTCCAAAGTGACTTGCTATTTTTGGTTTTTATGCGGTGTTACGCTTTTTGCAATGATTTACCCATCTTTGCAGTTGGGTAGTTTTTACCATGTTAATCTCAGGGCGATGCACCTTGCTTGAGGGCACTACAGCAGGAGGTGGGGTTCAAACCTAGGGCGGGCCTTGAAGTAGAAGGCGACAGCTCTAACTGCTGCACCTCCCGTCGGTTCATTGTGTTGTTTATGAAGGAGATGTGAGTGATCAGCCCGTGCTGAAGGTGAAGAGCAATAAGCTAGTGTGATGCTGCTCTGTAAGATGGGTGTGTGTGTGTGTGTATTTGTTGCTGTTCCACCTAATGGGCTTTCTCTCTGTCCACCCAGGCGGGCTGGAAGGAGAACCACGCCACATTCATGACGGAGCTGAAGAACCTGCAGGCGCTGGGCCTTACCACCCTGGGCCAAGCCCTGCGTGCCGCCTTTGACCTGCTCAACCTCAACCGTCTTGTCTCGGGCATCGACAACTATGGACAGGTAAAGACCGACCGGCCTCTGCAGATCCGGCACTTTCTGTCCTCGTGGGTGATGGCCTGCTGGCTGCCTGCAGATGCCGCGGTAAACAGTGGTCCTCAGTACTGCAGGATTGTCAGCTTCCTGCTTTCGATGCCTCTCCTGGCCATGTGATTCGGACGGTAAGGGTGCTCACCTGGTGCTTTGGCTGTAAAGGAGGTACAAATTGAAATCCCTTGTGGAGCCGTGAACCTCATGTTCTCCCAGGAGATCGATGTTCAGGGTATTACGGGACTTTGGAAACCTACGAGCTTCTCTCGCTTCCGTCTTGGGCCACAGTCACACGTCTCTACACTCGGCTCGCTCTCCGGGATAGGAGACAAAGAGGTTCCTCCCCTGCGTCAGGCTGGGTAACCAGTGCTCTTTTTTGCCAGGCACAGAAAGCCCCGAGACGAGTAAATGACTGTAATTAGGACATGGAGCAGCCTTTGAGGGTGCTGTAGATCCTGTCGAGGGAAGTGTCTCATGTGGCCCAGTGTGGTATCCTTACCCAGATTTGGGCTCCATCACCCAGCTGTTTCTCCTCATTCCCAGCACTGCAATGAGTGAAGTGAAGCCCTCTGCTCTGCCCCTCCCTAGGGCCGAAACCCTTTCTTCCTGGAACCGGCTGTCATCATTACCATCACGGACGGGAGCAAGTTGACCCAGGGCTCAGGAGTGCAAGAGGAGGTGAGAGGCATCTCATTGGCTTCTTGTGGCAGTCTCATTCTCTTTCCTTCATGTAGCCTCCACTGAACTCGCATCCTACTCTTCAGCTCCATTTGCCGTTGAACTCGCCCCTGCCGGGCAGTGAGCTCACCAAGGAGCCCTTTCGCTGGGACCAGCGCCTCTTCGCTTTGGTGCTTCGCCTGCCGGGTGCCGCCGTACCCGAGAGTGAGCAGTTGGGCAGCGTGCCGAGTGACGAGTCGGCCATAACCCAGATGTGCGAGGTCACTGGAGGTACGTGGGCACGGGGGGCGGTGGTTGCGGGCTCTCATTGTACAAAGTAGTGAACAGAAGTGGTGGATGAAATTTATTATTATTCTTATTATTACTATTATTATTGTTATTATTAGTGACGTTTTGGATCAGTGTGCTTAAACCCTGTCAATCTGCCAGTGCTGAGCGCTGTTTGCTTTGCCTGTCACGTTCTGGTACACAAAGCTGTCCTCTGTGTGTGGCGCCCCCTGCAGGCCGGTCCTACTGTGTGCGGACCCAGCGCATGTTAAACCAGTGTCTGGAGTCGCTGGTCCAGAAGGTTCTCAGTGGGGTAGTGATTCATTTTGACAAAACGGGACCAGACCCACCTGTGCTGAGCGAAGGTATAGCTTCATGCTTTTTGTCCTTAATGATACAGATTTAAAGTTTTCATCTGATTAATGTTATGTACATGTGCCTGTAGATCTTTCACGGTTAATTCCATTCACTCTATTCGCTGTTGCCTTTGTAACTTAGTTTTGTGCTTGTTTAATTTTTATTTATCCTTCCTGTTGCTCTGCAGATGGTCTGGTTGACCCGGTTCGCTGTGTCCCGCCCAGCCTGGGCCCGCAGCCATGGCACAGCTGCCACAAGCTCATCTACGTGAGGCCCAACCCGAAGACGGGAGTGCCAGTCGGTCACTGGCCCATCCCGGAATCCTTCTGGCCAGACCAGAACTCCCCCACCTTGGTGAATAGCAAGACTTGAGATGAATGTTTCTAAGCTCAGTTGCCTTTTTTTTGTGTTTCTCTGATTGAAGATGGACCTCGCAGAGCAATTCAGTGTCAGGGGTCAGTGTTGTAAAGAGTTTTAACTGACTGCTGCATTAAGACTCCCATGTTCCTCAGTTGACCAAACAGGCAGTGAGGGGTTCCTAAGAACTGGTATTCATGAGAAACGGTACTATTGTCAGTGAACCATTATGCAGGTTGAGTGGAGCAGAGAGCAAAGAAACTCTTGCCTTGCTAGAACTAACATTCAAGGTTCACTTTAGTGTCATTCTGCACTTACGTATACAAGATAGAATGAAATGTAGCTTCTCTTAGACACAGTAAATAGACAGCATGACGACAAAGGACAATGCAGATGATTTGATTTAGAAGGTAAACAAGTAGGTAAATAAACAGATGTAGATACATAAATTGAAAGAAAATGAATAGATAAGATAAGCTGGCTGCAGTTGGTAGTGATGGTGGCGATGATGTAATGGGAGGTGGTTGCTGGTGGTGGTGATTAGTCCCTATGCTGTTCAGAATTTAGCAGCCTGTTCCTGAGCTTGGTGGTGTTGGCCCACAAGCTGCTACAGAGGCTGAGAAGGGTTGTACTGCTTGTTGTAGGTGGTGTGGATGGTGGGTAGTGGGGTCCTGGTGATGGACTGGGCAGTCAGCGCTACCCCCTGCAGAGCCCCCCGGTCAGAGGCAGCACAGCACAGGTCCCACACCAGGCACAGATACCCGATGGCGCCCATTCTTGCACTGTTCAGCTGGACCCGGAGTGGTTCTGTTTATTGCCCCCTGTGTTGAGTGTTTGTTCAGCTGGTGTCTGTTAGCTCGGCAGCTACCAGAGTGCTCCCGATTTTGCTATGAGAAAGACAGGGGCTTCGTGCGGTGCGGAGATTTAGTGAGTGTGTGTGTGATCCTGCAGGATGAGCGTGTGAGTCTTGGCAGCAGAGCCCACTGCCGGCGCTCGGGGTTGCTTTGAGAAAGCAGCTGGTCCTTGGCTCGCTGCTCTCTCTGGCGTCCCCGGTGTAGAAAAGGGAACTGACAACTTCCTTTTGAGAGAAGAATCAAGGTTTGTTTGTGCCAAAGATGTCTTTAGATGGCAGAGTTATTATACAGGAGGCAGCTGCACTTTTTAAAAGGAATACTCACCACATTTTCTCTTAAACGCCACTAATTTGGGAAGGAGGAAGTTGCTGGCATTTTGGTGTATGTGTGCGTGTTTTTCCTACCTGTTAGATTTTAAAAGCCTCTAATAAAACCGCTCATATTTGCTGACGACCTGATCTCATGAGCTGCAGTGCTGGGTCTGGTTTTAGCTTTTCATGCTGGAAGCACAGTTGGGAGAAGAGCTTTACTGAAATGATGACATCTGTCTGCGTCGCCGCTTTCCCCCAGCCACCGCGCTCCGCGCACCCTGTCGTTCGCTTCTCCTGCGTGGACTGCGAGCCCATGGTGATCGACAAGCTGCCATTCGACAAGTACGAGCTGGAGCCCTCGCCGCTCACCCAGTACATCCTGGAGAGGAAGTCTCCGCACACGTGCTGGCAGGTAGGAGAAGCAGATCTTCCTGTCTGGCTTCACCGCCGGAACCAGGGTGGTGTGGAGATGCGAGTCAGATGATCTGCATTCTGTGCAGACGCTTGCATTGTCTGCACAGCTCGTGTGAATGGAGACAGCAAGATGAGTGGATTTCCTTGGGAGAGACACCTTCACCTCTCTTTATGTTACTCCCTCGCAGCACAGACTTAACATCCTTATTTGTACAATTCAGGCATTAATTACAGAACAGAACTTGGTCACAAGAAAAAAAAGGCAGCAAGCTGAGAAAACACAAATACATGCAGATAATAATACAGCATTTAGATTTTTAGGACATCTGATGACATTAAAGACTTTGCTGGAAAGGGAAGCCAGTGAAAGGAAGGAATTTCTGGAACTGTTTCTGAAATGTGATTTAGAAGTTTTAGTTGCATTAGATTCCAGTCTCACACACCCCCCCCCCTTATTTTTCCTGTTTTTTAAATGTTTTCCCTCCTTTATAGGCCACAAAAATTTGTACGCTGCACCATTCTTTGCAAATCTCATTCCTCATAGTGGGAAATTGGGCACCGCGGTTGTCTGTCAGCTCTGTGAGGCTGGGGGTTCATCACAGCTGCTCGGCCGGCGCTCAGTTGGTCCAGGCCTCCATCCCACGCCACATCCCCCACCTGCATTCCAACAGACCCGTTACAGTCCTCTGGGGGGCCTTGGAGAGACCCAATCTTCACAGCTCTTCACTGCCTTTCAGGTGTTTGTGAACAGCAGCGGGAAGCACAGCGACCTGGGCCAGCCCTTCGGCTACCTGAAGGCCAGCACCACACTCACCTGCGTCAACCTCTTCGTCATGCCTTACAACTACCCCGTCCTGCTGCCGCTGCTTGGTATGTCAGTGAAGAACCGCTGAACGTGAATTTAATATATTAGTACAGGTGATCCTGGACTTACAGTGGGCTTCAGTTCTATTGCAAATCCCCCTATACTGTGTTATACAACTATAAAGATATAGGCAATGAATGAGGATTAATACTATGCTGTATGGTAGGGTCTTGTAAATTTTTTCACACATTACTCATGTTAAAATGATACTAATATAGAATAATAATGTCCTGAACAGTATATATTATATATTATATATATGCTGCACTATTGTCACAGAAATGGAACGTTTCTGTAAACACAATCGCCGACAGACACACAAACACTTGGCGCAGTCCAGATGTTATGGTCGAACGTCGTAACTGAAAAATAACATACTAATATACTTTGCCGATGCCTAAGCAATGCTAATATAGAGTCACGATAATAATAATATTCGCTGATAAACCCAAACAGTGAGCGAGTCAGTAGGAAATATGGGTGTGTAGTGGCAGCACAGCCACCTTTAAGTGTCTACACAACAGATGGAGCGGTTGGTGTTAGATGATAAGACCAAACGTTGGGCCTCAATAATAACATAATAAGGTTGCAGGGACAGCCATCGTAAATCATGTATGTCATAAGTCTAGGGTGGCCTGTTCTCCGTTCTGCTGCAGCATCTTCAGTGTCGCATCGGCCTGCTTCTAATTGAGCTGAATAATCGTCATACCTTTGATTAAAAAGCTATGTAATTTATTATTTTTATTATATATTCATGATATTGGCTGCAATTTTGTGCTAAAGAGGAACGAGGGCTCCAGCTTCACTCTGTGTGGTGGTGTGTTTGAAGTAAGTGAAAAGTGGCTGTTTAGGGAAGCACCAGAGGATCTTCTCATGAGATGAATGATGTGTGCTGTGCTCTCCTGGCCATGTCTCTCTCACCTGCCCCGCAGACGACTTGTTCAAGGTGCACAAGCTGAAGCCCAGCCTGAAGTGGCGGCAGGCCTTCGAGATGTACGTCAAGTCCATCCCGCCCTACTACCTCCTGGTACGTGAACTCTCGTTGGCCAGGGACGCGAGGAAACGTGCTGCATGCTAAAGGACGTGTTTCATACATTTGCACTCCGTTATGATTAAGAGAAGACAACGTTGTCATGGAAGGAACTGATTTAATGGCAGTAGTTCAACATAGCAAAGTATTCCTAAACAGTCCCTTCCTCACTAAATTTGGGACGACGAATAAACAGGAGCTTTCTGCCAAAACACGGTCTCTCGAGGGGGACAGTAAACGACAGGAAGTGAGACAGTTAAAATGACTGGGAAGGGGCCTGAGGAACTGAATTTATCCCCAGTGGCAGTTCATCTCAGAGGCTTCTATGTTCTTTATCTCTGCGTGTCAAGACGGACTGCTAAAACACACGGTTAAAAAGAAATGCAACGTTATACATACAGCTTGTGCCTGGAGAACAGCGATATGGTTTTAGGTCATATAGGAGTTATGCTACATCTGATAAAATGTTACTGTGGTTTAGATTTTGGTTTGGTGTGTGTCTTTATCCGTATGCTTATCCTTGCAGCCGTTGAAGAAAGCACTGAGGATGATGGGGGGTCCAAATCTCATCTCTGACAACATCGACTGTGGCCTGAGCTACAGCGTGATCTCCTACCTAAAGAAGCTCAGCCAGCAGGTCGGTCCTCCTGCCACCCGTTGCCCCGTCCCTGTTTCACCGGTTCAGCCTGAGCGTTGAACTGCATGGTTGTTCCTTTTAGGCCAAGATTGAGTCAGACCGCTTGATCGTGTCTGTGGGCAAAAAGCTCCCCCAGGAGACAGGCATCAGGGTGAGGAATCGCTTGTGTGCCGTGTCACTCGCCCACCGCTGTGACTTCAAGCACCTGCTGCAGGGCATCACCGGCGAGGTCCCCCTGCCGGACATAAACCTGAAGGAGTTTGCTGGCTTCCAGGTTGCACTTCTCAACAAGGTAATGCCCCCTGTGAACTGGGCAAATAAATGCGTGAAGAGGGTATGTTTTAGTCAAAAACAAACACAGCTGCACTATTAAGCATTTATTGATTTTCACAAGGGCTAAAAGTGGCTTTGGAATTATGAGGAACCGCTGCACTTCCGGCTGGACTGTCAACAGGTGTTTTCATTGATGGGTCAAGTTTCCTTTTTAAATTTTCTTCACTTGCCTCCTTTCTTAGGACCTGAAGGCCCAGGCCTACAGGAACGCCTTTGACATTTCACGCCGGAACCTTCTGGATCAGCTCACGCGTATGCGCACCAACCTTCTGCGCACAACACAGAAGCTCGTTCGAGGGCAGGATGAGGGTACGTGTGGTCTGTTAAATCTTCACTCCGGCTATCATATGGGACCCAATGCCTCCTGTCAACCACATCTACCATACTATGAAGTAGACGATTTTGCCTTGAACTGTATATAGGTTGTTCTCAGTGATGAGAAACCTAAGATGACTCTTGGTGTCTTCTCCATTGCGCCACACCAGACTACTTGCACAGCATCCCAGTTGCCCAGATGGGCAACTACCAGGAATACTTGAAGATGATGCCGGCCCCGTTGCGGGAGATTGACCCTGACCAGCCCAAACGCCTGCACACGTTCGGGAACCCCTTCAAACAGGACAAGAAGGTACCTTGGCCATCTTGCATGATCTGGGATACATTCGCCAGACCAGTGGATTGATCCGTTGAATCTCTGATCCCCGGTCAGCAGGGAATGATGATTGACGAAGCCGACGAGTTCGTCGCAGGCCCCCAGAACAAGAAGAGAGGGGTCATGGGAGAGCCTGGGTCAGGGATGGCACTGAAGAGGAGGAGGTGCATGTCCCCCCTGCTGCGTCGCCCACTGACTCCACCAATCGTTGCAAACCACGTGGTAGGGAAAGGGACACCAGGGGCACTGGGAGCCCCAGCCAACAACAGCATCGTCAAGCCCATCGCGCTGCACAAAGGTGAGGCCTTCAGGACATGTCAGGCAGCAATTTGTCTGGGGTACCAGACCTGTTTGAGGATCTCATACCCTTGGAGTAACGTAGGCTGGAGTAACAGGACTGAATATTACAGCAGGAGAAGAGTGGATTCTCTGAATTGCTTATAAACAATTCATTCAAATACACTAAGTGAGCATGTTATGTATTAATTAATCATCCCTATAAGTTCTGTAAAATGGTGCCATGGTCTCACTTTGGTTTCTTCCCCCAACAGGACAGGAGAGCAACATTCTGGTGGGCGAGACCAATGGGGAGCGGTTGAAGGGTGCGGAGCTGGCTGTAGGCTGGCCTGGGGTGGCGGATGGCATTGAGGGTGGCGGCAAAGGTGGCGACAACGGGGCTGTGCTGGAGGACAGGTTTGGAGAAGACGGCCTTGACGAAAGGCCCTGCATTCAGCAGGATCTTTGCGAAGAGCTGAGTCCCCCCAGCACGGAAGGGGCTGCGGAACGGGCCGAGGGGAGGGTAGAGGCCACCCAAGCGCTCGAGACGATCACCATACCCCCCCTGGAGGGCAGCAATGCAGAATTGCGCACGAGGCTCATCAAGGAAGTGAGGAAACCTGGCCGCAGTGAGTATCTGCAGAGCAGTTCGGGTTCAGATGTGAGAACTGGGTACAGGCAGCAGGTGGTGTTGTGGTTAGGATTTCAGCTCCCTCTCCTGTTGTACCACCTTTGATTACCTGAACTGATGTGGTAAAAGCTACCCGGCTTTACAAATAGGTGAACTGTTGTAAGTTTATTTATGTAAAAGCTGAACATTTAATGTTGCCTGAAACAAAGTTGTTAGGCAGTTTAATAAGTTTAATGTGTTTAGCGTGTATGAAATGGGGGCCAGAAAGCTGCAGAGAAGCTCTGTACACAGGGCATGGAGCGTATGAACACAGGAAAGCTGGTTGTAGTCAAGAATGAAACAGAACCCATACAACTCGATGTGCTGGGTGTGAGTGACCTGAAATGGACCGGCATCTGATACTTTGAATGTGATGAACACGCGGTAAACTATGCCAAAGAAATAAAGAAGAAAAGATGAGGAACTGGGGACATCATCGCGAATGTGAGGTGGATCCTAGAAGAGGGGAAAAAAAGTCGAAAGGAAATCTACATGTTTCATTGACTACAGCAAGACCTTTGACCGTGTGAATCATGAGAAACTGTGGGCCTCACTGTGAAGCTTGGATGCACCAGAACACCTGATAGTTCTCAGGCTCAACCTCTACATCGACCGAGAAGCAACAGCTCAAATGAAACGAGGAGGAACAGGATGATTTAAAATTGGCAAAGGTGAACCACGTATTTTCTCCACACGTGTGCAATTTACCAGCAAAAAAGCAAGAGGCAGGACTGTAGGAAGAAATCCGTGGTGTGAAAATTCCCAGAAGACTCATCGATGACCTCGACTATGTTGTTGGTACCACAACACTGGCTGTAGGTAAAGAGGGCTTGAAACTTCTGCTTATCAGAATCAAAGATGGAATCAAGACGGGCTTGCACCTTAACGTGGAGAAGACAAAGATCCTGACAACCAGTAAGGTCAATAATTTCACCTGCTTGGATCAATGATTGATGATCAATACCGAGATAACAAGCAGCCAAGAAGTCCGACTGCTGACGGAGCGGCCATGAGGAACCTGGACAAGATGTAACTTTGCCTACAAAGAGTCGACTTGTCGAAACCACAGTATTCTAAGTAAGGTTGTTGGGCAGTGAAGAAACGGGACAGGAATAAAACTGGCTCCTTTCAGTTATGGAGTTGGAGGAGAATACCGCGTACAACATGGGTTTACTACGAAACAAACCCATGGGGGAGATCAAATGTAAACTCTCAAATGACAAGACTTCAACATTCCACTGAAGATGAAACAGAATTCAGGGCAACGATCTTCCAAATCGACTTGATGGCACTTAACAGCAACAAATGTATTAACAGGCCATTTACTATTAGTTCAGTTACGCTAAATCCTTGGATGGTTGTTTAAGTCACCATGTTGTCTATTTGCTTTTACCCAGATTACCAGACAATATTCCAGCTGCTTGAAGAAGTGAAAGGAGCTGTGGAAGTGCAGAAGTATTTCATTCAGCACACTATTAAGGAGGCAGCCAGGTAAAGACTGTAGTCTTGAAACTGTGGTACTCTTTACCATGGTAGTTACCCTGAACTGCTCCGGTAAATTTACCCAGCTGTGTAAATACATATTCCTTGAGTTACGAACATCCCAACAAATTTTCAAAAATACCAACATTTCCAAGTTCAAAGAGCAAAAGGGGAGGGTTGATGGGTGGGGGCTTGAGGAAGGACAGGGAGGTCATCACGATGCCAAGTGGCAACAGGAGCCAGTAGTTATAATATGTATAGAAAAACAATGGGTAAAATGTGTACAAAGCGAAAATGAAGGTTAACGTGACGTTTTCAAGTGAACGTAAATCGTGAATAAATTCAGGGATTATACTGTATTAAAGGTTTATTGATGGTGATGCAGTGTTGGACGTACAAACATCCGAGTGACGAACGGACTTCTGCTCCCAGTTGTGTCTGAAAGCCGAGGTAAAAGCGTGTACGTGCGCTGTGCTGGAGGTGTCTGTTAAACGAATAAACGTAAATGAGACCAGTGAGCCCAAAAGAAGCGAGATTTTGTTATGGAGAATATGGCATTAGTTGACAGGAGAGCAGAAAGGGCCATTGCCTGCTGCGTGAGAATGAGAGGAGGAGGTTGGTGAGATGTCTTCAGCCCGTTTCCTTGGCTCAGGCTGTTTCTCCATGTCTCAGGTTTAAGAAGAAAGTCCTGATCCAACAACTGGAAGCGGCCCTCGAGGAGTTAGAGGAGAGACGGCATCCGTCCACCCGCCTTAACAACGTCCACGGCAGGTAGAGCCGGTGTTCCGCACACCTCGAGGGGACGGAGACGACGATGCAGGGCCGGGGCTGGCAGCAGCACACGGGCCGCTCCAGAGCTGAGCGCAAGGAGAGGAGCACCTGTGCCTTGCGGGAGGTGTGTCTCTGCACTTCTTTCGGCTCAGTAGTTCACAGGTGAAGGCGGCAGCGGATCCGTTGCGGTGCTGTGTCCCTCAAAGCTGGGGAAGGGAGTGTGGGCACGGAGCAGTGAACATGGAGCCCACAGTGTACTGCCATTTAATAAAAAAAAAAAAAAAGGGGGCCTGATTTCCAGGTGGGTCGAGGCCCCCCGTGTTGCCAGACTGCTGACAGACCTCTGCAGGCAGGCTGAGCTGGTCACATGAGGAATCCTATCTACCTCAGACTTGGGTTTTGTTTCATATTCATTTCACAGATGTTTTTTTTTTTTGCTCCAAATAAACAAAAGGGTCAGACAGGCCAGGTTAATGGGAATTGTTTAGATTTAAAGGTCGGCAATAAAAGGAAACGGTCACAGTGGCTTGAGGTGATAGATGAAGTGGACCCACAAGATACTCGTACATTTCCACTTCCACAGATGTGGAATTTGTTACAGGACTGTTTTGACATTGTTGCTGTAACCCACATTTGTTCACACTGATACCCAGATCTTCAGATCATGATAAAAGCAATAGGTTCCAGATGACACTTTTAGCAGAAAACGTTTACGTCGATGATTTGTTTGATACCGCGAGGAAAACCATCGCTGGTGGACAGGAACTGCCGGGCCGATAGTGGCCGTCCTGCGGCCGCGTTTACATGCCTACATTGTGCATTACACCATCCACAACTCCTTTGTGTCTTTGGTGAAAGATGTATACTACTTTTTAAATGTTCATACGTTGTGAAAGATTATTTTTGGACAGTATTCTTACCAAAGCAAACAAAATATTTTAAAGAAAACGTTGTATAAACTTTTTGTAAACATGTTTTTTTAAACAAAATAAACTTGACACGTCTGAGTGACTGCAGTTGTGCATTTTTGTGCTTTTCACTGACGGCAGACTAACCAATAACCTTGAGTCTCAAAGTGAAATCTGAAATCGTGACAGATTCAATTTTGATTAGTTAAAATGTTTCACTTTCACTTTGGTGCACATTTAACTACAAATTCTATAAGACTAACATTTTTGAGTTTCTGACCCATTAAGCAAAAAACTAAAGTTTCTGGTTAGAAACAAAATAAATGACAAGCAGAATCAGAGGTTTGTCTGCAGTCAAACATTGGACACATACAATCAATATTCAAATTTTATTCAGTTAAAAACAATGTTACCTTTTTTTTTTTACATAAATGAAACACTTATCTGCCCTAATATGTACCATGTTTATCCCACAGTTGTGTGCATAATGTATTTTCACAAGATCACGTTTAGAAAACCTACTTCTTCTAGTCTCAGCCTAATGCGGTGAACTTTGTAACTTCAGTCAACCGTGGATCAAACTCCAGCTCAATAATATAAATACAACCTCTGAAAACTGGAGCCGGTGCCCAGTCTGCAGGAAAAAAAAAACAACCAAGGCAGCAGCCACAGCTGCACTAAATTATTCCGATGTGAATGAAAAACAAGAAAGGCGTTCGAGTCAGTTAATTACTGCAAGAAATGGATGCAAATAAATATAACTTGACAGCTTCAAAAGATGGATGAGGGAAACAGAGGTCCACACTCCAGAGAAACTGCATGTATGTACAAGCAAATCACCCCACACAGGGAATGAAAGAGTCCAAAGCCACGAGCTGAAACATGATCTCAAAGCAATACAGCATAGTGACAGGAAGAGTAAATCGTTGGCAAAATGAAGACCAGCACTCTTTTCAAGTGTCTGAGCAGAGTGTTTCTTGTACTGAATAGAGGTTCTTCACAGGTGTATGTGGTGGGGAGGGGGGCAAGCATCAGTGATATGCGGCCTCCAGCTTGCGGAGCCGTAGGGGGTTACCCTGCAGGGCCTGTGGGCTGGGCTGAGAGGACGCTGCCTGGTCAGGGGAGCGGAAGAGCACCCGGCCCCGGTGATTGAACAGGTAGAAGGAAGGGTGATTCCGCAGAGTGTCCAATGTCCTGGGCAGCAACAATGAGGAGGAACAAAGCAGAAAAAAGAGCTGAGGGAGATGCTGGGCAACTGCGTAAAGACACAGACTGAGCTCCCTGGTAAGGATAATGTTACGTTTTTTACATCTTTAAAATCTGGGCGGTAAACTGGGTCTCTCTGGACATTCACATATCCCCCCCAGCATAGCAAGTCATCAACTCAAGTTGCAAAAAAGCCTTTACATGCGGATTTGTGTAAAACCGCAGATGAGGAAAGAACACCTTACTTGTTTTTCAGCTCTGCTGAAGCGTCCATGTCTTTGAACTCTCCAGCAATATGGACGATGCCATAGCAGGTCAATATAAACGCTAACAAAGTCTGCAGGACTATCTGTAAAACAAGGTGACGACATGTCTCCCACACCACTGTAATACATCCAAGGCTGACATCTAAAAAAATTTGACATTTCACTGGAATAAGGGACATTTTAAAAAGCTCTTACATCTATCGGTAGTGTCTCATTTTCCTTCTCTGTGAGTCGCATGTAAGATCGATCTGTAATTTAAAAAAAAAAAAAAAAACAATTATACGCATTCATTGTTCAATACAGACTCTTACAAAGAATACGGAGGGTAAAATGGCTACTGCCAGCTCAGAATATTAATACTGCATTTACCCTTAAAATGTGAATAAAATGACAACAACTTAAGGAAAGAAGTTGGACAGCAGAGGTTATGAAATACACCACCAACCTAGTGACACGGTGACGTGAACACAAGTCCTCCGTGTCACAGAGGTCCTCTCACTGCTTTGCAGGAACCAAAAACACAAATATTTCACCAAGGAAATCCGGCTAGTTTTCAGAACAGATGAAATCCCCCGTTACAATCTATCCTCCATTTCCCAGACTATTTGGAAGGAGGCCGTTGCAAAAGAAAGCCTTCTGAAAGCATAGTATTTTTTACTACAGTAACGCCTTCACAGCCCAACGTGTAACGCACATATAATGTGGGTAATGGAATGAAATAAAGTCAGCGGTGTGACAAACAGAGGGGCAGCAGGTGAAGGAGCGCTTCCCTCTACTGTCTCTGAACCCTGAGGTTGCAGGTTCAAACATCACCTCCTGCTGTAATACCCTTAGAATCAGCCAAGTGAACACAGAGGGAAGGCAGAGATGGTGACCTCACTGCAGGTCCACAGCCTTCACAACAAAACAGGCAGCACCACCATCAGACTGACAACCCTACACCCTCAGATGTGCCGATTCAGGCCCTGCACATCTGTATGAACCATCCATCCATCAGCTACAGCTGCTTGTCCAGTGCAGCTTCACGACGAGCGTGGTTTCATACTGATACTGACGTTACAGTCAGTTCACTGTAATATTTCCTTCGCATATGCAAATATGCAAATGCAACACCTCAGCCAAAATCTAGTTTCTTTTCTGGAAAGAAAGAAAAGTGTTGCAACAACGGAAAATCCACTATATGAGTATTTATAACAACACCCTGAGCGCAGGGTGGCAACGTCGTCCGCTGAGGCCCGACCCTCTGGCTCAATTGGCAAGTAAGACTAAATCGGCATCAACTCTGCCCGGGAGCAAACGCGAACGTATTACTGCTTTATTGGCATTCGTCGAATCGACGTTTTTTTTTTGTTTGTTTTACTCACGCTGCGCCGCCGAGAAAGCTGCGTGCGCCAGAGCGAACAGCCCCACTCCGACCAGACCCTTCCACAATGACGACGCCATGTTTATCCCGTACAGCGCCGTGACGATGGCGAGAGCATTTTCTGTCGCCAAAGAAAGTCGTCATGCTGGCATTGACGCAGCTCCAGACGCACTTTGATGATGTACTTCACGTTCGCAGCCCCCGTTGAGGGCTTAGAAATGCGAACGAGCGCTGGCTTGTTTATAGTTTGTTTACTTTATATGGACACGCGCTCTACTGAACCGAGTTTTTATTTTCAGTGACCGACAGGAGAAAAACCGTGGGCGAGTTTGACTCGTGCGCACACAGCACGGCTTAGTGGGATCTTGGTGGGAGAATCTCATCGTGCCCCGTGAGCCCCCCCCCCCCCGCTCCTTCCCACGAGCAGTGGGCGGAGCCAGTTCGGCCCAAACAGGAACAGGACTCGCCTCGCCGCGACCGACACACCGCACCTCAGGTGGCTGCTTTTGGTCAGCATGAGGTCTGGAGTGAGGAGCGCTGCGGCTCGGCGGCTCGGCCGGGCTCTGCCGCTCTGGGCCTTCCTGGGCCTGCTGTTGTGCGCGAGCGGCCGGAGCCGGGCGGACGACGGCGGGATGGACGACATCGTGACTGAGAAGCAAGCGGAGGAGAGCCACCGGCAGGACAGCGCCAACCTGCTGGTGTTCATCGCGCTGCTCACTCTCACCATCCTCACCATCTGGCTCTTCAAGCACCGGCGCTTCCGCTTCCTACACGAGACCGGCCTGGCCATGATCTACGGTGAGGGGGTGGCAGAGCAGGGGGACTAAGGGGGGCGCGATCCCGACACTGCGGGGTCACTGTCCCGACACTGCGGGGTCACTGTCCCTCTGCTCGACAAGGCTTCCACGTCACGTTTACCTGGCGTGTCTGTGTAGAGTCAGAATGTTGGTGAATCGAGCAGCCGACACCACAGACATAGCGTCATAGCAACGATCAGCCTAATCGATCATGTTTATCCGTCTGATCACCTTTGCCGGTCATCGTCTTCTTCAAACCGACCACTTCTGTCTGTCATCATCGGCTTCGCAGTGCAGTTCAGCTTTCTTTATATATGGGGTTTCCTACTCTCCATCTTTCTGTCAGGTCTTTTCCCGCACCTCCAAAATGTTGTCTTAAGTTCACACTGTAAATACGGCTGTTTACACTGTTTTACACCGTTCGGGCGCCTTTTTGCCAGCTGATCCGCCGTGTAGCTAACGTGTAATAAACTTTACTCAGGAGACGTTTCAACAGCCAGGTTTGAGTGCCACCGTCTAGGGGAAAACCTGGATGAACGCCGGATTATAGCAGGTGCAGATTTTGCTCAGAAATTGTTCTGGAAGCTTCCCCTGTGTTCCCCGAGTTGTACATGCCGCGAAGTCGCTTCTTGGAAAGGGGTGCTTTGCAGGTGCTTTGAAATACCTTAACGGTACATTTCACTGCTGCAAGGCATCCCTCTGAACTCAGGGCTTGCGCCGTTTCCTCAGGGCCGAACTCAGGAGAACTTTTACATCTCTGTGTTTTGTTCCATTAAAGGCAGCCAGGTGGAAAAGCACGTTGCCCGTTAATGTGCGAGGAACTCGGCCGCGGCCTTTGACTTTTCCCGGCTCTCTCATGCCAGCGCTCCAGGTGTAGTGATGCTGCGTTGCGTTTCCCGCAGGTCTGCTGGTGGGTGTTGTGCTGCGCTACGGGATCCACGTTCCCCGGGACATCAACAACATGACGCTGAGCTGCCTGGTGAACGCCAGCCCTGCCACGCTGCTGGTGAACGTCAGTGGCAAGTTCTACGAGTACACGCTCAAGGGCGAGATCAGCGCCAGCGAAATCGACGAGGTTCAGGACAACGAGATGCTGCGGAAGGTAATGGAATATGCCAGCAAATCCGCACTCCTTTCACGCACTCAGGGAACCCGTGTAAACCTCGTGCCCTGTGCTACAGTCCTCGTGCAAATGTGTAAATCGCTGCCTGCTCAGCTTATGGACCCAAGTAGGACTAGTCTGTCAGTAATTCTTGTTCTGCACATCTCCAACGTCACCGTCAACAAAGTCTCAATAATACAGTCGCCCTCAGTTAATTTGCAGGGTAGGTTCTGTAAAAATCATGGCTATGGGCTATCCATCCGTCCATCCATCCATCATCCTTACACAGTTTATTGTGGTCACAGTTGCGGCGGTCTGCAGCCTCACCCGCAGTCAGCTCATGGGATAAACAGGTGCAAAATCTCATTGGCAGTACCAGGTTCCTGTTTTTACACAAAAAGGAAAACCGTACCTTCCGTTTGTGGCACTAAGGATGAGAAAGACAATGACAAGACAGGAAGAAGTTTTGTTTTTGTTGTGATCCGAGAGCTGAGATGCTGTATTTAGCAGTGTTGAAACTCGCTGCTCCTTTTCATAAAGGAGGGTTTATCCCACTGTGTCAGTTGTGTTGGTCCAGCCTGCAGTACTGACCATCTGGATCATGAAGGCTACAGCTAGTCAGCTGTTGGAATGCTCACTAGTAATGGCTGACGCTCGCGATACACAGTAAAATGACTTGTTCAGAATCTCTCAATGGTAATAAAAAGAAAGGTTGACGGTGGAAACGAGCCGTATGGATGAGTGGACTGAAAAGTGCGCGTCGGTTCTTCCCGAGAAACGCACAAAAACGATGGAATTAATTTGTAATGAAAAGGTGGGTGCTGTGAACAGAGGCAGCGTGAAACAACGCTGACAGCAAACACACAAATTCACCAGCGCAAACCAGCAAGACTCACTAATGATCAGGTGTATCAAGTGTCTCCGCCTGACCGTTGCAGCTTTGGGCTCGAATGTGAAACACTTCCAGACAGAATGTGTCGTTTCTCCCATTAATGCTCTGTTGCTTTTTTTCTACTTTATTCTGGAGTTTTTTAAGAGTTAGTTTTTCACTGCGTTCAATTGGTTCATTTCACCTGCCATTGTGTGAAGCTTTGACTGAGTGAATATTTGATAAGTGGACCTGCCAAGATTTATATTTGAACTTGTCTGGTCTAGTCCCTGTTGATGGTGAAACACATAGCATCCAGTACCGTCAGAGCAGAGCAGATGTGCTAGACGGCAGACCGACCGCAGCAAGCCGGCGTCCGAATGGTTTCTCTGCCCGATAACACAACATAGAACATCTGATCTACCCTGTCAACCAGGTTGAGGAGAACTGATAACCGGGCGCCATGATACACAGGATCGGTGGCCGTCGAGCCTTGATGCCGAATTTATCTTCTAGTGAGCACAGCTCTGTCCTATACAGACTTTCTTGTATTTATTTGGAATGTGGAGAAGGGGAGGGGGGACAGTGGTTTATTTTACTTGTACTCTGTGGTTGAGAGTTTTGCTTTCCTCTCACCTGCTAGCTGGTTTACTGTATAGCTACGGTAACTGCTGTCTGCTGTGACTGCAGTATGAGAAAAGAGCTCTTTACAGCTCAGTTGAATAAAATTTAAATAAAGGAAGGAAAATGAAATGTACAACCATCAGAACAAACTTGTCGTGTAAGTGGCGCTTCAGGTCTAACGCTGACAGTAGATAGAAGTGGAGCGTAAACTTGAGGAGAAAGGAACGCGGTTAAGAGGTACTTTTTTGGATGATGCGGTCTCCAGTGTGGAAGCGTGTAATCTTTTGTACATAACAACTGCGAGGCGTCCTTCACATCTAATGTCTGCTTTAAGGACTGGATGACTTAGGATATTATAGTATAGGAGAGATTCTTAATCCCTGTAGGGACATTCACACGTACAGCAGCTTGACTCGAGGCACACGGGAAGAAACGTGCCCAGTTATCCTCAAAAAAAAGACAAAAACAGACAGTTTAAAAAACAGTTACACTGGATGATTAGAGAGAAAAGTGCAGCGGCTCTAATATCACGTCGATCTCCAGGCCAGGTGTCAAAACCACAAGTTTCACCAAATGGTTCTCATTTCATCTTTTGAAGAGTAACTTCTCCCATTTATATCTTCATTTATACTGTGCATGTAACTGGTTTATTACTTATTAGTATAGATTTTAGTCATAAATGATGTTTATGTATTTCTTATAAACCATTTAATTTTATTTTCTGTCAAGTTATCACTAAAGAAACATTGAAAACTGCAAATCTTAAAGGAATTAGGTTATGGATTTAATGTAAATGGACACAGATGTAACTTACACGATAATGTAGAGTGATCATGACACAGAAATGCTGAAATGATTTGGAATCTTTTTTTCAGGTGACTTTTGACCCTGAAGTGTTTTTCAATATTCTGCTGCCGCCGATCATCTTTCATGCAGGCTACAGTCTGAAAAGGGTGAGCAGCTCCTGTTGAATCCTTATCATTGCAGGCTTGAACAATTGTCAGAAATAGTTGGACAGAGTTCTTGGACCACATTTGAAACGCTGCTCTTGCGACTGTGTTTCCATGTTGGATTTCAGAGGCACTTCTTCAGAAACCTCGGTTCCATCCTGGCCTACGCGTTCATGGGGACTGTCATCTCTTGTTTTGTCATCGGGTAAGACTTGAAATGCACTCGGGAGGCTGTGTGCTATACCTTGTTGTGGCGAACGCGGTGCTGGTCTGTGAAGTTGGCTGCACTGGTGAACGCGGCGACGTTCTGGGCTGTGGACCCGGTTTGTGACTGTAGGTTCCTATGTTTCCCTTCCCACCGACCCTGCAGCTTGATCATGTACGGCTGTGTGATGCTCATGAAGCAGGTGGGTCAACTGGCGGGGGACTTCTTCTTCACCGACTGCTTGTTTTTCGGAGCCATCGTGTCAGCCACTGACCCAGGTACGTACTGGCGCAGGTTGTGCTTGTTTAACCACTCCCGTGCAGGAATCCGGGTTCAAGGTCTCAGAAAAACCCCTCGGTAGCACCAACTGCGATTGACGTACGTCCTGCGACTCATCGATGGGGACTTTCTGAGTTCAGTGAACAGTCACTTGTTTACAGTCTAAGTTTCATTGTCTCTTCATTTTCAATCAGTCTTCCAGTTACAGTTAAGTGTTTGCATTTCAATACATGGAGTTCAACCTCTAAATAAATGTTTGTATTAATTTATTACACATAGAGCAATTATTACAAACAAAACGTGCATGTGACAAACACATTATGTACTAATTCTAATACTAATAGCATAATAATGCTAATAGTTGATTCATTCATAAATATTCTTGAGTCAGTTTATCTGTAGTACTATTAAGATATTACTGTTCACATTAATACCATATTAAAATATATTAATAAAAATAATGAATTTTTTGGACACCACTTATTTAATTTAGTTACCTCAGGTTGGGTATCATTCTTGGATCACTAGATGTCTGCTGACTAATAGGAGGTCAGACTTGTAGGTTTTAGTTGGTTTAGTTGTCTTGCATAATGTAAAGTGTTTACTGTTTGTTTAGATGTTGGTGGAATTACTGAGCGAAATGACACGCTGAACCACTGAATGAAAGATTAATATGTAACCTGCCCTCCCACAGTGACAGTTCTGGCCATTTTCCATGAGCTCCAGGTGGACGCTGATCTCTACGCACTGCTCTTTGGGGAGAGCGTGTTGAATGACGCCGTGGCCATTGTGCTGTCCTCGTAAGTCCTCCTCTCGCTCGCGCTACAAGTTTGAGCTGTAAAAAATTACCGCCAGGCTGAATGTTCTGTTCTGTCTCACGGGACCATATAACAAGTATGCAACCACCTACAGTACGGTGAAACGTTTGAGTACCTCTGCTAGGAACTGGTTTTCGTTCACAAGGCCGCTTAACAAGATTGATCAGGAAACGAAGCATCGCGCGCAGCCGAAAAACAGCACGCCTCTCCCGTCCAGACTGTCTCGTACAGATACTGGCCACCTGTACTCAAGCTTTTCACTGTTACTGGCCACTAACAGGACTGTTGTGGAAGCCCTAACCGTTTGTCCCCCTGTTTGGATGGATGCTTGTTTTCAGAATGCTAATTTATTACGGGAAGCAGAGCGGGCGGGCTTGGCACAGCCCTGCGCGGGTGCCGGATTCGGCCGATGGCACCGTGGAGACGCGGGGTTTGGCCCCCAACCGGTGTGCACCTCTCACAGCGTGTGGCCCTCAGCTTGCAGTGTGACCTCAGCTGCATCATTAGTGCACGAGCAGCCAATTCCAAGCCTTCAGCATCCACACTCACTCTTGCCCCTTGTAACTGCAGCTCGAAAATACAGCCATAAATGTTTTCGGATTTGGATTTGTATCTGTTTGAACGTGAAATGCAACTGAATGGCTGTGAAGACCTTGAGATGACTGGAGTGCCACGTGCACAGCAGGCTCACGTTTTTTTTTTTAAATACGAATCAGGTACGTGAAGCCAAAATGGACTGCGCTGTGGTTTTTGTAACGCCGCAGGGCTTGAAGGACGGCTGAGGCCAAAGTGGGTCCTTTCGAGATTTAAAAAAAAAAAACTGCTGCGTGTGGTAAAGTGCTGGTAATTTGCTGCTGGGCTTCGAGGTGTGGCTGTATTAGGTGTCCTGTGTGCACTGCTATCTTAGCTACTCTGTAGGAAAACCCGACTTTATTTCTTGCTCTACATCACCTTCAGTAGTAATAGTAATAGTCACGTACTTCATATAGTGCCTTTGAAGTAGCCCCTTGTGGCACTTCACAGTGAAAGGAGAGATACCCTCCTGAGACTCAGGAAAAAGGGGTTTGGTTTATCTTTGGGAAGTAGTAGAAGCCCCCCTTCAATGTTTTTGGACTCAGTTTTTGGAGATACACTTAAACAAATGTCCTCTAAAGTGGACATGCATGGATTGCTGGGCCTCAGGAGGATGAACAAGGAATGCAGCCCCTGCCTTCTCTATTTCAGTCATAGCAACTGTGATATGATCTGATATTTTGCTGTGACTTATCACTTTTTTAATTTAATTTCAGGCCTGAACAGTTTTTATTTGCACTTTGAGATTCATCAGCAGCCACTGTTGGAGAGTTTGGGAAGAAACACTTTGCGTAGATGCCTCTGCCATTTTTGTATTTTTATGTGAAGCCTATTAGCTGTATCTCGATAAGACAGAGCCAAGGAAGTTTGCAGAGTGCAGATAAAGAGCTTTGAATAGTTGAGCACTGACTTCTATGAGTGAAGCCCCTAAGATAATGTGTGGAAATATTCCATTGTGTGCAATATAACCTCCACCGCTTTGACTCCCTGTGACACGTTGAAAGGTCACAGGGGGGACATCTTATTTCACACACTGCTGCCTTCTTCTAAAACACATGCAATGGCCAGAAGAATGTGATGAAATTTCAGCCAAGCAGGGAGTGGTGAAGAATTTCTTTGTTGAAGTAGCTTGTGCTCTCCTTTTGTCCCTACTTTTTACTTTATGTTTTCTCTCAGGCTTTCCGGGTTTGAAGTTACTTGTCGACTTTCCCGATGCAGGCTTCCCTCGTATAAGGAAGAATCCCTTTTTATGACAATTTGGACTTGCGACAAAACATTATCCATTGATTTACATGAGTTTATGACACTTGGAGGAAAAAAAATCAATTCAAAATAAAAGCCTGGGTGAAATTCACCACCACACTAATGGTATTTATGAATGGTTCAGCAGAGAGGGGCTGAGTGTAGTAAATAACCGCAGTAATTCTGAGAAACTGCTTCTTTATTACAGTGCATTTAAAAGCAGCTTCTCAAAGCACTTTACAGTAGTTGTATGGATTACGGTTTTAAAGCAGTTTACAGTAAGTATTACAGCGATGAAAGAAGAACAGAATAAAACAGCACAATAAAAATTGCAGCATTTAAAAAAAACACACCAGAGTGTTTTAGTGGTCTGGACCCTAGTTCCAGGGTGTGAAGCAGGTACACCCTGGTCAAGACTTCATTCTGTCAGAATCGCACACACTCTTTCACTTACACGTATACACACTGCAGGCAGCTTAGAGACTGACCTGAAGCACATGTTTTTGGACAGTGGGAAGAAACTGGAGCATCCACAGGAACATGGAGGGGACGCTGAAAGTCCACACCGACTGAGCCGCATTTGAAACCACATCTGAAACGAACTGTAAGATCGTGAGATAGATATTTAGTGGGAAAGGGATCGATGAAGGATTTCATCTATTATGTGTAACAATTTCAAACGTGGGTTTAATGTTGGACTTAAAGGTGTCCGGGGTGGTTATGATATTCTGGATAGGGTTTTGAATTAGATTTTCTCAGGAATTTTGATACGCTTGGTGGAAACGTATGTTTGACACACGTTTTGTAGCTCAAGAACATATTATTTGTTTTTGTCCATTTAGGTTAACGGTAAGTAAGAGATTCCTTGACTTGCAAGCAAAGCCTGTAGTATTTTTCACTGCGAGGGTCTTGTCTATGACACGTGACAGACTAACGTTGATCTTCGTCACAGGTGCCAGGTTAAGCAGGTGGGAGTTTATTGACCACGTGTGTAATTTGTGCATTTGGATATTTTGATGTGAGAAATATATGTGTGCTGTGCAGTGTATGTCGTAGTTTTTAACTCTTGTACATTTGCAACACGTTCTGCTGATTCTTCTACTTGGTGCAGTTATTCGGTGCAAAAATGTGAAAAAATGCACAGTCATCTCATGTCGGTCATCCTCCCAGGTTTCTCAGCTGATTAATGTACTGAGCAGAACCTGGTATCTTGCTGATGTTGAAACAACGCTGGTTCAAAACTTGCTTGCTGCTGTGTATAGTGCCAGTCAGAAGTTTGATTGCAGCTGCTTAAAATTTGAAAATACTGAAACTGAATATGAACTGAAAGTTGGTCTAATGGAGCAGTTAGTTAAAATTAGAAATATTTTGGTGCAGCAACCAAATGTTTGTAAGATACAGGGACCGTGAGCCTCGAGTTGTGCCTTGGTGGTTCCCCGCATGGTGGCGGCAGTGTCATGGTGCGGGGTTGCTGTGTTGGTCACAGAATTGGTGATCTTTACCAAGTGTGTGACAGTCTCACCCAGCACGGCTATCCCGGCGTAATTCAGAGGGATGCAGATCCATCAGGGTTAAGGCCTGCTGGGCAGCCCTTCATTCTTCAGCAAGATAACCACCAAACACACCTCACAGTTGTGCAACAACTATCTGGCGAAATAAGAAAATGGAAGTGTGACTCAAACTTGTGCTTTGGGCATAAAACAGATCTTTGTGTGGTTTGATCGAAAGTGTGCAGCGTTTTGGTACACAGTCTCACAGTTATTTTGTTTTTGTGTGCGGGATCCAGGTCCATAGTGGCCTACCAGCCCACAGGGGACAACAGCCACACATTTGAGGCCACCGCGATGCTCAAGTCTTTCGGAGTGTTCCTGGGGGTCTTCAGTGGCTCCTTCGCCCTTGGCGTGGCAACGGGCATCATGACAGCTTTGATATCCTGCAATGCCGTCGCTTTTTGTTGCCTTACAGACAGAGAAATGATACTTTCATCGCAGGGTCTGTTTCCTCTTTTCTTGTTTGCGCTACAACGACACAATATTTCGTTCTTTTTGTTTTTTGTTTTGCATTGGTTTGCTGTACTTGGCTTAATGTTTCATGATGGAGGCTCGAAATACCCAGAATTTAAAATATCAAATCCCATAAAGGTGGCTGTGTTGCTCTTGTATAAAATCACAGTTTTTTGTAAATGGGTAAAATCAGGTAAAACCTAAATCACTGGATGAATAATAGCAGTAGTAAAAACAATGAAGACATGTTTGTGTTGGGCAGCCGGGGGACCTCCCTGGGTGCTAAGCGCCCCTCTGAACTCTGGGGGGGATTTTAGGCCTGTTGTTTCCCTGGTTTTCCCTTGACTGTCCGCCGCTCTTCACGTGACCAAGTTCACCAAGCTGAGGGACTTCCCACTGCTGGAGACGGCGCTCTTCTTCCTCATGTCCTGGAGCACCTTCCTGCTGGCTGAGGCGTGCGGCTTCACAGGTACGATTGGGGCAGCCAGCCCTGCGTGAGCTCTGCTGCCACGCACAGCTCACCTGTTAGCCACCATTAACGCCCTGTTGAAATTATGGACGTATGAAAGCATGAAATACAGTATGAAATACTGATGGTATGATTAGCATGTCAGGAAATACCAGTTTGATTATTTTTTTATCATTTATTATGAGACACTTGGAAGTGAAAAAGACACAAAACATGGCATAATTGAATATTTTATTGTTTTTTCATATCATTCATTTGGTCCTTTAAATAAAGCTGGTAGTGAACCTGCGTGGGAGACAAACAGAACCTCGGTGTCTCCCTATAGACACTGCCACCATCCTCAGCACCATACAGCCAGACACGTCCTCAGGGAGAACATTTAGACAATAATGAAGCCATTTAATTATTAGACAGATGGCTTACAGAACACAAATACCGGCGATTATTACAGGCAAATCTTATTTTCTTTCAAGAACATAAATATGTCAGGGAAAAGTAGGCATGTTTAAGAATTCACTGTAGCTGTCTTTAGAAGCCAAAATGCACTGTCTACCTTTTTAATGCGTATAAGTATTACATTTAAGATTTAAAAATAAATTAAAATATATTAAAATAAAAATCTTTCAGCCTTTTTGAATAATAGTTGGTCGACCTGCATGTACAACAGGACCACAGATATTTTTAGGCTGAGTGAATTAACAAGTAATATAATCAGCCTAAATCACGTCGGAAATCTGTTCAGCAGATTCAATGGTTGTAGAATATTTCCTGCACAGCACAGGAATCAAAATGTTTCCTGTAATTTTTGTACTGCAGCTACTTAGAAATGATTTATAGCGGGTTAATGGATATGTTCAGAGAGGTCAGAGTCTCACCTGTCCCTCTCCTCCCTGGGCCGTGAGAAGTGTATTTACTGACCAGGGCCAGTGGAAGGACTGAGCGCCAGTTACATCCATCACTTTTAAATGTTTTTTCTGTATCTCCACAAAATCAAGTCAAGCAAAAACAAAAGTGACATTAAAGTTGCTTCGCTCTGAACCATCCCAGCCGGTGTGAGCCCTAACTTACACTAATGCAAAGTTAGCTGCCTTATTTTGTTCCTTGTCGTGTGTATAGAAGGATGGATGGTGATCGTGGAGATGCTGAAGCGCGTTAGCAGTATTTGGGCGTTTGGCAGGCACTGTTTCCAAACTGAGCATCTGTTGCCTTCTACTGTCCCCTGATCATTTTTAGACATCCTGAGTGCCCCCCCCCCAGCCCCACGCTGCCAATTAAAGGTGCTTTTTTGTCATATATAAAGCTGAGGTGTTGTTTCGCTCTGTCGTTTTCACAGCACATCTCCTCTCTGTAGGATAACCGGCAGCCAGACACACCCCAAATACACGACTCGCTCGTGAAAGGAAGCTTTCAGGGCAACAGGGAACAAGAGACTTCCAATGTGGAAGTTTACCGTAGCTTCAGAAATTCTCAGTTTAGAAACGGTGGCGTTTTTAATTGCAGTTAATGGTAAAACCGGTTCATCGCAACACCCCCAATTGAAATATTAAACATGGTTTATTAATGTGCGACACCTGTGTTTTCTTTGGCCAGTCCTAGAGTGTGTGCTGCTTTGTGTTGTGTAGGTGTTGTGGCCGTGCTCTTCTGTGGCATCACCCAGGCCCACTACACCTACAACAACCTTTCCCCCGAGTCCCAGGACCGGACCAAGCAGGTATAGCCAGACACGCCACAGGAAGAGCACGTTTTCGGGTGTTTTAAATGTTTCAGTGTAACGTACATCATGTCATCTGCTGATGATATGTAAAATGTGTCGTAACTTTACACTTTGTCACCCTTAGGAAGATCCACTGTGTGTGTGAATGTAATTTTCTTTTGTTGTTGTAGCTGTTTGAGCTCCTGAACTTCCTGGCTGAAAACTTCATCTTCTCCTACATGGGCCTGACGCTCTTCTCGTTCCAGTACCACGTCTTCAATCCCATGTTCATCGTCGGGGCCTTCGTATCCTGCATGTTTTAATTTATTTATTTATCTATCTATCTATCGACCTACCTATCTATTTATTTATTTCAGGCTTGATTTCACTTTATGCAAGGAATTCCTTAAAAACCTGAGGGGTGATTCTTACTCTTAGTTATATAAGTTGTATAATCGTACACTCGAAACTTTAGTTTTAGCTTTAGCCTATGCCTGACCTTCTGCCGCCGTGCTTCTCTCCTTGACTGCTGTGTCAGCTGGCTGTTTTCCT
Source organism: Arapaima gigas (assembly GCA_900497675.1). Lineage (NCBI taxonomy): Eukaryota > Metazoa > Chordata > Actinopteri > Osteoglossiformes > Osteoglossidae > Arapaima > Arapaima gigas. The sequence goes on along the minus strand of UFQX01005300.1, from coordinate 209,403 downwards.
GGGTAGGGCGGCCAACATATACCCGCTGTCTGTGCTGCTCAACTTTGGGCGTAGGAATAAGATCGGCTCCAACTTCCAGCACGTCATGATGTTTGCAGGTAGCCAGAGGAGAAATTACTGCCGCGGTCATTTTGCTCGAAAATCTTTCTACTGTGCCTGTAAAATGTGGGCTTGACATCTCGGCAGCAACGCTTTTAAGATGCTACTGCCATTGAAGTTTTGTCTGAGTCCTGTCTGTACGAGAAGGCGGCAGGATTCTCCGGTCTGAACAGATTTGGATGACAACTCCTTTCTTTCAGGGTTACGTGGGGCCATGGCCTTCGCCCTCTCCATCCGGGACACCGCTACCTACGCGCGGCAGATGATGTTCTCCACCACGTTGCTCATCGTCTTCTTCACCGTATGGGTGTGTGGCGGTGGCACCACGCAGATGCTGTCCTGCATGCACATCCGGTGAGTGGGGGACTGAGGGGAACCCTGGACTCGGCTCCTGCTGTGTGGAAACTCACAAGAGCTATATTTTCTGTAATTCGGGGGAAAGACGTCATTATTGTCCGAACGACTTCGGGCATTATTGTCTCTTCGTGTTATGTTGCCCTAAGAGGGAGAACTTTAAGAATCGGTGTTTGTCTTTTTCCCTGGCCAACAGTGTGGGAGTGGACCCAGACCAGGACAATGCAGTAAGTGACAGCGTCTGGTATGTTCAAATTCCCCTGGCGTGTCAGGCTGCTGTAAGAGCAGCGTGTGTTTCTGATCAGGTCAACGCTCTGGACGGCACCGAACGAAGGACGAAACACGAGAGCGCGTGGCCCTTCAGACTGTGGTACAACTTTGACCACAAGTATCCTTGGGATATAATTGTTTCTTTTGTGTGTTTTTCACATTCAGTAAGTGACATTTTGGTAACAAACAAGTTTGTTTTGATGTTATTTTGTGGATGCAAATTGCTGGCACTTTCCGCAAGGTGTGCTGGGGTAGTGTGGTCTGTTTTGACTCCAAAGACCACCCGCTTTGGAAAATTAAGATTTTGTTCATTTATAAATGTTAGATACAGCATGTCTATTTTTAATAACTTCACTGGCCCATCACGTCATGAATGTTTGAGGTGCAGGTATTCAAAGATGGAAACATTTTCTTCATTTATCCGATTTCCAAAACTGGTTTGTCGGAGCATTTTACCCTCAGCTGCTCGCACCCAAGCAGGGGAGGAACGTGGAACCGACGAATTCAGCTTCCTTCCACGGTGTTTGACTCCATCTTTATGGGATGGAAAAGGAGATTGCAGGGATGACATTTTTATTTTTACCCATTTTAACGTGCAAGTTGAAGTTTTTTTTTTTTTTTTTTTAATAAAAGATGATAAAAGTCATGCAGCAGAATGATGTCCCACCCACAGTGAACCCTCCTTTTCTGAGTTGGGCTCCAGAACATGGCAACCCTGTACTGGATGCAGTCAGTCAAAATGGAATGATCATTAATTTGTTGTAGATTTGTCAGAACCTACTCAGGAAGTAAATCGAGGGACATCCATTATTGAACTTTTATTGATAGTCACTCGGTTACAGACAGACTTGTGGTCCCTGTTGTGCCTTTTCTGCTGCGAGATGCTCAGTACCAGGTGTTGCCAAGAGATGGCGCTCTGTTCCAGCAAAAATTTCAATTTGATGTGGCATTATTATGATTTATGTTCCTTTATAAATGAACAGTTAAGCTTTAGAAGTGACGTCCCAGTAGGCAGTGTTTGTATTCCCGTTGAACCTTTGACTCCGGCACTTTAGTTACCTGAAGCCCATCCTGACACACAGTGGACCCCCTCTCACCGCCACCCTGCCCCCTTGCTGTGGTCCGCTGGCTCGGTGCCTCACCAGCCCCCAGGCCTATGAGGTCAGTGTCTGCTAGCCATCTGCAGTGGGGTAGCTAATGCTAATGGAAAGTTGACAGTTAAAATCCCCGACTTGACATTTTGTCTCCTGTAGAATGAGGGGCAGCTGCGGGACGATGACTCAGATTTGATCCTGAATGACGGCGATATCAGCCTAACGTACGGCGACGTGACCGTGAGCGCCGATGCCTCGGGCGCCCACACAAGCAGAGGGCTCGGCCCCTTGTCCGGCGTGACCTCCGATGAGGCCCTGGACCGGGAGCTTGCCTTCGGGGAGCAGGAGCTAGTGATCCGGGGCACCCGGCTCGTGCTGCCCATGGACGACTCGGAGGGGCCCCTGGCTCCATCCCTGCCACCACCCCCGTCCGCCCGGGACCTGCGGCGGCACAGAGAGTGAGGCCTGTCGTGCGACCAGCGAGCAAGCAAAACAGCTCTCTCTCTCTCTCTCTCTCTCTCTCCCCCCCAACCCTTCATCATCAGCCCTCCCTTATCTCCCCGCTTGAAAAAAAACAACTCTTCACAAGCGTTTGTCTCTTGGTCCTGTCTACCTCACCTTATTTTTCCTTTCCTTCAAATATCTGTTTTATTTATTTATTTATGTTTAGTTTTGTTTTTTTTTTTAGTTGGAAGTGTCCGCAATTTCTGTACGTTTTAGGCCGAACGCCGGTCAGCGCATCAGTCTTCCTCGGCCCACGTCTGATCAGAGGCAGGAGGCGTCTACAAGGATGCATGTGTCCAAAAAAAGCTGAAGAATTGTAACCAATGCTTTTCTTGCATATGGCAAAGTGTTATTTTATTTTGTTATTTGATACGGCATGCCTAGTTAATTAATGGGCTCATTTTTTTTGTACAAGGCGCGTGACCAGGTTCGAGTTTGTGCCGCCGCCGCCATCCTTCGCTGGAGGTCGGCCTTCACCTGCATTCCTGTCACCGGTCCGCGTCACCGTAGGGTTTTCGACAAAGTGCCTAATGAAGCGCAGTCTGTAGGAGGATGACAGTAGTAAGGTGTGTGTACCAGTATTGGTCCAGTCTCTTGTCCGCCCCCCCTTGGGGATTCACAGATGGGCTGTGCTGTAATGTCTCGCCCCCCACAAACTTTTGGCTGTGATTCTTGCCTTGTTCTGTGTGGTAGAAAGGTACCATCTCTCTCTGTAAAAATCAGTAGATGGATAATACTGCTGCTTTTTTGATGCACGCTAATTTTTCAGAAAACACACACGTTTGATTTGGTCTCGATTTCACTTTACACTTATTTGTAGATCCTGAACAGCCAGGAATAACTGTGAATGTGAACGAATATTAATTAGCATGTTATGTAAAAGAAAAAAAAGGACAGCATTTGCGTGTGTGTTGTGGATGTGTTGAAAGAATCTCAGCTTCTGCATGGCAAAACTGGGGGGTACAGTACCGATACTGTACCGATACTGTACCGATGTTGACAGCCTCATCACCCTGGGAAACCAGCTTACATTTGAAAAGTGTTTTTTTTTTTAAATTTTTTTCTTTTTTTATTGTGATACTTTTGATATTGTACCTTAAACAAGCATCTACAGGACAAAAGTTGAGGACTGAAGTTGTTTTTTGTTTTTTTTTTTCTTTACCTGCCAGTGATTTTGCACTCGATTAGCATCAGCTTCTGTTAAGCACGTCGCCGGTCCTGTCCGGCCTGCACCTTCATGCAGCCCCTCTGTTTCCGCTCACGGTTTCTGCTGGACGTTGACAGGAATGACCGAGAAGGTGCGGGTGTCCAAAGCAAGACTTAAGATAGTCCCCTTTTGTAGGTTATTGTGATGTTTCAATTTTTTATATGAAAATAACCACTCTTGTTGAGACAGGAAATGTGTCTGTTCTGACCCACCAGTTTATTCACAGGTGCGGAGATTAAGTCTGGAAGTTCTTTTTTGGTTATTAATTTTGTTTTTATTTTTTTAACCAGTGATTGTCATTTTAATACTTTTTCAGACGTTTTCAATGGTACCAGGGCAGCACATGAAGCGTAAGTGACTGTGGGGGAGTTTGTTAAATCACCTTATGTATGATGCGTGTGAAAAGTGTCAGGGCCTTAGCGTTGAGTCGTGGGGAGCGACGCTGAGTGACGCACTCGAAACAGGAGCCGCCCCGCTGGGTTGTCAGCACAGATGCCCCGCTGCCCCCTGTTGAGATGCCGTCGTGCATTTGCAGAGCGACTCCGCGTCCCGGACCCAGCAGGCCGAGCGGACGGTTCCTCCGCACAGCCAGAGAGCTGCGCACAGCCCGTCCGCCCTGAGGAAGCTCACGAACGGGTGTAGAACTGACATCCTTATCTCCTGCCATGCAGGAACTTGTTTTATTGTTTCTTTTTTTAAAATGAAATGTGTGGTGCAAGATGTCACTTTTTTTTTTCTTTTTTTTTTTTTTAAATTCACGAGGTGGACAATGTTGCAAGAATGTATGTAAGATACAGAAGGTTTTGCATTTCATTTGAGAGATTTTTGTTGTTTTTTTTTTTTTTTTTTTCCTATTGCTTTAAGTTGAACTGATGTACGAGCGGGCGCTGAAGCTGCTGCAGGGGGCTGCCTGAGGTGACCCTAAAAGCGGTGCGGCTCGGGGGCTTCAAAGGCAGCCTAAGTGATAACTTATTGGAAAAACTGCAGTGAAGAAACACAGGCCTTGTTACTTGGGATGGAATCCAACTTATCAGAAACGCGGAGCCATTACTTAAGCTCGGGTCATAAAACCAGGGCAGGCTCTGCTCTGTCCCGGACCCTCCCTGCGTGTCTGGCTGATATGGTTCCCCTTGTGTACTTTGGTTTCCCGCCGGTCCTGCCTGTTTGTGTCAGCGGACTGACTAAGTGTTCAAACACCGCCACTCCTCTCCTCTGATCTGATAGCGGCCGGACGTCGGGCTCGGAGGTGATGCTGCGCGTCGCTTTCCTGTCGTTTCCGTGAACTCATCTGTGTGATTTCAGTTAGCAACCATCGCCGTTCCCTCCAGCCAGTCAGGCAGCATCTTCACGACTAGAAATGTCAACGTCTCTCTCTCGTTAAAAATTTTTTTTTCAGGACGTGTAATTTTGGCAAGTCATCCGTGGCTTGCAAATAATCGAAAAAGAAACCAGATACTGGGTTTGCGTTTTGCTGGATAACGTACTGATGTGTGTGTCGGTGTTCTTACAGTGTGGTCTTGTCAGTGTTGCGGTTACTGACTGTGTTTACACCACTGTATATATCTCCTCCTCGCCTGTTGATGTGCGTGGAATGATTAATAAAAACAGACCGTGCATTTACCTAAATGTTTGGCCATTAATTCTGATTTCTCGCTTTTCTTTCGTCCTGATGCGTCCGGCTGCGCAGCTTTCACTTCAGCTTGGCTGGATTAAATACGCTGGTTCTCTGTTAAGGGTTTGACAGAAGCCCTGCATATCAACTGCTGTGATTGAGGGGGGTGCTCTACAAAGACATTTGAAGGATGATAGGAATTTCCTTTCTTATGAATCCAATTGGGAAACGCTGACGTTCAGAGCGAATGCAGTGGGACAGCAGAACCGTTTCCGTGAACCAACGATTGCCAGCGAATGATGGTCGGCGGGAGAGACTTCATTATCTCCATTATTGCCCGAGACTTTGGGCCCATTTAGCTGTGGCTTCCATTCTGGCTTCCAAGACTGCTTCACATCCCCTGGGATGAAGAACACGCTAACCAGATCCGAACGTGGCCCTTCGCAGGCCCCAGCCCCCCTCTTCCTCAGAAAGCACTTCATCACTCATCCTGACACACTGGTATGCACTACAGCTATTATAACCATAGCTGTTCAAATCATCTCTTTCTTGTCCAAAGGGGAGAAAAACACTGATGCAGAGAAATAAGTGGCTCCTCAGTGACTGAGACATTGACGTTGATTCCTGGTTGTTCGCTTGCTGGAGATGGAGAGCAGCTTCCCCTGCAGCAGAGGCCAAGGTGCAATTTTTCACATACGTTGCCGATTACTCAGGCCCATCCCAGCGAGGGATCAGGTAACACGCTTCTGCTCCAAATATGGACACAAATCTCCACAAGAATGTGCGTTTGGTGGAACAACAGAATGGAATATTCACTTTTTAAGGGAAACACCAGATCGGGTGTTTACTCTCGCCTCTCCGAGCAGCGACCGCCCCTCCTGCCCGACCCTTCTCCCCCTTTGGTTGATGAAAACGGTAAAAGAATGATCCAAAGTCACTGCTGGTTTCATTGTGAGGCCCGGTGGTCAGTCGGCAGCCCACGCTGGGTGTGAGGAGACCCTCTGCTGTCCCACACCATCCTGACACACTGGAGCCACTTCAACAATTTTCTAGTAATGTACGACAACCTCCTAATCTCATCGCCGCGATGATCCATCTGCTGCTCACCACAGAAGATCCCAGAACCACAAAGTGTTTCACTCACATATTTGTACACTGAGTGGAATTTTGAAGGAAACCCCTGGGAAAGGGGGGGGGGGGGTCATTCACACTGAAAGCAACTCTATTCAAAAGGTTTATTACTTTACATATGTTGTCGTACATCAGTGCTGTTGAAGGAAGAACTCATTACTAATGTTATTTAACAGTTTCATCCAGCTGCCCAATTTTTTTTCCTTTTAATGGAGAGCAGTAAAAATGATAAATATTTCTGGTCTCAGGGCTTCAGACCTGCTCTCTTCAAGTTACATCCCCTTCACCACCGGGCCATCCACTCTGCTGCCCTGTTTCTCTGACTTTGGTCACAGTTTTCGCAAGTTGGCTTTTAGAGCCTGTAAGGTGTTTACCGTAGTATCTAACAGAAAATCACGCAGGGGATAATCTTGCATTGCTTTGGCGAAAAGCTTCGCTCAGTGAATGAATGTAAACGTTTGTCCTTTCGTGGCCTCGGATGTTTGAGCTCAGCTTTCACTCGGCTCATGAGCATCGCCAGCCCCGCCGGTCTTATATTATTGTCCTTTGAAGGGGAGCCGGTCACCGAGCTGCTCCAGCAGGGGTCTTCTCAGAAGAGACGGCCGTAAATGGTCTCCACACAAACAGCTGCTCTCGGTTTTACAGCTCCACATGTGGGCTGAAGCTGCAGCACATTAAAAATAATACACTTTGTGAACCAAAGGAAATGAGCTCACCCTCCATTACTGCTAATTTTGCAGGACTTCAGTGATGCCTGAGTTCTGCCCCCCACCCCCAACCAGCCTGGACAGTGAATGTAACCTCTGTAGACCACTGGTCATTGTTGACAGCTGGACACGTCCACTCAGGTCCCCTGTCACCTGAGCACAATGGCCACTGGGTGGTGAAGTGGGCACCGGTTTTCCTCTCCTCAGCTGGTTTATAACTTCCACTTTTCTGTCCTCATGGAAACTCTCACGCTGCCGTTTCACATATTTAACTGAGTATCACGTGAACATGAAGGACGCACAGTTATCCTTTATTTTCCCGCTTGAAAGGTTAGACCACATGTTCATATGATATTTACTCAGATGTTTTGCTGCTCAATCGCCCTGTGCTGTAGTTTTTATTTTCAAACCAGCTGCACACTTTATTCCGGGACACATGCGTGGGGTAGGATTCGCGCTGTCACGTTCACGTTGGAAAGCGGGGGTTCGAACCCCTTCGCCACCTGTTGCGTTTACCGAAAGTTGGCATATAGTTTGTATGGAACTGGACCAGTTTTTGCGATGTTTGTGAAAGTAGCGCGCCGTGTGTGTTTGTGTGTTTATGTGTTTATTCGCATCAGCGCTGACAACCAGCGCCGTCTCTCGATCACATCCCGCTCGTTTCCCCTCCTCTCCCCCCCGCGCGCGCGCACACACTTTTATACGCCTCGCGGCGAGCGCTGCCCCCGTCTTCCAGCGCGCGATCGCGAGCTGCGTGTTCCCGCTGCGTCAGGTGAGTGACACAGTTGGAGGTTTTTAAACTCGTTTTTCTGTCATAAATTCAACATTATCCGGGAAACTACGACTCGAAACTGTATGGTACCGTTTTCTACATTTTATTTTTTTAATTTAAGTAAGATGTCTGCGTTGTGCTGCCCTCGCCTCACTGCGTGTGTGGGAGCGCGCGCGCGCACGTGCCCGCAGAGCGCCGCACCTCCACCGAATGCCGGTTTTATTCTGTCCGTCGATCGTAAAACAAATGAATTTGGGAGGACAGCTTAACCAGACGTGTTATAAACTAATGTCAGAAACTGCAGATGAGACCAGAACAAAATACGTGTTATCATCTTGGAGAAAAGTGACCATTAACACATAACCGTGTTATTATTTTCCGCTTCTTTATTGTCCGTGAGGTTTCACACTGACATCTGTATAGTGTGTGAAACTTTGGGAAGAGCCACTCCTGACCGACACAGCAGATGTCGCTTATAATTCCACAGTGACTTGTCATGGCTGTGAGTAAGAAGTTCTTTATATGTATTGTCCCACTAATATGTGTTTCGGCGTCAGTCAAATATTGATCTCTGTTTGGCATTAATGGGAAGGTTGGCGCGCGACTGAAAAAAGGTGTGTCGCGCGGCAAGGGCTGAAATAAAACGTTAAATTCGGTTTAAACCGGAACGTTAGAGAACAGTCGGGAAAAGTGTACTTTTACCTTAAGTAATTATAAACAGCAAAAAATGCCTGACAGTAAGAGAGCTTCTGACGGGATTTAACCAGATTTTCAAAAAGCATTTGATGAAGTGCCATAAAAGACAGTTTTAATACAGTGTGGTACACTGTGGTGTGTAGTGTGGTACACTGTGGTACACTGTGGTACACTGCGGTGTAATGAGCTGGATGCAGAGTTCTACCCAACTGGAGGTCAGGGTGTTGTTTCCAGATGTGAAGCTCTGCTGTGAACTGTGGGTCAGTAGAGTTCTTCAGGGACCGACAGACACCGGAATGATGCTCAGCAGAGATGCAGTGATGTTCACTGCAGCTTCTCTGTGGCGACAGTGTGTTAACAGCAGGTAAGAACAAACCGACCTGAGGAGCAGCAACATCCATCAAAGCCTGAAGCAGCAGCAACAGTAGCAGCTACAGTGAGATAAAAACGGTCGCTGGTTGGCTATCAGTGTGTGAAATATCTCTGGAAGTTGTTCTGATCCTCTGCAGAGAGCTGCTAGAACCCCTTGTGGAATCCCTTCTAGAATCTTCTCAGCCCACGTTGAAAAGGCTGCTGTTGCAATGAAACGAATGCAGCGCACAGCATTTGTGCTCTGATTCTTACATTTTAGCCGCAAGATTTTGTGGTTTTGATGGGTTAAAGATGGAGCTTCGGGGTGGATGTGGTTTGGTGAAGCAGGTATGGAGATTTTTTTCCCATGTAACTGGGTGGAGTAAATTGCAGCCCAAGTACAAGGAAATGAAATAAGTGGAAGGGAAGTTTCTTTCCATCACAACAATGACCACAAACACCCGGCTGAAGCCACAATGGAAAGACCAGAGACGTGAAAGGTCAGCATCCCCTGGTGACCAGTGCTGGTCTGACCTGCGGATTACTGTACACAGACCGCTCTATGTAGGGTAAAATCAGTGTACATCTCCAAACCAGTGTGTGCCATCATTCACACAAGTGCCGCTTCACCAAGAATCTGGTCAGGTGTGTCTTCTTATTCAACACATCTTCCCCAGTTCTCATGTTTGTTTGCATGTTAAAATGTGCACTAAGATAAGTTGTAACAATCAAAATGAGTTTTGAAAATCTACTCGGCTGGTTGTTCGGCACTAAAAGCCGACTTGCTCCACCGCAGCGGGAAAGAGTTTTGCTCTGTTGTGCTGCGGTGTGCCTGCATGAGGCTGAATGTGAGGGCAAAGTTAACCTGCTTCCAAGTCTGACTTCCTCACACACACAGCTTGTTGTGCTCTGCAAACTCTCAGGACTTTTATTGCCGCTCAGCTCAGTGCCAAAATGATGATGTTATTCTTCCTTGACAACGCCACAACAGCGCTGTAGCGACGGCATTCGGGCAAAACACGTTTCCGAGGTAGAAAACAAGTCCCCTGGTTTCTGTGGCAACAGCATTGACGTCGTTGCTTGAGAAAGAGCCAAAAAGGAGCTCGTTACCTTTTTAGACAGGGTAACACATACATGTTTGCGCTGCACAAGTTCTTTTTCTGCCCAGGTCCTCGTGGTGTGTGTTAGAGACACTCCTTACCTCTCCATCTCCTTACCAAGTTCTTCATGTGCCAGGCTTGTAAAGGCCTGCGTGACGGAGCCTTGTGCCACATCCATGAGCTCATGTTGGCTTTGCCGAAACTTGTCGTAAATTATTTGACAACCATATAACAGCTGGGTTTCGAATGGTGTTTTGTTAAAGCAGCGTTTGATTGTGGTGTGTGAAATCTTACTGGAGGAAACTGACTTCACTGCATTATGAACGATTATTACCTTCCTGTTACCTTACAGAGCCTCGGCGTGAAAAACAAAGAAACTTTACAGCTACACAGGGGCCCTCAGGGAGGACGTGTGACGCCAGCTGACATGAGGCTTGTCTGGACAGCAGTGCTGGTTAAAGGGTCCTGCAGGCGGTTGTTGGGTCATCTCCCTGGGGAGCGGCAGGGTGTTGCAGCATGGCCACTGCAGCCAGTGTAGCTGTCTGGATGGTTTACCAGGGTCCTTGACACCGCGGTGTGAGGGTGGCAGAGAGGGTATGTGTGACACTCTCCAGAGATCTCCAAATTGAATCAGTAAAACTAAATAAATAAAATAAAAATGACCCCCCCCCCCAACATGCCACTCAAGAACCCTTGCTTATTCTTTGTAGAAAAAGTGAACCTGGCCATACCTTGTGCTGTGCCAGGGGTGGGGCTGCTCGGCACTCTCTGCAGGTTGCGGCAGACGCACATTGTGCCTCAGCTCCATTTAGGCCTGGTGTGTGTTGTGGTGACAGAGGAAGTACGCCTCTCCGCGTAATGCCTTTTTTAGTGTGTTTTTAGGCAGGAAGAGGGAACTGGAGGGAATGGGAGCGGCTGTCTGGGCTGGAGGGTTTGAGAGAGATGTGGTGGATGTGGTCAGATGATTGTGCACCATGTGAAAGTGGAGGTCAGCCAGCAGGCAGCTCCTCTCTGGCCAGCTTTTAAGACTGCAGCCATATGTCTGTGAAGAAACTGACTGAGAAAGTTTCAAAATAAGTTTGGGTTTCGTGAGCTTGTGACATCGGGCCTGAGGTGCCAGGGGTTCCTCCCCAGTTCTGTACGCAGGTACTGGTGTGATGTGGACCAGCAGTGATGGCAGTGCTGGAGTGAATGACTGAACTTAGACAGTCACGTGTCGGTCTGTGTCTGTCTGGTGATGAAATGCACTTCTGTTTACTGTGAGCTGTATGTTGCTTTGGAGGAAACTGTCTTCTAAGTGATTAAATATAAATGTGGGCAACAGCAGGAGTTTCAGGTGAGATCAGGGTAGTGTCTTGCTCTCACAGGGACTGGTCTGGCAGACAACCCCTCCCTTTGTGACCCAGGACGCCTCTTGCGGGAACCTGTGTGGCCTGAGTTGCCTGGCAGGGCTGTTTATTACATGCTGCAAATAAAAAAGCACAATGAAGAACCCTGAGGAGAAAAACTCTTTTGTGTGTGTGTGTGTGTGTGTGTGTGTGTGTGTGTGTGTGGAGAAAAATAGAAACANTTTATTACATGCTGCAAATAAAAAAGCACAATGAAGAACCCTGAGGAGAAAAACTCTTTTGTGTGTGTGTGTGTGTGTGTGTGTGTGTGTGTGTGTGTGTGTGTGTGGAGAAAAATAGAAACGTTTGAGTATTTGTGCAGGGGACCCATGTTGTTTTACCAATCAAGATGTACATTTTCAAGGCCCAGTTGTTTATTGCACATTCAGTACTAAGACGCAGCCAGTTTCCTCCTTTCTTTTCCTGCTGGTAGTCAGTCAGTTAAACTTTTGTTCTAGATTCACGTCAAACCTCCTGAAAAAGTTCTTGTAAAAGTTTGCTTCAGACAGTGTGTGAGTGCGTTTGCTGGATGTGTTTGCCCTATTTGATTCCGTATTCTTCGTTGTTTCACCATTGTGGGTTGAGGTTTCAGCTTTGCAGATTCCTTCAGAATGCGCCTCCGTTTATTCAGCCTCCAGCTACGATGCCTGTGAGCTGGCAAGACTGATCACGGCACCTACAGACCCACGGCCCAGCTATGCCCCACAGTGAGGATATCTGTTAGTCTCACCGGAGGGGGTGGAACCGCAGTATCTGCTGATGGCGCAGAGCCCACTGTTATCTTTACTGTCGCTTCCTGAGTCCTCATGTTTTCCACATTCCTGTGCGAGGAGCTCAGGCACCTACACTGCAGTCCAGCTGCCGTGACAGATCCACACCTCTGTGTGTGTGTGTGTGTGTGTGTGTGTGTGTGTGTGTGTGTGTGTGTGTGTGTGTGTGTGTGTGTTGGCACATCATTTGTCATAATGTTGTCCCTTAGCTTTAGCTTCTAATTAGGGCTCCTTCATCTCCAGCATCTGCGCAGAGCTGCGCTTCACCAACCGTGACGAAGGGGTCACGGCAACATTCGAAACAAACCTTGTGGCAACCAGAAAGAAAAAGCAAACAAGGCTGATGAAAAAGAACAGCCTGGAACGATACATGTGCCAGCAGAAAAAAAGCAACGTCTGGGCCGGTCTGCAGTGCCCACAGTGGTGGTTGGGGGGGTCCCGGGGGGCTGATGTGGTGGATGCCGACACGTGAAGGTCAGAGGGCGAGGCAGGCACACCCCCTCCCCTTTAGGGGTTGTCTTTTCCCTGGAGTTTGTGTAAAATTGTACCGTGAGGTCATTCGCTTCAAATACCATCGTTAGCAGCCTTGTAATTTCTCACAAATATGTGAAAGGGCTGTGAAATGGTGATATAAAAAAGTTAGAGCATTTTTTTCTGGTTATGAATAGCAGCCTTTGTTCAGATATGCAGCTGGAGCTCGGCTGTGGGTGGGGCGGGGGGACCGTTGCTGCTGAACATCCAGTGGTACCTCGGCCGCCTCTCCGCCTGCCTTTGCCATGATGTCACCGGCCTCCTTTTCTCTGTGTTGAGCATGTAACACGCTAACTTCATGTGGCTGTGAGAGGAGGAGGAAGGAACCAGGTGCGAATCTCCGACCGTCCGGTGTAGTCATGGTGCCCCCACGGCAGCTGACCTTCTGCCCCAACCCTTCTCACATCAAACCACCTGAGGGCAGCTGTAAATCCAAGTAAGGTTTAAACTGCTGGTCCAAAACCACTCCGAGCCCCAGAAGGATGATAAACCCTGTGACGCCGTCCACAGCAGCACTAAATACGTCTACAGCAAAATAATCCACGTCGCTAATCTCCTCGCCACTGTCCACTTGTCATTTTATACACTGGATATAAAATTACTAAAATGCCTCATGTTTGGAATCAGATTCTTGTCAATTCCAGAATTTAGAAAAAGTGCTGGCAAAACTTAATTTACATTTTTAGCAAAGGATAAAAAGCCATGGCTAAAAATAGATGGACGAATGAAAACGGTGGAAATGTGAGCACAGGAGTGATGGCGTTTAGGCCTCAGCTGCTCCGTGGGGAGCCGTCCTTTCCGGACGTTTCATTCACGTCGGAACTTCTTCCTGAACCCCATAAATGCAGTTTTGCTTGAGGTGCTGTTTGAACCCTGTGGGGTTTGGCTCATGTTCAGTGAACTCTGTGTGTTTCCCGCACCACTGGAGGCCATAAGGACAGATGTGAAGTTCTGCTGTGGCCTGAGGTTTGAGCTCCTCCCTCGGGACAGGAGAGTTTCCCCCTTCACGCTCCCTCTGAGGCCCCTCGTTTGTTAACACGGTTGACTTTGGCAGGACGGACATTGTCTGACCCGTGTCCAAGAAAACCTGGAGTCTCCGTGAGGGTTTGGACGGGTTCGACTCAGGAGGCAGGGCTGGTTGTTGAGGCCCAGAGGCGGCAGGGAGACGGGCGGCCGAGATGCCCCCGAGCACCGGGTTTCCCTGGGATCCAGGTTGTGGGCTTACCGTAGTCATCAATCAGCCGGACCGCCACAGCTCAGGAAACGTTATACACACCGAGGCCTTCGGATAATGAAAAATAATGATGGAAAAAGGCATCTTAGTAATAACAGGAGTTTGTGAGAAACGGAAATCAAATTTGGAAGCGAAGAGGTGGAAAAACTGAGATGGACCTCGGGGGGGGGGGGGGNGGGGGGGGGGGGGGGGGGGGGGGGGGGGGGGGGGGGGGGGGGGGGGGGGGGGGGGGGGCGTCAAGTCAGCATCATTGTTCGTGTTTCCACTGAAGTGCTGTGGATGTTGTGTGGGTGGTGAAATTAGTTGATCCTGATGGATAGAAATGCAAACCCCATTGTGTTTCACGTTATTGGTTTAGTGTAATTAGATTTTTTTTGTGTCCAGAGGTCACTGGCCGGCCTGGTTAGCCATGTGATTTGGTCACGAGGCTTTTAGAAAAGAGGACAAAGAGGCACGACAGTTAATTTACTGCAGTAATGGGATTTGTGCCCTTCCAGTCCGCTGGGTGAATTCCCAACATGCCCCCCCCCGCGTTTCGAGGTGGAGCCCACAATGTTATCTGCAATCGGCCCAGTAAATATTGACGTAAGGTGGCCTTCTGCCTGCAGCACACATTTCACAAAAAGAAAAGCCCTCCTTTTAAACGACATTTTAAAAAATGATTGTCCTCCCCTGGTTATAAGAGTCCCTTTGAAATACAAACTTAAGTTATCATGCATTCCTCTGTGTGTGTGTGTGTGTGTGTGTGTGTGTGTGTGTGTGTGTGGGGTACACTGCCCTGCTGTATAAATATGTAAACGTAATTTACTGTAGTGTATCTAACCCTGTAAATCACTGCTTTTAAGCAAATAAGTTTAAATGTCTGGTGCTGCACAGTTGTGGTAAAAATCCAAAAATTGCTTCTTAGAAACATGACGGAATTTCTTGTAAATCAAATTAGTGGTATGAAGTAAAAGTTCTTGTGAAGTCCAGTTGCCTGAAATAAAATGACGGCCCTGCGGAGGCATTTCGCTCCTCGCTTTTTTGCCGACTCCTAAAACCACAGGAGAAGCGGCCTGCCCCGGTGTTGGGCACCCGGCACGTACGCCCTGTTAGTCAGTCAGTGCGGCAGTGATGGAGAAGCACGCGATGACAGTGTTTAAACAACACACTCGGGGGAGATGAATGTGACCCCTCCTCCCTCATGGCCTGCAGCTGCACCGTTTGACCTCCTGCGACCTCCGCCGTGCCGAAAGTGACTCTCACTGGGTGAAAACGCCTTTCTCGCTTGTCACTCGTTCCATCTTTTGAGGCTGTTGAAATGTTTACAAATGCTGGACATCTCCGGGTCCACATTCCAGACTCCCTCTCACCCCTCTGATGTCACGGTGGTGGTATTTGAGCTTTCTGTCTTTTTGACCCTCTTTCCTCGCTTTCTTCTTCTGTCTCAGTCTTTCCCATCTTCTCAGCTCTGTTTTTCGCGTCATAAACAGGTGTGTGAGCTGTAACAGAGACAAGAGGTGGTGTTCGTGGGGGGCGTCAGGGCCACATCGGGGTTTTGGATGCTTTTCCTCCAGAAAGTGCAAAGAAAGGTGTCGAATTGCTTTGTTTTAGGTGATACACTTGAGACTGCTCATTGGCTCTTTCTGTGCTTTGAGGGCAGCATCACTCCTAATATGGACTGCGAGGATCTTCTGGAAGGACTTGCTGAAGAGGGAAGACAAAGAAAAAAACTTTCTCGGAAAATGTCTTGAATTTCTGGAGATACATAACTATGAAGTTTTACTCGGGTTAAATTAATTCTGGCTCACAATCTTTTTCCTCCTTATTTTCCTGTTTTTAACCCCCCCCCCCCCTTGTTCACAGGCTGGCCGCACATAATGAGACATCCAGTGTTCTCTCACACACACACACACACACACACACACACACTGAACAAGAGGTGCTGGAATGAGCTCCTGGCTGTGCGAGGGGGGAGTGTGAGAGTGTGCGCCTACAAGTTGTGTACATCAACAGTAGCAGAGTGTGTGTGTGTCTGGACCTGGGCAGTGCTCACCATGGACACACACCTACTGCAGTTGTTGTAATAAAACACACCGAGTGTTCACCAGAAGAGGACGACTCCCATAATACCCTCTTTTTACTGCATTTTTACTCTTTACAGCATTTCAAATGTCTCCGTACATGTCTTCATAGATGTGAACAGTTGAGTTATGAAAATAAATAAGAAACAACTATATGGTTCTGATGATCTTCAGTAAGGTAGTTATTGTTCTACTGGGTATCTAATGAGATGTGATGTCATAATGACCCCACGTAGTGCTGGTTTGGTTAATAGGTTTCATGCCCACTCTGAGCAGAACGTGGTCGGGTCTCTTGGTTACCCGTTGGAACCACGTACCATCCTCCTTTGTACCGCGGGGGCGAGGGGCAGCGGAGAACAGATGATGACGATGACCTGGTCCTGCAAGCTTCCAACACAGGTGGTTGTGAGGTCCGCAGGGCTGTTTGCTGTGGCTCCTGTTCAAGTTCTGGGTTCCAGACATTTGGGGTCTAAGAAATCCTCTCACTAAGCTGCTCTTAGTTGCCCTCTTGGGGTTGCTGTGGCAACGAGACCCCCACGCAGACCCCGGAGCGGGAGTTAGCGTGTGGCGCTGGGTGAGATAATCCCGGCGGCCCGTCTGACACGCCGTGACTTCACAGCGAAGCCCTGCGTTTGAACACACATCTGCTGGTGGTTTGGAGAGCAGCGTCGGCACGTCGAGGCCTTCTGAGCCCCGGCTGCGTTCAGTTACCCACAGCGCACTGGAGCTGAACAGCTATTGGTTCTTTTGTCTTCTGATTTTTGATAAACAAAAAAAGCCATAGAAACGGGTCCAGATGTGTTTGCACTTGAGGATGAAATGGAAAATGGGTGGAGGCTTTTTGGGTCTATTTTTTCAATTTTTCGTTTAGTATTATGAGCTGAGACTAGACCCTCCAAACACGTTTCCCATGCATGAAAATAAACTGGCTCCTTCAATCGAGTTATGAATTTTTGGAGGCTGGAAGATCTTCAAGTGTTTTGTAGTGCAGTCTGCCGCATTTTCTCCAGTTTGCCAACAGAGAAATGTGAGCTGTGTGTTTGTGTCCAGTGAGCAGGTCAAACCAGGAGTTTGGAGCCACCTCAGTTCTACTCCCTTCCGCAGTGTCTACAGCATTTCTCCGGAGTTCCTCAGTGCTCACTTGTACAGGGTGACTCGGTCAACAACTGGCATTGAATTGATTTTTTTTAAATATACTTTTTATTTAATAAAATATTTATAGGCTTACAGTATTTATATTACAGGCTTGAAGGTTTTTATAGAAGAATATTTAAGTAATTCCTGAATTCCTAACCTTGTGCTGATTATGACTTGGTGGTGAAAGTGACTGATTTATGAGCAAAATGAACTATGAACTGATTTCTGGGGTTTGTAAGATAAAGAGCCAGTGTAGTGTTATATACACAGGGCTTTAGACTGAAGGTGAGGTTTTTTTTTTTTTAAAGGGACAGAATACTAGAACATTCCTGCTCCTGAGTTTCCCCTCAGTCCCCTTAGCTGCCGTTTCCTCTAAGGTTTGCACATTGGTCCAACTGCAGGTGCCGGGAAGGAGCTCCGAGGCGAGATGGCGGACCGCTTCGACTGTTTCTACTGCCGTGAAGACCTGCACGGGAAGAAGTACGTGGACAAGGACGAGAAGCACGTCTGCGTGCGCTGCTATGACAGGCTGTGCGCCAACACGTGCGTCGAGTGCCGGCGGCCCATCGGCACTGAGTCCAAGGTGGGGCCCGTCGCTCTCCTGAACGGCGTCAGTCTAAAGTTTGGGTACAGCTGGGCAGTCTGGACTTCGTAGTGACCCACAGGTGTCCCACATCTGTGGCAACTGCGGCCTCCTGGAGCCTCATATCCGCATCAGACTTGTTAATGCGACACTTACAACCGGTGACCAGCAAATGAACTCAAACTTCCGACCGACGCCACAGTTTCTCGCTGTCAGCAGCTGCCGTCATGCTTTTGCTCTCGCTGTTGTTTTGTAACTTCGACATCCTGTCGCTGCTGTAACAGCATTTTACCCCATCACGTACCCTCATTTACTGCACGCGGCACTTCCTTTTCTTCAAAACAGCATTCGTGTTTAAAGCAGAAAAAAGTGCCGGTTCTCCCCTCATTGGCCTGTCGGCTGCAATCAGTCAATATCAGCAAACTTAAGTATTAAATGTTGAATTTCTGGAGGAGTAAAAGATCCTGGGAGATGTTGCTGATGTTCATGATATATAATCTTTATTAAAGGGAGACAGTTAGAAGAAATGGTGTTAAAGCAGCGAGAGGCGACTTGCAGGGTAAGTTAGTGCACCTGGGTGATGACGTGTAGCTGTGAGGCTCTTATGAATGATGACCATCAACTACAGTCACTGTCTTTTACTGGGAAAATCTGCTCCACAGGGGTCAGACCCCTGGGGGATTATGGTAAAAAATTTCAAAATGCACATTTTTCTCAAAATGAACCGACTCAGAATGTAACAGCTGAGCCAGTTTGTCGGTCGGTGTGAAGGAGAGAGAATATGGTGACAGAAAATAACACTATTTTTACTGCATTGTTGTTACTGATGTTTTCGTTCTGTTTTCCATTGAAAGCAAACATTCGGCAACACAGACATGGTGTAAATTAGGCCACGTGGGGCTGTTTACACATCACTGGCTTTAGTTATCTCTTATGGGAAAACTGGTCACGTGACGCAATGCAGCAGGAGGTGGGATTCAAACCCGGCTCATCAGCCAGGCTAACAACCGCACCCCCTGCTGGCCCCACGACTCCACTAACCCGCGTACTGACCTACTGCGATGCCCGCAGGAGCTGCACCACAAAGGCCGCTACTGGCACTCAGACTGTTTCCGCTGCGCCAAGTGCTACAAGCCGCTGGCCAATGAGCCGTTCAGCGCCAAGGAGGACAAGATCATGTGTGGGAAGTGCAGCACGCGGGAGGACTCGCCCCGCTGCTACGGCTGCTACAAGCCCATCCTGCCAGGTAGCCCTCTCTCTCTCACAAACACACAGACACACGCGCGCACCCAAACACCGACTCACGCAGGATCCTCCCGGCCCCCCATCAGGCTGCCAGAACGTGGAGTACAAGAACAAGGTGTGGCATGAGGACTGCTTCACCTGCCACCAGTGCAAGCTGCCCATCCGCTCGCAGAGCTTCCTGACCAAGGGCGACGATGTGTACTGCACCCCTTGCCATGAGAAGAAGTTTGCCAAAGTGTGTGTTCACTGCAAGCAGGTAAACCCAGTGACCCGCTACTACAGGCCTCTTTTCACCACACCCTCTGGTGGCACCGGTGCAGCGCAGCACTGTTCGTGCAGAGCGTAGCGTGTGTTTAACAACATGCCCCCATCCCCAGGCCATCACCTCAGGGGGGGTCACCTACCAGGACCAGCCCTGGCACTCGAGGTGCTTCGTGTGCTATGAGTGCCGCAAGGAGCTGGCAGGGGGCAGCTTCACCTCCCATGAGGAGCACGTCTACTGCGTGGAGTGTTACAGGAGCTGTGTGGCCAAGAAGTGCAGCGGCTGCCAGAACCCCATCACTGGTGAGAGCGACACACACACACACACACACACACACACACACACACACACACACACACCCCTTCTACTGCACTTCCTGCTACTTTCCACACACACAAACTCCCAGGATACAATTTACGTCCCAACATTGGAATTCAGATTAAATCCAGTTGCCCCAGAGACCATTTTTGAACTGTTTGGGATGTTTGTACTTTTTATGAATTTTACGTTGTGGAAAATTGTGTTTAAAAAAAAAGTAAAGCTAAAAACCAAAAATTAACGCTGCAATTCAAGCTCAAGCCTCAAAACTGCCGTCACGCGGAGGAGTTCAAGGATTTTGAAAAAATGAAACTTGGTTTCCAGCTAATTTTTTACATTTATTTATAATTCAGAAGTTTGACAAGAAATGTAGGAAAATAAAGAAGTTATTGTTGTCTCACTGAGCTGGGTGATTTAGCACATTGCAGTATTTGTGTGTATAAAGTGTTTATTATACTTGTGTTCCTTGTGAAACAGGGTTCGGCGGGGGGACGAGCGTGGTGACGCACGAGGGCCGCTCCTGGCACGAGCGCTGCTTCGCGTGCCGCCGCTGCTCCCTGTCGCTCAGCAACAAGCGCTTCGTGGAGGACAAGGGCGCCATCTACTGTCCGGACTGCGCCCGGAAGCTGTGAGCGGCGCGCGACGGGAAATGATTCGCCAACCCCGCAAAAGCAAATATAATTAAACTGCCAATTAAAGGGTAAAATGGCCGCCGGGTCACTGGGTGGCGCCACGGAGTCAGGTCTCCGCTACCTGTCCTTCCCGCGCGTTTCCCCCCCATCGTCGATTTAATGCAGAAATAGGGCTAAGAAAAGATATTGGAAAACAAACTTTTACACACAACTTAGAGCATCTGCGAACTCAGTCGCCCTCGACGCGACGACAAATATTTACCCCACCTTTAGAGCACAAAGTAATGTTTTAAACTGTCGATTCCGTGTCTCAGTAAAGCAGCACCTGAGCGTCTCCATTGTCTATGATGGAGGCGGTGCGACGCCCCCGGACCCCTGCAGCGGCGCCTTATTCTCTGCCTGCTGCATATAATTCCCTTTAAATGTTCGTCACAGAACTGATCGATTTTGTTTCATGTTCGTCACATCAGGCTATAAAAATGTTACTGTAGTACATAGTGCAAAACTATCCCCATAGTAAAAAAAAAAAAAAAAAATTACGTTTCGATTTTCAAGACCTTCAGCATCTCCGTCTCCCCCCGTCCCCCGCGTAGTTCGGACAAACGAGGATTTTACCGCGTTTTCCTCCACTTCACTGGCGCGACTCGCGCAGCTGCCGTCCACGCCGCCAGAGGGCGCCACCAGTTGACTTGCTTTCTGCTTTCGCCGTTACTGTAGCGCCGCGATACGTTTTCCGCGTCGAAAACTTTGTTCTCCGTGTTTTTCAGCTCCGCGCAAAGTGCTTTTAAGGCAGAAATAAAGATGGCTGCATGAAAAGGAACCACTTTCACTTCCTCTTTTATGTCTTTTATTTCGCAAACATTTCCTTCACTTTATTATATTTACAAACACCATATTTCAGCACGTGCACAGCCGAGCACTCGGCCCCCCCCCCGGGGGGCAGAATGATTGTCGTGGCTAAAATCTGCAAAACAAACCGCCTCCTGCTCTCTTTCTCTCACTCACACACACACACACACACACCCTGCAGCAGGGGGTCTCTGGTGGTCCTGGTCCCTGGCCTAAATAAGCAGGTAGAGGAAGAAAGCGATACAGGAATAAACAGGTACAGAAACGCCGCCTTCAGCCACCGTCACCCCCGGCGACACACGCGGCTCATGAGACCCGAGTCACCGCCTTCACACAGTCCCCTCACAGCACCAGAATCCCCCCAGTGGAGCTGGGACACCTGCAGCAGGAGGGGGAAACGACACGACCTGCAAGGACTTTCTCTGCAGCCCCAAGAAGCGATTTGCCGGTGTTCGGCGTCATGTGGGGGGGAAACTGATAGGTTAAATAAAACTGCCGCAACGACCCCCTGCAGCCGCACCTCGATAAACCGAACTCCCTGCTACACTAATGCCAACGACCCCCCTGGGTCCGCTAAGGTCAACAGTCAGTCCAGTGAGGACGAGGGTCGGTAAGTATGTTGGATGCTGTTGAACTGAACTGTGGAGCCCAGGGCAGGAGGGTTTTTACCTGGTTATTTACCCCATTGTGACACCAAGCAGGGGGTCCGCGATTATAAAACCACGGCAACGTTAATAAACCACAGAGAGGAAGCGGGGAATGAAGAGCTGTGCCTGGACCCTCCGGTGACCACAGCGACCAACTTCCCATGTGGCTTTGCTTTCCAATACTGATTCCCGCCATATTCAAACATGTATACGTACATTTCAACTTAAATATAACATTTTCTGCTTCTCACCCTAAAAATGTGTAACAAAGTAAAAACAGCTTGTTTATGATGTTAGTGCACACGGTAAACAAAGCAACGTTCAGACGTGTAAACAGTGTATTTTGACACTTTGTACTGCGGTAAAGTGGGGTGGGCTGTTTAACAGTTTGCCTTTGATTTTGGTAAAACACTGAACACGGCGACACAAAAAACTGCCTGTGCAAATTTTAAATGTTCACTCTTTCGCTCCAACGGTGATGATTATTATTGCCGAGCTCTAAAGCCACCATTCAGACACGACGTTCTGCCGTCCTTCAATCGCTGTGTCTATAAGCGCAAACAACCATTTAAGTGGATCAAAACTCACATTTAGCAGGAAAATCGCAAAAACGGCATCCAGGTCCTGCAGCGTCGGCCGCGGACCAAGACCACAACTGCGACCCCCCCCCCGAGGTTCTGTCACACACCAGTGATTCTACAATGTTTAAAATTATGTTGGTGTGAAAAGAATAAATAAGAAGCCTGTTAGGATGTTTAACAGAAGACATTTTCGACCCCACTAGTAGAGCAGCGTGCGGTGAAGACCCCCCCAAACGCCCCCTTCGGCACCACGGCAGCATCAGACCAAACTGTAAACGGCCCGGGTGCATAAATTACAGCGCAAACAGCAATGGCACAACACTCTGCAAGTTTAAAAAAAAAAAAAAGAAGAGTCCGTGAGAGGATGTAAGAACAAACGAGAAAACTGAGAAGAAATACTTTTTCCCTGAAGATTCATCTGTAATTCTTCCTTTCCGGAGGTGGAAAGGATGCGCGTGCGTCGCTCGCTCTTCTCGCGCCCCCATCGCTCAGTCGGTCCCGGTGAAGCAGCTTAATGTAGGGCCTTTGGATCGCAGTTAACCCCCCCCCGCAGTGCAAGTGACAGACCCCCCCCCCCCTCAGGTCCGGTGGCCTCACACCTCTGCAGGGGGCAGGAAGGACAACAGCCCACAGGTCAGTGAATAACCCTGATTTACTTCTGCATGTTTAATACCAGACACCCTAAATTGGGGCTATAAAGCATTCGCAAGAAGGAATATTATTATTATTATTATTATTACTACTACTACTACTTCTACAGGGAAACAGACAGAACTGAACACTTTCATAAACATGTTGCTCAGTAACTCGGTATCAGATGAACATGTGATCTAATCCAACCTGTAGCTCCGTTTTGGTTTCTTTCCAGCTTCTGCTGCTTGAAAGTTGCAGGTGTTTCAGCCTCAGTAACTGATTTGCAAAGTAATACATTTATGAAAGTGATTTTTTAACCAAAGCAAATTAGAGCGAACGGTGGTTTGTATGAGCTGAGCTATTTAAAATTGCTCTTCCATTGACACAGCAGGGTAATTATTACTGTAATAACACGGTAAATACCTTCATCAGAGGTACTATAGCAGCAGAAGGGATCAGAAACCTTTGTTCTCTTACTGCAAGACCAGCTACACTGTGTATATATACATCAATATTTTAACACACGTACAACGCCCCCTCCATTAATATCACATTAATAATCACTTTGGGAATAGACTGGGGCCAGCAGGTGGCGTAGTGGTTTGAGTGGTTTGCAAGGTAAACAGCAGCAGTAAAAACTAGCCTGCTAGGTAGATCACTGTGAGGACTTTAACCCTGTGGGATGAATGAACATGGAGAACACAGACTGTCCTGTCAGTGCTTCTTCGTGTTGTCCAGTCCCGTTTCCACATGTGACAAAAACAGGATCCGCCGTAGTGCTGCGGCGCTCCAGACAAACCAGTTAAACTAAGTCATTAATTATTGTAACGCAGAAATCGTGGGCAGGGCGTGTTGCTCACCAGACAGAACCTCTCTGGGCTACTTTGGGTGTGGCACTGTCACCGCACCCCCCCTTGTCCCCAAAAGCGGCCCGGGGCCCGTCTGGGTGGACATCCACATCGATCAGGTCACGTCCATCTGCCTCGATAACTGACCGGGCCTTGGGGGGCACTGGCTGGTCAACGAGCTCCTCAAAGGTCCAAGATGCCGCCCTGCACTTCAGGCCCGGCTGTGAGGCTCCGCAGGGGTCCTCGGGTGTCGGGCTGGAGACAAACAGAGAAACGTGGTACAGACGCAGGTTTGAATGTGGGGATACAGAACCCAACTGCTGCTGAACACCGTGATGTCTTACACCTTAAGTCGCTGCTCCTTCAGGTGTTTAACACCTTCAACTGTCACATCAACAAAACCGAAGCTGAAGCTTCACCATGACGACGGTCGGCTACCTGACGGCCACCTCCTCCCTGGCGCCGGGCTCCGCCTTCCCGTTCACAGACAGCGCGGCCATTGGCTCCTCAGCAGCACATCCCCACCCCTCTGCCTGAAACACCACCTCTTCATCTGCATGACGCTCTGCTTCGAGGCCCCGCTCTACACACACACACACACACACACACACACACACACACACACACACACACACACACACACACACACAGAGTTGAGTGCACAGCACTGACAAACAGTAGCAGGAAGCACAGTTGGGGGCTCATGCATCACGGTCACCTTTGGCTTCACTGTCCTCCTCCTCCGTCTCGTCCATCATGCCCTTCTCCTCGTCCTTCTGAAGCAAACCACAGAAAGTGGTGATAAAAACCACAAGGCTATGGAGGCAGTAGGTGGAGTAGCTATTAAGGACATGGTGTTGTAACCTGAAGGTTGTTGGTTCAAGCCACACTCCCTTCTACTACGGTGGCACAAATGGCTCTGGTTAAAAGCGCAGCTAAATGACAAAGTGACCAGCATATTCACTCTGACTGAGCATCAGACATACGGCACAGAAGTTATATCAGTTTTCCTGCTAAAAGATGAAACATTTCAGTTCTCACATTTAAAAAAAAAAAAGACTTAAAAGGTCAGAACAATAAGGAGACAGTCAGTACAGAGGAAGCACACAAACGTCTCAACAGAAACTATTTGCTGTATGACGACTTGGGAAGTAGGAGAGAATGTGGCGTGTGAGACGAGACTCACCTTAGATTCACTTTGGTCAGTTTTTCTTGTCCTCTTCATAATTTCCTCAATTCTCTTCAGTAAAAATGATCAGAATAAAGTAGTGAGTGAGAGAGTGTAGAGACGCAGGTCACCTTGGTGTCATGGCACCAGACCCCCCGATCCTTACCTTCCTCCTCTCCATACGCTCCTGCTGGTTCCGCTGCATGATCCTCTCGCGTTCGCGCCGCTGCTGCTCGGCCTCCTCCTGGGCCCGGGCCTCGGCCTCCTCTCGCTGCAAACATCACTCCGCTGTCACTCCCGAAACGGCGCAGCGTCTACAAGGTCACTGTGGACCTGGCAGCTCACCTCCTTCTGCAGCTCGGCATGTCGCGCCGCCTCCTCTGCCTCCAGCCTGAGCCGCTCCTCCTGCGCAAGGCACCATCGCTCCTCTTCAAGCCTCTTCCTCTCCTCTGCCCTCCTCTCCTCCTCCTCCAGGTGCTGCAGCCTCTGCTCCTCGGCTAGCCGCTTCTCCTCCTCCTTCCTTAGCCTGTCACACACAGGTCTTACTGCTGGACACACACACACACACACACACACACACACACACACACACACACACACACACACACACACACACACACGCCTCACCTCTCCTCCTCCTCTCTCTGGAGCCGCAGCTGCTCCTCTCTCTCCTTCTGCTCACGAGCAAGTCGCCGGTTCTCCGACAGCACCCTGGCAGCCTCCTCGGCCGACGTGGAACCCGCTATGCCTTTAGTGCTGCCATCTGCGGCAGAAAAGTCATTTCATTGCTCTAAACATGTATAAACAAACGCAAACTGATGGAGAGGCATTGTCTCCAGCAGTGAGAAGTGAACTGATGTTAAACCCGGTTCACACTGTCTCCACACACACACACACACACACACACACACACACACTCGTGCTCGTCCTGTCTCAGTGCTCTTCCGGTATCTTCTATCCCTACTCTATTGTATATGTGCACTGCTGCAGCCCTCTGCTACTTATACTACAATCAACAAAGTTTGTTGCCGTCTTTCCATCTGTCAGTTCTCTATTTCTTGTACTTATTTACTATGATTCCTTCTCTCTTTGTGAAGTGATTTGAGCCACAAATTTGTATGAAAGCTGCTATACAAGCAAACTTATCTATATATCCATCCATCTACCTAGTTAGCAACCAAGCTATCGACCCAACTACCCACCCACACACGGCAGAAGTTTGAGGGAACAGCCACAGATTCGGCACAATTCCAGTCATAAAATGCAAAGGAATAAAGCAGTAATTTACAAACAGGGAGAAATGGTGTAGCTTCAAATATATTTCACTGGTAAACAAAGATGTGCCCAGTTTTGAGAGAGAACCTCCATCAGGTGGCCAGTGGGCAGCAGCTCTGAGGCTCAGCGGAGTAACAGCGCTGTGCAGTACTGCAGCGCCAGCAGCAGAGGGCGCTACAGGGAAACTCACCGCTCAATGGGTGACAATGAAGCTTAATGCAGGGGACGGCGCCGTCTGACCTCCTCATCCAGGGCACTCGCTACAGCCAGACTGTGTACTTTCAACGCACCTCCGTCACACACTCATACACAAACAAAACGTGGTCCTCTACACGGACCCCATCACACTGCACACGCTGACACAGCGATAAGGAGTGGAGTCCATCCAGGGACACAGGACAGATCAGACCAACCCTTCCACCCAAAACACACCGCTGGACTGTGGGAGGAAACCCACACAAACACTCGAAAAACAAGCAAACAACGCAGATTGAGGTGGACTTGAACCCACGTCCAAATGTGGGGCCAAAGAGCACTACCCCCTGTGCCATCCCATCAGGGAGCCCGCCTGCACTCCTCTATTGCTCAGCGGCCCATGTTCAGTTTTAGCCCAACTCTTTTTCTCATCTAGTCCAAAGATGGATACTTCAGGTTGATTGGTCACTCTAAACTGCCTTTAGTCTGTGTGATTGTCCTGTGATGGATGGGGGTCCCTGGCCGAAGGTTGTTGGTTCAAGCCACACTCCCTTCTACTACGGTGGCACAATTGGCTCTGGTTAAAAGCGCAGCTAAATGACAAAGTGACCAGCATATTCACTCTGACTGAGCATCAGACATACGGCACAGAAGGTATATCAGTTTTCCTGCTAAAAGATGAAACATTTCAGTTCTCACATATAAAAAAAAGACTTAAAAGGTCAGAACAATATGGAGACAGTCAGTACAGAGGAAGCACACAAACGTCTCAACAGAATATTTGCTGAATGACGACTCGGGAAGTAAGAGAGAATGTGGCGTGTGAGACGAGACTCACCTTAGATTCATGTCCTGTTTCTCTGTGACGGGGAGAGGCTGCAATGTCAACGTCTTACCTGGTTACAGCACTAAGTGATGGTGATGTTTCCTTACTTCATGGGCTGTGGGGGGGGGGGGGCAAGGTGAGGAAGTGAAGTGAGGAACTCTGGGGGACTCACCTTCCTTGGCTTTGGTACCGGTCTCCTGGGGGTGGGCGAGTAGGGGCTGCCCCGGGAGGCTCTCCTTTGGCTTGGTGTCCCTTTTCCGGAGCGTGGGGGGTCCTGTGGGTGTGAGGGCGGGCCGTTGGATGGGAGGGGGCTTGGAGGCTGGCTGAGGGGAAGGGGGGCGCTGCTTGGCCGCACTGGGTGATGGAGGCCGGTGACGTGAAGCCAGCCTAATTTGGGGAGGGGGGGCAAGAGTGATTAACACATCAAATTTCACAGTTTGTCAATAACAAAACAGTACAACCCCTGGATATGACATCGTATGAAAGGTAAACCTTCAAACACAGAAGCAGGCATCTGATCAGCCTACTTGCTTTTGGAAATCATACTTTGCTGGTCCAGGGGATGGGGGTCTCCTGGTGGTGCCGGATGCTGGGGGCGCAGGGGAGGGAGAGCGGCGGCCCGACAGAGTGGAGGGAGAGGCTGGGCGCTTGGTCCCCGGCGATGAAAAGCGCTTCTCCTTTGGACCTTTCTGTGTGTGTGTGTGTGTGTGTGTGTGTGTGTGTGTGTGTGTGTGAGAGAGAGAGAAAGAGAGAGAGTGAGAGACAGAGAGAGATATTGGCTATTAGGCCAACTGCCCCTACATGGAGGGTCCCAGAACAGGGTCACCACCTCCAGCTTTGAAAAATAAGAAATGCCCTATAGAAGAATCGGGGGTGGGGGGGCAGGCAGCAAAAAGTATAATTTTGTGTAACCTAAAACACAGGTTCAATGTTCTACCACCTGCGCACAAAAATAATACAGATT
Source organism: Arapaima gigas (assembly GCA_900497675.1). Lineage (NCBI taxonomy): Eukaryota > Metazoa > Chordata > Actinopteri > Osteoglossiformes > Osteoglossidae > Arapaima > Arapaima gigas. The sequence goes on along the minus strand of UFQX01005300.1, from coordinate 181,357 downwards.
AAGTTCAGGAGGCCCCAACAAAATGGTCCCAATGAGACCCCACATGTACCAGCATTCAGACGGACCCCTGTTGCTGTTTGTGAAGAGGGGCAGCTGCGCTCAGTTTCCTCTCTGCTCACGAGTCAGAACGACCCATCTAACCTTCCAATGGCGCTAGGCGTCTGGCTGAATTAAGCAGACTTCTGACGCTGAGTCACTGAGGGCCACACAAATCTCCAAAACATCTCAAATGCACCAGGTTGAGCAGAAGGGAACTTTTCCTCCTCTTCATCCAACAGAAACACCTCCTGCCCCACAAACAGTCTCAACTGATCAACCAGGCAGGTCAAAGAAGGCCAACCGTCCCGTTTTTAAAAAACTGCAGCACTGATCCCCAGTGACAGCAGGCCCTCACAGAGCAGACGTGGCCCCTGGTTACTGCAGAGCTCACAACACCCTCCACCCCACTACCCCCAAAGAGGAAGAGCAGGGAGGAGCTGGCAGTGTGTGCTGAGCTCGCCGAGCGCGTTCCAGGAAACGGCTGGCACTGTTTGCTTTGCTGTGTGCCATTGTTCATGTTGAACCCCCCCCCCCCACCCCCGGGCGGATATCGGACGATGTGATCGAGAAAGCTGCGAGCAGCTGGGGAACAGAAGACCTCTGGTATGACAGTTACCAACACGCATTCTTGTAGCCCAGGGTTACAAACACCACGAGTTTATGCATTCATTTATTTTTAAGTTGTATTTTTCCACTGTTCCACATTTTCTCTGCTACAGTGCAAAAATAGCCTGTGTTTCCACTGTCCGCCATTATAGTCCTGCAAACCACGCAGAAACTCAAACTGGGATGTGGGGGGAGGGGCACGGCATCTCAGAACTGTACAGGTATGATTTTGACGTATTTTTATGTATTTCAGCTATACCAAGAGTTTCACAGAAAAGCATGGAGGGATGTATTATTGGAATTTACAGCCACCAACACCAATACTTTTTCCCCACACGATCCTCCATTACACTGCAACTCACCCTGTGTTAAGTTTTAATTGACCGTGATGTAGTGGGTGGACTTATGAACAACTCCGAGATACGAACACAGTTCCGGTAACAACAGTTTGTAGGCTGAGGAAGAAATGTACATAAGACGCCTCTGACAAGCCACGGTACAGCATGGGGTTAAGCAATGACATCAGTTTGGTGTAGTGCAAAGCGCCCCTACGGACACCCCGGCTCACCTGAGTGCCGTCAGGGGCTGTGCTTGAGGACGGGGCCGTGGGAGCGGAGGGGGTCTTCTGGCGGTCACTGCTGCGGCTACGGATGGGCCGGCGAGCCGAGGGCTGGAAGCCGACTGAGGCTGAGCGAGGAGAGAAGCGACATTCCCGTCAGGCACGAGTGGCAAGAACACGTCCCCGGACTGGGCAGCTGGGGGTGTCGGCGCTGGCCGAGCAGAAACAGCGGAAACAGAGGTCAGTAGGAAGGATAGTGAAGGCAGTGTTCCACAACCGGCTTTAATAACTGAAGAGAGGGTTCAAGGAAGACAGATCCTGGAGATACACGACGGCTGGTTAACATGCTAACGTGCTAACATGCTAGGCAAGGTTCCAAGGCTGAGTTGCTGCAGTGCCTCACACAGTGTCAGCTCCTCCCTGTGTGAGGACCTGACTTGCAGGACAAATCCCTCTTGAAATTTAGCACAAGTTAGAGGATTTAAGTCCCTTAAGACACATGCTGGAGCGTATGGCAGCACTGCTCTCTAAAGTGTGTGTGTGTGGGGTTGTGTGTAACCAAGTGTAAATTCCAAGATTGATTGTGTCAGTATGCACACATCCTGGACCTGCGACTGTGTCCACATCCAGATCTGGGCTGCACCGCTACAGCACACCCCACAACTCACCACAGCACAACAGAAGTGTCTCCAACACACCCCTAGGGGGTGACATCAGAGCAATCTGGACACAAGCAAAGGGCACCAGGAAGGAGGCAGGAAGGATTGACCCCCCCTGGCCACGGGGGGCTGGTGCCCGTTACCTGGGGACCCGGCTGCCAGCGATGACAGGGCGGCGGCGCTCCTGCTCCTAGCTATGGAGGCCTGGGTGGGGGTGAGGAGGCGGTTGAGGGTGCTGGCGTCTGTGAGTGCAGTCAAGGGGCGTCCCGCTGACCCGCCCAACATAAACCAGAGAGGAAACAACAAACACAAGAGGGATGAAGGACATGAGATGGGATGAGCATGTTAGTTAAACCAGCAGTCTGACGGTGGCTGTGGTCAACAGAAGGAGGAGGGAAAAGCGACCATCGAGAAACAATCGTGTGAAACTTTGGGGGAAGAAAGGGAAGTCGGTGATGTTCACAGCAGCACAGCTCGGAAGCAGCGAATAGAGAAAGTGAGAAGGTCCGAGTAGAAGGCAAGAAAGCCTGTGAGAACGCTGAGCTCAATCTGCTTGACCAGATTGCGAGGAGATTCATGCAATTAGCCGCAGATACAGAGTTGAGGCGCCGCAGAGAGTTTCTGCGGCTGTGTGGACCGGACCCACATTCAGCAGGGCGGTGAAGTACAACAGATAGAAATAAGCCTGGGAATTAAGCAAGGATCCAAAAAAAAAAAAAAAAAAAAAAAAAAAAANAAAAAAAAAAAAAAAAAAGAAACAAAAAAAAAAAAAAAAAAAAAAAAAAAAAATCACAGCTTCCCACTGGTGTGTTCAGACATGGGAGGAAACCAAGTGCGGCCTGTGTGAGATCTGCATGTGGGAATCGGAGCTGTACGAGAAAGACTCCGGGTTCTCTAAAGGGAAAAAGTGCTGCTACTGAGTACCGGCGACTTCAAGGGCTATTTTGAACTGCCCATAACAAAATCATGGGAGTGAAGAAGTGTGCGCGACTGTCCTGCGCTGGCATCTTGCCCACGGTGGATCCTCCTTCACACCCTACCTTTCCGGAAACAAGACTAGACCACTTTGACCCTGCACTGGACAAGACTTATAATGACTATATGACTGGAACGTCCGCTTCAGACAAACAGCATCAACTATTGCGTTTACTAATGATTAAAAAGAGCAGGGTGGGAGCAAACTGTATTTAGAAATGAAGCTGATTGGAAATGGCTAAATTTCAACAAAAACCATCCATTACCAAAAGTGCAGCACTAATCTCCTGCCTACATCTCATGCAGGGGTCTAAGTGACACACTAGTGACAAAAAGTCAGGAAGAGGAACCCAAAATCACACAACACTGCAGGGGCCAGAAAAAAGGCACACCCCCCTCTAACTTTCAACTGATGGAGTGTGTTACGTTCCCATGGGTGGGATAAAAAAATATGCTATTAATAAGAGGCTGCATTAGGGTCTGATACAAAGGGCAGCTTCTCTCCACTGAAATCACATCTGCCATGAAGGATGTAGATGAAGTCATAGTTCAGGCATTCTTTGGGGGGCTTGGACACGAGCCCTGGGGTGTAATTAAGTACCAGCGATGACCTGTGCTGGGAAAGAAGGTCCCCGGTTCTGGGTTCCCCACCTCAGTAACCAGCTGGGACTGGGAACAAGACCAACTCCCCACTGGCACTGGAATAAAACAGAATTGTTCATATCTGTGCACAAGTGTTCTTCACAGCAAGTTAAACACACATTAAACACAAATTGTACATGAAAATCGTTTGGGGAGGGAAGGTTCAAGAATAATGCCTGCATTCCTGGAAAAATGTCATTTGCGTGAATGTTACTCAAAAGCAACCATGTGTGCAGGACAGTTCAAACTGAAGAGGAGTTTGGTGAAAAAGTATAGTAGTTAGTCGAAAGAAAGCAATACGACAACAGTATTCAAAGGCATATGAGATTCATGGTTTAAAGTTTTATCATTTTTACATAACTACAGTTGGTCTCCTATATGAACTTAACTGGGACAGAGACTTGGTTCATTACTTGAAAAATCCTCTGGTTGAATTTGACCACAGGGCAGCGAGGGACTCGTCATAAATTAACTCATTTTAACTAATTGACTACATTTTGATAATAATCATCTCGTCTCGCCGTCTGTTGGCAAAATGCACTTTTGTTTACTTTGGGTAGTATGTTGCTTTGTAGAAAAGCGTCTGCTAAATGAATAAACACAAAAGTCAGCATCAAGACAGCTCTGTGGGGCAGGAGGCAACAGCAGGTTTTTTTCCACACAGAAACAGAGCTGCAGACTCCCCCCCAGGCAGTCGGAGGAGTCCAGGCTGGCAGACAGCCTCTTATTCTGCCTATGAACCGTGCGTTCTGAGACCCCTGGAAAAAGGTATTTACAATGTTGGAAATAAGAAATCACCATTAAAAAAACCCTGTCTAGAGGAGGATGTTAAACTTAAGGCAGTGCTTACTTATTCACAACTGCACTCTGTCAGCAAATTGAGTGGGGAACGATTTGAAAAAGCATGCTAGCTTTATTTATGAAAAAATTAAATGTTAAATAATTCTCAAAAGCGAGAAGTTCATACGTTGGGGACCCACTGTAGTGGAAAACATAGGCAGTATAGTCGTACACAGCTGCCACGATGGGATGAGTTAAAAACACAGGATAAATGTTAATATGAACACAACACTTTTTTTCCTTTAAGACTAGTATCCCAGTGAAGTTCTATCATTATTTGTCCTTTAGTGCTAGTGAGAACCTCTTTAGTGCAGCCAGATGTTTCCAGCTCAAGATCCTATCCTAGGTTGGGGGCAATTGAGAGAAGAACAGCAACAAACAGCAACATGGCTGTTGAGGCCTTATTGCCTCTTCGCAGCTTGCAGTCACTGTTGTTAAGCCACATATTCCAAGCAGTGTGTAATGCTCCAACCAGGTGTGTTTGTGTGGTGACCAGGTGGGCCGGCCTTGCAGAAGAGGAGACGTGCAAACCAAGAGCAGAACGACACGCAACACGGGCCAGCCACCTGGGTTATCCTTCATCCCCCTCTCCAGCTTGGGGGAGGACTGAAGCCTGGGAGGTGCCCGAGAAAGGGAGGAGCTTCTCACCTTGAGGGCGGAGTCTACAGACAGGACAGTGCACAGGTTCAGGTATCAGCCACATAACTGATCAGCTCACAGAAGACCTAAGAATCCTTAAGTATTTCTCAGTTTAAGTGACATTTCTAAACGAGAGGTTTTTTTGTTTTTAAACAGCTGGAGAGATGAGTGTTGAGACTGGGTTAGAAGAGGAGCTGCATTTCACACCTGAAAAATGTTCTGAAAGGTGTGTGTTGATACTGAAAATTATAAGAGAAACAGACCCCCTGTTTCAGTGCTACTGGCCACCAGTATTAGTTACAGCTGGTAAAGGAGGGAAAGAATAATATTAAATATGATACAAGCAAAACAGACAGGATAACAAAGAAAGGCCATTTTTGTTCTGCAACAAAAGATTAATGTGGGGCAGTCCTGTTAGAGGAGGAGAGAAAATAAGAAAGGCAGAAGGAAATAGATGTGTGCCATCAGTCAATAAAGAACGTTTTAGCGAAACTGCTCGCACAAGTATGTGAAGAGGCATCGGCACCGGCGGATCAAGCCATGTAAAAGTATGTTAAGATTAAAATCTGACAGAAACAGTGAACCATTAAGTCAGACCCAGCAACAACTGCACAGAAAGAGACTATAAAGGAAGTCAAAGCAAGTGTCATTCTAGACCTTGTTCTAAGTCACAGTATGGTCCTCTTTAAGAGGCAGCCCACAGCTCAGAGATTGGGTTACCAGCATCCAAAACACTTTCCAGAAACTAAACGCCACCCATTAGCATGCCAACACAAATCCAGGACAACGGGGGAGGAAGGATTTCACAGCTCCAAAGAAGCAGCCTGATGAAGAGAGACTACTCACTCTTGTCGGGGGAGTTGAGGAGGGCAGCCGAGGAAGAGGACAGACGCTTGCTGACCACAGGATCGGTCTGCTGCTTCGCTGAGTGCTTGTCCACTGAAGGAGTGGGGAAAAAGAAGGGGTGCCGGTTGTGTTAGTGGTACTCCAGCACACCTAGCTGTTCACTTACTGTCAGACAATAAAGTCAATTCCTTCATAAATGCAAGAGATCCACTTTGACAGAAGTCATACCAGGTACAAAAATATTAATGCAGGTTTTGAAACAGCAAAATTTTCTGTGACAGTTTCTTTACTGAATTTAAATATTTCTTTTTTCTGATTTTGATTTATTTTTTTTTTTAAACATGATACAGGCTTCCCAAACACAATAAGGCATAACTGTGTGTCCTATAAAATAAGGATAGCACTACCTAAGGAGCCAAATCTTGTATCATTACTCACAATGCTCACAACCCCCCCGAGCTATATGTAACTATTTTTTTATCATGAAAAATTTGTCAAATTTTGTGCATCTCTGAACTACAAACTGTACACACCCTGAGGCAGATGAGGGAAGCCCGAAAATACCTTTACTATTAACCGGCCACCTGCATTTAAAACCCATTAACAACTTTAAACGCCTCTGAGTAAACAATGACACATAACATGTGCAAGAGCTGCCGCTGTATTCAAATGCAGCTACAGTACTTCTTCGAAGTCAGCATATCGCTGCTGAGCGTTGCTTCAGACCCCATAATCAGCGACTGACTAACGTCTGCAGGGAAAAGACATTTGGGTTTTCTGTTGCGCAGCAAAAAAAAAAAAAAAAGCATCCTAATCACATAAAGTGCTCCATCGTTCTGTTTACACATCACAATTTAGCGGATAAGTGGAAAAACCATGTTCAATCTCTCTCTCATTCACTCGTAATGTTAAGGTTTAAGTTTGATTTTCCAGTTACATTAATACATTGAAACATTCGATTCACTTAACATGTTATTGAAAACAACCTGAAAGGGAAGGTACTAATTTAGAAGTTGAAGGAGGAAAGTAACTCAAAGTGTATTTATGGTGACTCGTGATCTCAACATATTTTAAGGATACAACATGAAGTGTGACTCCTACAGTGAGAACAGAGCACATGCGCTTAGTGAGGAAGTGATTTCATAAGGGGTGGAAAGGTGAGACCAGCACACCTTGAGGGGTCCCTCTCTTCTGAGGCTTGTCTGGAGAGCAGGGGGAGACAACTATAGCTACAGCAGGGTCGGGGGTACCTGAGGGGGAAGAGGCCATGGTTTAACGTATTATTGCCCCCCGTACGCACGTGCTGTTGAGCCTAATAGTGACAACTCATCTCTAGAGGCCCTGCAATGCAGCAGTTGTGGTTTAGGCTCCTGGAGGAAAGATGCAGCCCTCGTCGTGCTGCAGAATACCTGCATTGCCCAAACAATATTAATAATGGATAAAATAGACCTTTGTTCACATTGAAGGGAAACGTATCTCATCTTCCACAGAGGGAGAATTTTGCATAAACTGCATCAGACTATCAAACAAGGCGTTTACCGCAAAACCTTTCAGACTCTTATACAAGACATACAAGCACAAATACTGCATGGTATGTAAGGCATAACTTAGGAAAAAAAACAAGAGAGTTTATTTAAAAAAAAAAAAAAAAAAAGGTGGTAAAGCAGCATGATCAGTTTCGTTAGGTTTATTAGGCCACGCAATGTCACAGGCTGTGAACAGGCAGAATCCGCGAGCCAGGCGGCGTGCGGGGACTTGGGTCCCGGTTTGTGGGGCCTGCTGATGGACGAGCAGCCAACTTGGTGACGGGCCTTACCGGAATCAGTGTTCACGCCTCCTCCCCAGGACCACCTCTTCTGCCTCTGGTCCACCCGCTGGTTGCGGTCCAGTGCTCGCCGCAGTACTGCCTCATAATGCTCCTGGAGCAGGTCGACGGAAGCACACACACACGTACAGGTGTGGGAAAATGTCATTATAATATGGACGTTGAACGAGATGAGTATTAAGACGCTTTTTGGAGTCACTGTGTAAAGCTGACAGCAGGATTGTTCTGCAGCAATTCCCAGAGATGCAGGATGCTTCTCCACCACACTCCTGGCCAGTTTGTCTCATTCAAGTGCTACCCAGGTTTACTCAAACTATTGACTGGCACTGTATGTTAAACAACAACCAATGAACATCAAGTGTCAGTTATCCTTAATAAAGATATTTGCGCTGAAACAAAGAAAACGGACAAAATGGAAACCCACTAATAGTGACCACCACAAACATAAATGTAGAATATTTTGCTTGGCGAGTTGCTCACCAGCCAACAGGAATCTGGTGTGTATACGCAAAGGGATACCCCCAGCTGGTGTTAATAGGCTCATGCCAACTTCTTGCTGACAACCAACTGTAGATAATTCTATAATACTCCAGCCAGCTGTGTTAGCACAATGCAGTACCACAGTGCCCACCTTCTCCTCCTCGTGTCTTTGTCGCCGCTTCTCCTCTACGGCAGAGCGCCGCTGCTCTTCTTTCCGCCGCTGCTCTTCCAGCTTCCGCTGCCGCTCTTCCATTTGCTGTACGTACTGTGTCCTGGATTTCCGCTCACGCTCCAGGACCTGGGTCTCCCGGGCAGCTGTGCCGTGAGCGGTGACAGTGGGGTGGAGGAGAGAGAGGCGGACAAAACCAGAGTTCACATCAGGGCCGGAATAACGTGCATGATGCTAAGCTGGTTGGCACAATAACCGACTCCTGTAAAAGTATTTAAAGCAGATGCTAATTCAGAAGGGCAATTTACTGTGGTATTTTGCTTTCTGCAGCTGTGCGAAACTGGGGGGCACAGGGCATCTCTGTGGACAAAAAGTACAGTGTGCCTTTGTGACTGGCATTCCTTTCAACCCCCCTCATGATACTGGGTTGACAACTGAAGGTGATCACGTTTACCTTGTTGCCTCTCCTGCTCCTCTCTCCTCTCCTTTGCTACCCTGAGTCGGTCGTCTACTCTTAGCGCCGCTCCATCGATGACTGCCAACACACAAAGCACAGCGTCAGGGTCTCTGCTCTATCACTGTGGCTACGGTCTCCGTTACAACCACTGCAATCTTCGTTACGGGAATTAAGAGACAATTTGAAGACCGCACGTCCAACAAGGTTAGCATTTCTGTCCACGTTCCTTATTAGCGACTCCTCCACACCTAGTGGTTTATGATAACGTAAAATAACAACATGCTGCTTCACTGTGATCCTTCTATAAACCGCCAAATACCCCCACCCCTGCTGCAGCATGACTCAACTCCAGGTTTCGCTCCTCCTCAGTCCCCTCACATCATTACTCCAAATACAGAGATAACGAATTAGACAGATGGATAATAAAGCAGGCGCAGCGACATATTCTCTCTATAAAATACATTCCAGATAGCAATGATCAGCAGTACTTCATCATAAAGTGTGTTACATTGCAAGAAATATTTGTATAAAAATGAGTAATCCTATTTACATGTTTAAGCATAAATATCAGTTTAATACAGGACCAGACAGCCATTATAAAACATACCTGGTCATGGAAATAGTTAAAAAAATGGCAATATCTAAGTAATACAAAAAGAAGAGTAAATGTCTTCACATTTATTGTCCCGCTTTGCGCGGCACTGAAGCCGTCCTTCAGGTTGACTGGTATCACCCCCTCTGACAACAACCCCCCAGGCTAAGCTGAGTTAAAGCAACACGGCTGAAGCAGGAGCACTAACCGCATTAACAGCACGCCACCGTTAGTCACTAGGCATAAGCACATTAGTTGCAACTGTGCTAATGTGCAGCACGTGTGAGACACACCAGGTGGGGGAGGTGTGGGACGCCAGCTGAGCACGGGCGGGCGTTACCTGGCCGGGCCACAGGGGTCTTGTTGGCGCTGACTGGGGCGGTCACTCCTACCGCAGGGCTGGTCCCGGCCTGACTGCGTCGTTCCTCCGCTTGTGCCTGTGCAGCTGCAGCTGGACAAAGGAAGTGGCAGAGGATGTCAGAAAAACCTTTTTCATTCCAGGAGACTGAATTTTCATCTGTCCTTCTGCTTTAAAGCTATATTTAGATATGCTGGAGAAGCTTGTTGGTTTGCCAGTTTGTTTCACCTGGGGGAGGAAAGGTGTCCTGATTTAAAGCTGCAGCCCAACTTTAAAGCTCAACCACAGCTCTCCCAGAGTCTGCCACCCCCTTCCTACCAAGACTACTTCGGATTTCACTGTGCCCTCAATCTCCCTGCAGCTCCCCAACTGGACGCCACACAGAACCATCTGGGTTTCTCTCTTCATGCCCCACCCTGCCGGTTCTGAAGGAGGCTCTTCCTCGACACGTCATGCTGTTTGTAGCTCCCTCAGCACCCTCCCTCTCTTCTCTGCGCGTCTGCAAACATCCCCTTTCCGACTCAGGATAATGACAACGAACTCCGCAGGAAGGTGACTGGAGGCTACAAAGGACTGGAGTCTTTGTGGTTTCGGACCGCATCCGGAGAATGGCTACGAAAACAAGCAAACGCACAAACACACTAAGAAGTGCAAACACAGGATGTGTGGCTAAGATCAACATAGGGAACTGCACGGGCCGACGGAAACTCATTCAGGGCCGAGAGGGGGGACATCATGGCTGACCAACTTTGAAACCCTTGGGAGGTGAGAATCTCTCCCAGCCTTTTAATTACGGTGGTGCGACAAATGGAGCCTCAGTCAGAAACAGGAGAACTGAGACCAGGGATCCGAGCTTGGAAAAGCGTGCAGACAGAACCGGAGCTTCACTTTTCACACTCGGTTAGGGGAGGAGAAAAGGGGGATGTGGAGATGGGGAACAAAACTCCCCTAGTAAAAAGCTGCTGTTGAACCCTCTTCGTGTCTGGGGATGGAAACGACAAACACAGACCGAGGGACACAGACACATCAGAGCAGCTATACTTACACTTCCTGTGCAACTGTCCTCTTATGAAAAACAAAAACAAAAAAATATTTAAATGCAACTAAAGTCCATCCTCAGTTTTCCAGACTCTGTGTGTGTGTGTGTGGGGTGGGGGGTGTCTGAATATGGCCAAAGACCGTATAATTGTGTAATTTTTTTGCTACAGTGTTAATTTTGAGTTTTATACCCTAATGTAATGTGTAATGAACATAAAATAAAGTCAGTCCTGTGACTGAAACATACATACAGTACAGTGAATTATATAGACAAAAAGCAGTGAATAAGGCACCGCTACAGGGGGACTAGGGGGCCGCCCTCATCATGCTGACAAGGGAGACTGTTGGATGGTTCTTTACTGAGACATGGTATCAATGTTAAAACATCATTTTATGCACTAATGAAGTTATTTTCTCTAGGAAAAGTTTAAAATTAGTTCAATATTTATATTTCATTACATTTTTTCGTCATCCGTTACTTTATTTTTTCAGCAATAATTTTGCAAGTCCATGAAAGCCAAAATTCATAAAACTGAGGTCCATTAAATTGAGAATGGGCTGTATTTTTACATTAGTAATAATTTACTTACATTTTGTTACATCGTACAGAGGGAGAATTTTTACTGAAGCAATTCAGGGTGAGTAGAGATGGAGGGATTCAAACCTAGTCCAGCAACTAAGACAAAGGTTCTAAACACTACGCTTTTCAGCAACTGTGTGCACCCTCTGGTGTGTTTTATACATACTGTACACAGACTTCACTGCACTGACACAGTCCTGGGATGACTAACAGTAAAGATGTCAAGCTGACTGTCCCCATCTTCTGACTTACGATGTACCGGACTGACATCCATCATGGAAGAATTTGGAAGTGAACGTCATGATAAAGTTACCGTAATAAGCTAAGCACATTTTCCCAGTTGTTTTACGAGGAGACAACAGCAGCCTTCACCGAAAGACAGTCTAGGAATTTGCAAACACATTAAGCTGAAAATGCCCTCAGGGTTCCCATTAGACCTCAGCACACGGGCATTTAAACATGGACAAGACAAGAAGTGTAGTCTTGGACAATCTTCACCAGCAGGGTTTGCAAATTGTTCACTGCTGATACTCTGTGGCATTGAAGTGAGCTTCCCACCTCAAGCTGATCAGCTATTTATATCTGACAGTTCATTCAAATTTCCAAGACGTTCCAGCTCACAAACCCACGTTTCGCAGTCTTTATTAGACCAGACAGGGAAATCTGGCAAACTGTGGTTAGAAGGGCTCTAGTTACACGTGGGGACTATGTAGCTCCACAGACAGCACGGTGGGAAGTGCTGGTGGGCTGTGGGTTTGAATCCGGCTCATTCTGCGTGGAGATGAGTTCTCCCAGTGTTTGCATGCATTTCCTCCCACACTCCAGCAACACGCATCAAGTGAACCGGTGACTGCGTATGGTCTGTTGGATTGTTACACACCTGTAGTGCCTTAATTTAAAATAATTGTATTGCATTTGATTAATGTTTTTACCAGTTAGAGGGGAAAGTGGGTTTATATTACACATTGCAAACATCCTGTGCTATGCATTGAGATGTCAAGTTTTCCTGTAGCTTAATGAGAACAGGATGCATGAAGAAATAATACTGTGATTATGTAAAGAGTGCTTGGAATTTGGTAATTTCTTTAAATGCTTCATTATAAGTAAATAATGGGGGGGGGACTAGCATCGAAAGTCGCTTTGGCTAAATAAGAGAATAATAATAACAGCTCAGGTGGAGCTCAGTGGAGATATAGCCAATGTGTCAGTCATGCGCTGAGAAGAGAGCATGTCTGAGGTCTGAAGAGCACAGAGCGCTGGACACCTTGCAAGTGGTCTGCGGCAGCCAGTGTCAAGGACGCTGCGGTAAGAAATACTGCAGAACAGACAGCCAAGAGCACCAAGCTGTGCTCAATCATTTACACTGCAGCCACATGACTAACTCTTTTCAGCTGTGCCTGCGTGTACACACACACACACACACACACACAAAGCTTCTATGCCATATTCAAAACTACCTATCATTTAAATGTAACTGTAGATTTCAATATAACATGACTTATCCTTATAATCCATACTTTCTGCACTACTAAATGGGTGTTGAAAATCAATGAAGATCTTCATCCCCAAGGAGCAATGATAGAGCCACAATACAACCCACCACCTGAACAAGGTGGAGACCCTGTAGTCTTTGAAACCAAACCTGGACTATTGGAAAACATACTGCCCTGGGAAGCCTTTAAAGTGTAGATCAAAGTCAAGCTTATTCATATGTCTTCACACCCCCACCCCCCCAACCAAGGATATGTCCACAAACGTTAACACAATGTAGTGTGTACTCTGTGCATGTTACGGGACAGCACATGCTTCAGTCAGATCCTCTGAAAGATGCTTTATCAATAAAGTTTGCTGTTATCCAAGGGGAACATTGGAATGAGTGCTGCAGATCTGCTGTGTATGCAAACACTGCCTGAGTCATCATCTCCTCTGGCCAGTTCCACAGTGAGGCAAATCGGTGGCCCAAAACAATAGTCCCGGAGCAAAGGCCTCCACAATGGGGAATAAGCACAGAGACCAGCCTCCATGCAGCAACTCTAGATCCAACTGCAAGCACACATCACAGCTACACTTTTGCTCACCAACTGCTGACTATAGTCATCATGTCCAAGGTGAACAACAGGCAACATCAGGATCCTGTCCAAATTTCTGCTTTACAGACATACTGCTCTTTTATTCTACACATATCCACTCCAGTCCCCTGTCACCACAGTATGCTTACGAGGGGGGGGTCAGCAGGTGACACTTGGACACCTAAAGGTTTATTTTTCTTCCCTTGTTTGTTGTTGGGAGTTTTTTTGTTTTCGTCTCCTCAACTGCCTGGGGGTTTAGACAAATACAGGCGATGCTTGACTTACGAAGGGGTTCCATTCTGACGCCTTTTCATAAATCACAAATCCTCGTATGAACGCATTATAAAAACCATAAGGATAAACAAACATGCACAAATGCCATGTTCTACATATTTTTTACACTAATTTCACACATCAGTCACGCTAAAATACTGATGCATAACAAATACAGCACAGAATTATATTTTTATGCTGCATTATTTTTCCTTCTTAAATCTACTTCTTTTGATTTCAACTTTCCAGATTCATTTTTTTACCTACTAGTCATTTTAAATAAAGAACAACATGAAGGTTATCACAAATAAAACGTTTTGTAAATAAAACAATGCTTTACACACCCAAACGCTGACAAGAACCCAAAAAAGCGGTGCATTGTACCATTGCGGTCGGCTGACGGTATCGTACAGGACTCAAACGGTGTAATAAGGTTTACAGGGCAGCGCTCGTAGGTCCGAGTTGTTGCAAGTTGAGGACTACCTGCAGTAAACCGAATCTATCGCGTTAGATGAATTCACTTTGTTAAGAGCTCCATCACCGCGGTGAAAAGAGCACTTTATAAAACTAAACTGAACATAATGCAGGTCAGACTGATCTGATTCTGGGAAGGTCCTCCTTGGCAGATGGAAACTGCATCCTTCAGCAACAGTGCTTCATCATCTGTGGTTGATTAATTGGGCTGAATCAGGCATAACCATCGCAGACAGGGTGCGTCTACAGTGCAGAGTGTGTTGACAGTCCTGTTGTCCAAATCCCTGCACAGCCATTGCAAATGTGCCCACTGGCCTTTCTGTTGTAAGAGTGGAATCAGACACATTGCTGACTTACAATAATAAATGTGTGTATTTGCACTTGGCACCAATGAGTGCTGCGAGAGATCAAATGGCTCCCATCATCCCCGGCCGTGGTCCTCTTTCCTACGCCTCCTCGAGCTGTCCTGTCCCCACTCGGGTTGACAGAAAACCCAGATGCCAGTCGACGTCCCTGTCCTCCCACTTCCTGGATCAGGTGCAAAAATCTGTTAAATCCCATGGAATAGGACAGCAAAGACCTCGTAACCACCCAAAACCCATTAGAAACCAAGCAAACGAACAGGATCCCATCTCTCTGCAGGAAAAAGTACAGGGAGACGAAAAAATTAGAACAAATCACCTTCAACGCACGTAACTGTCACCATATTTTAAACTGTGCGCATCCAACTGCGCGGACGAGAATCCCAAATGGTCGTCTGATGCCCAACTCCCAATATAGTAACAAATTAAATGCTTAATAAACTTTGCAAATGTAGAACACAACCAGAAGCAAGTACACAGCTGGCAGTGAACGCAGCTGGTCGGCCAACTGGTGACGCCCTCCGCGATGAGGACCAGGAAAAGCTGATGCCAACACGAGGAGCAGAAGGACCAGACTTTCAAGAGCACACGCGCACACACACAATGCAGATCTTTGAGAGACTACTGGGGGCGCTTTCACACAGCCTGGGAAATGTGCGGTGCCGTGGTGATGACAACCAGCACAGTGTCACTGTTGTACTGCCTGTTTCTCTTCCCACAAAAAGGACTTTTTACAGGGGGTGAAGAGTCAGTGGGTGTCGCCTTGTCTGGCCTTCAGCATCTGTGCTCCTGCAACGTGGGCCTTGTAAGGTGTGTAAATACACATATTAAAGCCTAAAAGTCAGGTGAGGGTTAAACCCTAAAACTGACGCAATTTGACCAGCTACCAAAGCTGTGGATGGCAGAGAGCGGCACCAAAGCCCGCACTCTGATTATGTCAGCTCGGTATTGACGAGATGCACACGCACTTAATAATAATAATAATAATAATAATAATAATATACAATATACACAGTCCATAAAAACGGATTTTTTGTTAATACGAGACAGACCTGACCCGCCGGCTCCCTGTGGCTGCACGCCGCGTGACCGAGCGCCTCCAAAAGATAACCAATGAGCGCTCGACACCGGCAGGCTCGCGCCTCCTTCGTAGGCTACGTCACTCGCAGCGTCACCTCAGTTGAGCACACGCGGAACTGGGCGACGAGCGGGATGTTGTAACATATTTTCCCAGTATAAATAAATAGATGCTGGACTTTTAGAGGTTTAAAAAAAAAATCATTTTAGTTCTAGCAAAGTCAATTTTTGCTTCGACTGAACATCTGTAGGTCACATTCGGCCTCCTGGCGGACAAACTCGATAATAGTTTTACTACAACAGTTGTCCTCTAGCGACTTCACAATATGATCATCATTAAAAAAAAACAGTTTAAAACACACTTTGGTTGTTTTTCGTTTCGACCCGCAGCTCAAAACTGCCCTTCGTACGGGAAAGGGATTCGAACCAAGAACCCCAAACCTACTGCAACCCGAATTAATGTTTATTCCTGGCTCTGGTTTGTGGACCAGTTCCTGCAGCACCAGATCGATGTTCTCCACCCAACAGCCCCGCGCTCGTCCACTGTGAAGTAACAGTTTATTATAAACTCAAACAACGAATATGCGCTTATTGACACGTTTTCTGCTGCATACGACCACAAACGACCATAAACTGCTCCGTGACGCCAGGCGGGACTTTGCAGATTTCTGCAGAAATGGAGCCGGAGCTTCTTTCTGTCAGTATAATTCACAATGACGAATTTACACCGTTTTCACGGTACCGCGCTGGTGTCCGCGTCACGCCGTTGTGAACAAACAGCCCCGGACTTGTTAAAACGGTCAAGTTATTAAAACGCATCTGATTCCGCAGTCGGTCGAACGAGCGGCTGTTTCACGGTGTCCGACCGCATCTGTCTGCAGGGAGCTGCGTTTCGCACAGCGGGAGGAAAGTTTGTCAGTTCAGATGAAGAAGCAATAATGAAGTGAATCAAAACGAAAACAAAAAAACACTCCCCCCCCACGTCCCACCCGAAACTCGAGAGCCGGCGAGAGAACAGACAGTATTTTTACAACATTTATCGAACATTGTGTTAATTCTCCGGTTTCCGTCCGGTGTTTTTCCAGCTTGCGACGAAAAACCGGGCAATTATGGGGGGGACTTTAAATGGACACGAAGCAGAAATAATGCAACAAAACGAATAAAGTGACCTGCGGATTTTTCTTCATCATCATCGTGAGGACAGAGCCCCCCCAGTGCAGCTCATCCTCACCCCCTTCACCGCCCTCGAGGTAACCGTCTATAAAAACACCCGCGAAGACGCGGCTTTTCTCACCCATCTGCGCCCGCATCGCCTTCACAGACGTCGCCCCCTCCGCCATGTTCCACCGACTCCCCCCTCACAGCTACTGACGGGCGCGTGAAGTTCGGCGGCAGGGGGGGGGAAAAAAGCGCAGATGTGGCGCTGTTGGGGATAGCGCCCCCTGGCGCCGGCGCAAGTTCGCCACGTAACTGGATCCGCTGAAAACGACCTCGTAAAAACCATCCAGTAACACTTACGTCACAAATAGAATGAATAAGATTTTATGGTAAAAACCTCAATAAACAAGGTTATCGTTCTAAGACTTGACATTAGATGCGCAGTTGCTGCTGTTAAGGGTCTCGACCAGATGCCACCCCCCCCCAGAGGGCCTTGCCGCCATAGAAAAGGGGTGGAAACCAATAACGATGGAGAGCACACGATGGCACTGTCAACACTGTACTCCACATTGTGCTTCTGTTAATTTGAAAGACACACATCTTAAAATTTAACATCTCCATGGTGACGTAACAAATCCTGAGAACCGAAGTCAGCAGCTTTGTCACCATTAATACTAAGATGTACCTGAATCAGAAGAGACACTAAGTTGAAACCGGTTCTAAAAAGCTCCTGTTTATTTTAGCAACTGCAAATGGAATAGTGACAATAAGAAAGCAGAAATAATGGGATATGATCAGTTCCAGTTTTTAGGGGCATTTTTTCTTACTGCAGATAAATTCCAGTGATTTTAAACCACTTAAAATAGTGTTTTTTATACAATAGCAATGATGGTATGGTGGTGTTACAGATAATACTGGTCCCTCACTGCACCTGGGCTGCACAGTTGGACATGGGTTCAAATCTAACTTTGTCTGTGTGGAGGTTGCATGATCAAGGTTCACTTTATTTGTACAGATGTACTAGAGAGGAAAACATAGTTTCTCCTGGACCACAGTGCAAAGTTCACTAAACAGACAGCATGGCAACACAGGACAACATATAAATATAGAAAAATAGATTTATAGATAAATAAATAAGATGATAATAAACAGACAGGTGAGTAGACAAGATAAGAAGAGTTGATCGTGACCGTGGTGATTCAGCAGCCTGACAACCTTGAGAAAAAAAGCTGTTTCTGAGCCTTGTGGTGTTGGTCCACAAGCTGGAGTTTTCCCACACGGCAGTGGTGGGAAAAAACGGTGGAGAAGGCGGGAGGGGTTCATGGTGATGGTACGAGCTATCCTCAGACACTGCTGGTTGTAGGTGGCCTGGATGGTGGGCAGTGAGGTCCCGGTGATGGACTGTACAGTCTTCAGTTTTCTCCCCATGTTCATGTAGGTTTCCTCCCACAGTCCAAATGTGTCTCAGGTGAGCAGAGGACTATAAAGTACCCAGCGTGTGTGTGTGTGTGTGTGTGTGTGTGTGTGTGTGTGCGTGTGTGTGTGTGTGTGTGTGTGTGTGTGTGTGTGTGTGTGATTGCCTTGTGATGTTGAGGTGACCCATCCAGGGTAAACTGAGAGGTTTATGGACAAAGGCTGGTGAAGATGAGTACCCTGTGTGCAGATCTTCACGAGAAAGCAACTCGACACGGTGAAACAGGACCACCTTTCCCACTCCCTCAGAAATGGAGTGATTGCCGTGACTAAACCCCAAATGTGGAAAGCAGCAACATTTTGAGGTTCTTAGGGCTCTATATTCAAATGCTGTGTTTGGGTTTTATTCTATACAATATAAATGTAATAACAGGCATTGATGTCCTGTGTCTTTTCAAAAGGGGTTTTCTGTGAAGGAAAACAAAGCAGGTCATGATTTAGAAGTTTGGCAGGACCATTCAAATGAAAAAACCATTCATCAGATGTATTTATGAATTCCAGGAAACACTCTGCCATTTCAGGCAATAAATCATGGCGGTAAAAAGAGAGCAGAAAGGGGGAAGCTGTAAAATGTACGGAAAGTAACACCAAAAGTGTGAGACAGACACAATGTGGTCAGAGTTGTAATTGTGTTATTTTACACTGTACTGTACTTCAGGGCTGTAAACTATTCAGTTTTTTATTAGGTACACCTACTGACTAGTATGTTGCACCTCCTTTGGCCGTCGGGACAACAGGAATTGCTGGATTCTACAACGTGCTGGGTGTTGGGCAGGAAAGTTGCACAACGGTGGAAATGACTGCGTCGCGCAGTTGCTGCAAATTGGACGGTTGCACCGTCACCTTCCAGCTGGATGCCGGATAGTGTTGAGACCATGAAAACCAGCTGCCATGTTCCTGCAACCATTCGGTGACAATTTGCACCAGGTGACATGGTGTGTCATTGTGATGAAAGTGTCTGTCTGAGAGGGATAAACTGCAGCCACGAAGGGATGAACTTGGTCAGCAGTGCTGCTCAGATCTGCTGAGCCATTCAGATGTTCTTGGGTATCAGGGGCACACATGTGAGGCAGGAAAATGTCTCTCCACCGTTGCACTGCCACCACCAGCCTGCACTGCTCACACCACGCAGGCGGCTCTATGGACTCCATGTTTCTGCCAAATTCTGATCCTTCCATCAACACAAAACAAAAGGAACCTGGATTCATCCAACCACGGACGTTCTCTACTCCTCAACAGTCCAGTTTCAGTGCTCTCTTATGTGGTTTCTTATTCTTTGCTGACATCACCAGCACCTGATATGGCCTTTGGGTGCTGTAGACCGCTGGAGACAAAGTCTGGAAAGTGGTGAGCTCTGAGATGACATCCTAAACACAAAGTTGAATTTGAATGTGATTGTGGCCCATGTGTATTTTGGCTCGATTCTCGCCATTCTTTTTTGACCCCTGTGAGCCACAAGCTGTTTTCCTCCACAGGATTGCCGCTCACTGGAATTTTTTTGCTTTTTCACATCATTCTCACCAAACTCCCGTCATTCTCGGTAAACCTTTACAACTGTTGTCCATGAAAAACCCTGGGAAAACATTTGGGAGTCATTTACGAGATACTAGAACCAGCACAGTTAGCGCCAAATATCATCCCACGTTCAAAGTCACCACGGTCACTCGGCTCAACAGCAACTGTTACTGGAAACACTGGTCTGCTTGATTCATACCCCACACCACAGTCGTGTGACAGGTGTGTTCCTGGATGTGCAATTTGTGTGAAGCTGGGGTGTGTACCTAATAAACTGGCAATTCAGCCACCTCAGAAACGTCCTCGAAGTTAGTTGGATGACCAATATGGCCGCCTTGTGACCATATGATCGTGGCATGAATTTGACAAGTGTCGATTGTTCAGCACATCGTTTTCATGACAACGTAAATGTGTCAGTTTCAATGTTGGTGTCAAAAATACGTCAATTCTACTTGTGACACAAACATCCCGTTCTCTTCGCTACAGGGATCAGGCGTGAGCACGGAGGTTTTCTCAGTTCCTGAAAAGACAAACGTTTCATAAAATTATTCGTCTCGTGGTGCCTTCATGACCTCCAGCTATTGTCCCAGTTTGCCCTGGAGCCATTAGAGATTTTGGAAAAACTAGTTTGCTGCAATTAAATGATCAAAACCTCCTAAATAACTCTGTTGGTAAAGTGTGTTTAATGAATAATGCGTGTAAAAGGGAAGGGCGTGGAGTGAAAGAGATAAAGAGCATCAAGTACCACCAGCGGCAGAACCTCATGTCACAGCAGGTGAAGGCAGACATCACATCAGCGCCTGTCCGAGGAAACCCGACTCTTTAAAATATATAACATTTTCTATTAACTAGTTAATGTAGGTCTTTAATGACACAAAATCCACGCTGCTGGAGCTACTTTTTCCCCTTCTTGAAATATTCTGCTCAGCAGGCCTCCTGGCTGTGACCTGGGTAAGTCCTGTTGGTAATCTGAAATGTGTGCAGATTCATTTATGCTGCTTTAAAGTGACACCTGCATTCTTTATTTAATCGTGTTTCATTATGTTGTTATACACTTACTTCTTTGTATCTAATGCATTTTCAGGTTAAATGTATGCACACTGATGGCTGCGTCTATAAAGTTTTTTATAACACAGACCAGAGGCAATAATCTGTGAAATGAGTGATAAGCTGTATCAGTAGCGCTGGTTATATATTAATTTTGTCTTCACAGCACAATGTTCTCTTCGTGAAAGTGTAAAAAGAGAAAAAGAACTTTGTGGCTGGACATCGTGGTGAATTATTATAAACATTATAAACATTATAAACAAACTTGAGAAAAGCTTATTTGACACTCCTCTTTTTTTTTACAGAATTCTTTCAATTAGATTTTAAATGCCGTAGAAAGACGTTCTATTCCGTAAACACCGATTATGTTTTTTTTGGCAATTGTTTGTGTTTATTTTGAACTGTGAAATGTTATTGGGAACAATACTTTTCCTCATTTTTGATGTCTGCATTTCTGTTCCAGGGTAGTGATGGATGTTGTGTGGAAACGCCGCTTTCTCATCGTCGGCACCTTTGTTCTGCAGAGTGTCTCCCTCCATTACTCAGGTAAATTATCATCATTTGTTCATTTTAAACAAAAACACCAATTTAAAGCATCGCAGTGACTGTGAATCACATCCTTATTGCCATTTCTGCTCCACTGCTCATCTCCCTCATACCCTGCATCCTGCCGGGGGTTTATCACAGTAACTTGCCCTCTGGGACTTGAACCGACAACCCTCAGGTTATGTCTGTGTTCCGCAGCTTCTTGGCTGTTCCTTCATATTTGAACATGTCTGGTTTGCAGCAGAGCCCTCCGCTCTGACCCTATGGGGCAAGAAGGTGAATTTCATGCTGCACAAGTGCAGGTACCTGCAGCTCAGAGACGACCTCTGGATTCCCAAACTGGACGAGCTGACCGTCTGCCTGGACCTGTGGACACAGATCCTCACGCAGGACTGGACCATCTTCGTGTACAAGAAGCGAGGCGGGGTGCACCCGCAACTGGGCCTGGCAGGGGAGGGCGACAACCTGCGGGTGTGGCTGCTGGAGGTCAGCTGGCTCAGCAGCAAGAAGCTCTCTCTGCGCAGCTGGCACTCGATCTGCCTCACCTGGTCAGGGCTGGAGAGGCGCCTGGGGCTTTACATCAATGGCACCAGGGTGGACTTGAAAGAGGAAATGCGCATCAGACCTGGGCCCCTGTCCCCCAACGGTACCCTCACCCTGGGGTTGTCCCACGGCTTCACCAATGGAGACCTCATTCCTGAGTCGGGGCACAGCCTGCCGGGGTGCGTGTCCCTCTTCCGCATGTGGCCCCGGGAGCACACCTCCCAGCAGCTGCAGGACCTCAGGTGTGCCACAGGCAACCTGGTCCGCTGGACGGCCTCAGACTGGCAAATGGACAGTTGCCAAGCTATCCCTGACGCCAGCTTGGAGTGTGGTGAGAGGGTTGCTTCAGCTCGGCGTCCCTCCCGTTCCGGGTGTCACACTGCATCATTTGCCCGGTTACCCCTTTCACAGTGGAATTGTGTGGATAGATTTGGGCTGATTTGTTAATCCATCCACACACACACACACACACACACACACACACACACACACACACACACACACACACACACACACTGTTTTCATGTTTCCCACTTTTTTAAAACGCTGTATAAATAAAACATTAGGCACCACAATTAAATGCAATAAAATCACACAGGAACTGGAAGAAAAAAGTGAAATAAAACAGCCATTATTTTATGGCATACAAACATAATGCGGGTTTTTTTTGTGTTGCGCTGCATTATTATGCGCATTTATCAGTTCAAAACCAGGTTTATTAATTTCATTCGAAAATATGTAAAACCAGTCTTTTGTTTCGGATTTTTTTCATCAATTTCATTTCTTCCATTTTAGCCATTTGCACAAAAATAGAGGCACGTGAGATAAACTGTACGAAGCTCCATAGCACATACAGCCATTTGCAAGCCCCTTGAATGTTATCAACACTGCCTGGATGAGAAATGATACCTGCATATATTTCTCCACTCAGCATTTTTATTGCAAACTCACATGTTCTAATCCTAAGCAGTCAGAGCCATAACAACAACAGGATGAATGCAGCAAAGAAAGTTTTAATTCAACGGGTTAAAAACAACAAGGTCCTTCCCTGTTTGCCCTGCAGAGACTGTCCCCAGCGAGATGCCCCCGGTCTCAACGTCTTCCGCTCCCACCAGCAGCGCAACACCAGGTCGGTGTCCGTCTCTGAAATACATGGGAAAATAAACCCACCCAGTTTCTGCCAATTTTTAACCCCCACAAGAGAGTTAAGCATCTGCTCACTTTATGAGAAAACACATCATTTTGTGAAACTTGTCCACTTCTGTGGCACACGAGACTGTTAATAACGGTGTGGATCCCAACCCTCTTCCACAACATTGTCTTTGCAGGTGTGGGTCTCACCAGCTCTCAAACCCCCCTGCCTGCCTTCAAAGGTGAGAATGGCTCTTGATCCAAGTCTTCACCATCTAGTTCTGGTTACGAGCAAACATTTGGAGGATTACGGTTACCGTTCTGATCACCACCTCCTCCCCCGTTCTCCTGGGTGTTTCCAGAACATTCTGTTAAGGTCAGAACCATCATCCCCTGACCACGATCAGCTTGTTGAATGGGAACTTTAAGCTGTTTAGGACGTCTAGGATGTTCTCACTCTCGCTGTGTTACCCGCATGTCCCGGTCAGGGTCAGTTGTCTTGAGAAAGATGAGAGATGTTCACATTCACACGTGCATTTGTTAGACATTATACTGTGTCTTCTGGTTCATAAGCTTCTGGTTTCTTCCAATCTGGCTGTTCGGACCTCTGAGAAGCTCTGAGTTCATGGTGCTTTAGAAGTTTCGTGAGCTTCAACTTGTGCAAATGTGACTCCTTTATTCTGCTGCAGACAGTTTCTTCAGGGTCAGCCTGAACGTGGCGGTGAACAGCACCCCCCACAACTTGGAGGAGGTCATTCACATTTGGGTAGGAAACACTGAGATGTAAAGATGAGGTGACTGAGATGTTGGCAGCGCTGCAGCCGCACTGGGGGGGTGGGGGTGTCTAAAACTGGGCCTCTTTGCTTATTCCAGCTGCAGGAAACTTTGGAGAAAGACCAAATGTCTGTCCTGAACCTGAAAATCGTGAGGTAAGTCTGAGCTTTTGCACAAAGGACAGTGGCCTTTCACATGTGTGCTTGGTGGCATCATCACGAGATCAAGGTAATGCGTCACTTTTGAAGGAGGAATAAAAAATCTGAACTATTCTGTGAGGTGTTTTCTGCTGTCTCTTGTTATATATACTCAAAATATCCATCAGTTAATTACACTGTTATAGAATCACTGGGCACCAGGTTTATAACTACACCATGGGACACCAGTTTATTACAGGGTGCCCCCCCCCCCCACACACACACACACACACACACACACGATGGGGCAATTTCTAGTGACCAGTAAACCTGACACATATTTTTTTGACTGTGGGAGGAAACCAGAGCATCCAGAGGAACCCCCCACAGACACAGGACCATGCAAACTGCACACAGCCTGAGCAGGATTTGAATCTGCAGCCAAACAGCCGAGGTGGCAGCACCACCTGCTGCACCATTTTGCCCCATATTATACCGCATTACATCACATTGTATCGCATTATCTTACATTATATTACTTTTTGAACAAAGTAAGCAGAGAGAATGATCAGTACAGTTAAAAACATGTATTATATAGACTTTTCTGTGATACTTTGTGTGATTCTCTGTCCACAGCCACAGCTGCACGTTCCAGGTGCAGACTGTGTTGACCTTAAGTGTTGCTGAGACTGAAGACAGAATCAGGAATCATTTGCAGAAATACTATATTCTCAGTGAGCACATACAACTGACCCCAGAGAAAGAAACCATCCAAATCACCCACATAGGTAGGTACCATTCCTCCTCTTCCTGAGGAAGGTCCCTGTGCCTCCTGCAGTAACAGACGGGGTTGTGCTTCTCCGTGTCCAGAGCCAGGCACTTGTTCAGAGCATAGTCAGTGGACGAATAAAGGCTTCTACATGTGGCCACAGACGGAGGCCCAGCAGACGGCCATCATGCTCTGCGAAGGAGACCCCAGGCTGACAACCACTAGACTCTGGTGAGGCTTCAGAGAAAGTAGTCCAGAAGGACATGTGACAAGCACTCATGCAGTGTGTGTGTGTGTGTGTGTGTGTGTGTGTGTGTGTGTGTGTGTGTGTGTGTGTGTGTGTGTAGTGAGTAGAGTAGCCAGGAAACTTTAGAAGACTTTTCTTTCTCGTGTTTTATTTTTCTCATAAGAGTCCAGCAGTGATCTTTGTTATAGGAGATCCAGACCATCTGGATTTAGTTTAAAGTCTAATGACCCTGTTTAGCAGTTCTGATAGCAGAGGGCTTAAGAATAAAGGCTAATAAAGTAAAGCTGGTAACGGGAATATGGACAAGCTCTGTTATGCAGACAATACCACGGTAAAAGCAGAGCCTGAAGTGTTTGACGTGGAAAAAATCAGCACCGGTTCTCTCCTTATAACCACGTTGTGCTGCATATTGATCGGTATCAACAAACTGTTGAGTATTACATTTTGAAAGGCTGTAGTGGAGAGATACTAGGAGATGTTCCTGATGTTCACTATATGTTTCAATATCAAAGGGGACACAAATTTCAAACAAACTGTAGCTTCTGAACCAACTTGCAGGGTAACTTAGTGCACCTGGGTGATGACATGTAGCTCTGAGGCTCTCATGAATAGTGACCATCAACTACAGTCACTGTCTTTTCCTGGGAGAACGACAGATCTGGACTGAAACCTCCAACATGAGAACACAGAACTGACGTAGTCACACAGCGATATTTTCCATAATTCTACATGGGGGTGAGGGCTGGACCTCATGAATGTGGGACAGGTAAAATAGTTAACTGTGGGGCTGGATGAGGCTGTTAGCAACATCATGGTTGGCTTAGAACACAACCAGGTGGGTCTTGGTTTAAATCAGGCCAGAAGTCTCTTTGGAAGAGTGTCATGCTTTGCACATGAGAAGATTAGATTCTCTGAAGAAGAGAGTAATGCTGGGAACAGATGAAGGAATAGGAATAGCAACCAGATGGATGGACTCAGTGACAATAACCACAGACAGACCACCCTGCACCCAGAACACTAAAGCAGAAGAACATTCTGGAATCACTTTAACAGTAATAAGTTGATAAAGTCGCAGTTATTCTGAGTTGTATGTGTGTTGAAGTCTGTCGCGAAACGTCAGCCTGTTCAGCAGTGACCCATAATTCTTACCTGGCATATTTTCATTGTATCACTAATTTTCCTAATGACTGACAGTTGTCAAAACAAATGTCACAAGAGGCCATAGGGACGGCGAGGCACCACGTCGTGACGCTTTTGTTTTGTGTACGTAATGCCTTTTAGCTGCAGCTGGACGATTCATTTATGTCCTCTGTCGTTCTAGCAGGAAGCTATCAGAATCGTACCGATGATAAGCCATGTCGACGGTTCAATATTTTCTGTTTGAGTTCTGACAATAAAAATAAGAATTGTGAGGCTTATAGCGAAAGCCAAACATTGGAAAAGCCAAATGATTAACGCGCTCAGGTTTATTGTGTTAACTGTGCATCCCAACGCAACTTAGGGTTCTGCCGATTGCTGGCGTATTTCGGCGTAGGAATCGTTTTTGCTTTTAATCTTGTGTGTGAAAGGATTATTTATTTTCTCAATGTGTTCGTGAAATGTGCGGTTTATATCCTTATTATGAGCAGACTAATACATGTGCAGCAACTGCTTGCCTGTGTGTTTGAGTCTTGCTGGAATTCCTGGACGGTGTTTTGCTGTTATGAGTTAGACAAAGCGCACAGTTATCTATCCATCCGGTTTTAATTTTATTTACTCGTGCTGCCTAAATTATCTCTGTGCAACTGACTTGGAATTGCCAGATGTGTCTGGAGCAAAAAGGAACCGCTCGGGGAGCTTGAAGCACCGCCGCCATCTTCACACTCTTATGGTCTCTGGTCACCCACAGTGGTTTGGATGCAGTGACTGAAAAGGCCACGTGGACTAATCCAGACCTGGACTCGTGTCCCCTTGTTGTGGCTACCATTCTTGATCTCGAGAACATATCAGTCCTGCCCAGTAAGTTCCGTCTCGCCGCACTTTGACAAGCAAATGATTTCTGTGGACTTTCTTGTTTTCTGAGGCTGGGAAGGGTTGGCTTGCAGTGCAGTAATCTAGTAATCTCCACAAAATATCAAAAAATAGCTCCCCAAAAAAACTGAATATGCCACCTGCAGCTCAGCACCTCCTCAGTCGAAAGGGGAAAGAGAAGAGAAATGTCAAACTTATAACCACCCTACATGTCCACGAGTAGGTTCAAAGAAGCTGAACCTTGTTAACTCAGTGCCTCGTGCAGTGTTCTCAAACTTTTGACTGGCACCCTACATACGGTGCAACAGTTTCGACACCAAAAAACGTCCTGGTGAAGATTCCGCTGAAAGCACATTTGCCGTTCTGTGAACAGATTCCTCCATGAAGGTGGTGGAGATGATAGGAAACCTGACCAGTGCCCACACAAAGCTGAGCTTCACCGAGCTGGTCGTTGTTCTCAGCAAGCTGGACGAGGTTGTGAACGTCAGCCAGATGACGCCGCCTTTAGGCACGGCCATTGTTAACATAATCTCCGACATCATAGCATCTGAAAGTGACCTGTCCCTTGTTACCAACAGGTGAGTGTTGCCCCCAAAGAGGCTTCAAAAATGAAGATTTAGAGGTGATTTGTGGTGAAACTGACCAGATTTGTTCTCATTGTCTTCCTCCGCCTGCAGTATTCTGAGTATTACAGACAGCGTCGGCAGCAAAATGAGCATCGGTGGGGATCAGTACAGCATGACAGCCCCCTCTCTGGCCATCTCCATCCATAACATGGATCCTGGCTGCTTCCAAGGTCTCTCCTTTGGGGTCTCCTCTCTCTTACAAGACAGCCCAGAGGTGAGGGTGGACTCGGCTGAGCAGCCTGAGAAGAGCCGTATTGCATCACTTCTATGTGTTTCACTTTAAAGAACTGTGGAGAGGAGAACTTCTGCAATTGGCCTGAATTTAAGAATAAACATTGTACACACTCTGTACAGCACTCAGGATGACCACCAAATCACCACGGCTGGTTTAGTTTGACTGAGGTGCGGAGATTTGGACTCCCGCCACTAACGGCCATGTTGAAAATGACCGTGTTTATTGTTTGGCCCCAGATTTTCATAAATCAGGACCCATTTGACAGCACTGTAGCGTTCATCTCTCTCCCTCACGTGGTGGGCAGCTACTTCCCTCAGCGCAATGGGACCCCCTCCCGTGTCCAGTTTCATTTCTATGGGACTGTGGATCTTTTCAAGGTAGAAGAACATGACACTCCAGCAACCCTGCCCCCAAACTTCCATTATTCATTTCATTGACCTGGTCAACTGTCAGAGTTTTGCAACTTTTTAAACCCACTGAGTTGCTGAATGTGTGAAATTCAGGCGAAGTTGAAGGGCAGCAAATGCGCTGAAAACCATCATGCTGTGTTTCTAGGACCTGAACAGCAGGATGAAGCTGAACACCTATGTGGTGTCTGCGAGTGTCACCAATGCCACCATTGTGGACCTGGAGAAGCCAATTTTCGTGACTCTGCACCACCTTCAGACCAACCTGGTGGGTGTGATGGATTGTCATCCTACGGCAGACCATCCGGTTTTGTAGAGTGTCCTCATGCTCGTGTCAGAGTTGGATCTCTGCACTGCAGGCCTGCAAAACTTTTAGGGCCTCTAATGAACGGAAAAAAAAATAAGGAAAAAAGATTGTGAGACAAAAATTTAACAGAACCAAATCCAGTGTTTTGCTGGAAGAATCCCGAACGTCAGAACCTGTCCACCGAAACAAACAAAAAGAGTTATCAAATGTTTCTGTGTCCAAAAGTGTTTTTCTTACTTCTGTCTCTCTGCCAGTTAAATGAAATTCTCTCCCCGAGGAGATCGTGAGATCCCGTGTCCCCTGTTTTGCAGCTCAACGATGAAGTGCAGTGTGTGTACTGGGACGTCAACAAGTACGGTGTGTGTTCCGGCAGCGTAATTCCCGACTCCGACCGAGTAGCTGCGTTTGCTGTGCCGCTGAGTGTGGCTTGGTGCTCCTTTCAGACAGGCTGGGCGGATGGGAGTCCAGCGGGTGCAGGGTGAACCACAGCAGCGCCACACACACCACCTGCTTCTGCAACCACCTCACACACTTTGGTGTGCTGCTGGTACGCCCTCAGCTCCAACGACTGGAAGCAGCACACCTTAAGTCACACCACTTTCAACCAGCAGCCATTTGAGTTCACTTTTCTCATTATTAGGTGAAACTGGTAGAAAGGATGAGTTTTTATCTCTTTTAGACGTTCCAGCCTGAAACAGTTTCGGCTGGATGTGCTGGATGAGGTGACTAACAAAGATGGTTGGTTTTACACTCCGGCGTCAGTCCTCTGTCCCGCTTGCAGGACGTGTCGAGGACATCGGTGAGCAAGCTGGACGAGGAGATCCTGACCATCGTCTCCTACCTGGGTTGTGGCATTTCCTCCGTCTTCCTTGGCATCAGCCTGCTGACATATGTGGCCTTCGAGTGAGTAGGGGGTCAACTTGAGGGACAGGACCCTGGTGGGTGGGGAGGGTTCAACTAAAGCAGGTCCCTCCTCCTTTGTCCCCACTCCCTCCAGGAAGCTACGCAAGGACTACCCTTCCAAGATCCTGCTTAACCTGTCCGTGGCCCTACTGGGCCTCAACCTGGTCTTCCTGGTCAACTCGTGGCTCTCGTCCTTCAACAGCTACGGGCTCTGTGTTGTGGTCGCCGCCATGCAGCACTACACCCTGCTCGCCTCTTTCACGTGGATGGGTCTGGAAGCCATGCATATGTACTTTGCACTGGTCAAGGTGTTCAACGTCTACGTGCCTGGCTACATGCTCAAGTTCTGCGCCTTTGGCTGGGGTAAGACGAAAGGGACTAGTGATGGCGAAGAACCGTCACCGTGGTAATGCGAGTGGTGATGATGATGATGATGATGAAGATGATGATGTGTTATTCTGGCACCTGTTAGTGAAATTTGGGCGTAGTGATGGAATATTTTCCCACATTTCCTCAGGGATTCCACTGTTTATAGTCAGCCTGGTGCTGCTGGTGAAAGTGGACGCGTACGGCAGCGTTCAGTACGACAAAACAGTGCAGGGCCCGGACGCACTGGACCAGTTGTGAGTAGCACGGAGGGGAAGAGGTTGTGGATTTGGCCGTCTGTCAGGTTCCTCGGGATGGTAGCAGCACAACATGGGTTTGGGACAGTTGAAAAATGAGTGGACTTTGGGAATGAGATCAGAGCTCAGGGACCTGACATGTAAGGTGATTCCAACTCCCCTCACAGCTTCTGCTTTGACTCGTCCTTTTTCCCTGTCAGCTGCTGGCTGAAGAGCGACGCTGCCTTCTACATGTCAGTGGTGGCCTATGTTCTTCTAGTGCTGCTCTGCAACGTGTCCGTGTTCATCGTGGTCCTCATTCAGATCCACAAAATGCGAGAGAGCAAAGGGCCTGGCAGACGTGGCCGGCTGCTCCACGACCTACGGAGCGTAGCCAGTCTCACCTTCCTGCTGGGCCTCACCTGGATGCTGGCCTTCTTCACCTGGGGCCCTGCTAAGGTGGCTCTGCTCTACCTGTTCGCTATCTTGAACAGCCTGCAAGGTGGGAGAAACACCCTTAATATTCGCTCGAAATATAACTTCTCGGTGCTGTTGATCCCCATGAAATTTTTAAAGCATAAAAGTATCTCTCAAACCCACTTTAGCTGAGAAATTATTCTTTTGGAAGATTACAAAATAATTACATACAAATTCTGAAATTAATTTATTCTTGATTGAATAATAGAGAGTCACACACACACGCAAACACACAGAGGTCTATTTACAGTCACCAATCTACCTGAAACACATATCTTTGGACTGTGGGCAGAAACAGGAATTCCTGGAGGGAACCCATTTGAACGTAGGGGAAAACATACAACCTCAGCTCAGGCAGAGCTGTATTTGATCCCACATCCAAACCACCACCCCAGAGGCTAAGAGTGGGGCTGCCTGCTGCTCCACCCCAAATTCTGAACACTTGAAACGATGTAAATGGATGTAAAGCAAACGCGTGAGCCTCACTGGACTGGTTCTGCCCCATTGTCTCCCTGTTAATCCCTCCCTGCATGTGGTGCTTTTCAGGCTTCTTTGTCTTCCTGTTCCACTGTCTGATGAAGGAGAGCGTGAGGACGCAGTGGAGGACACACCTCTGCTGCGGTGGCTTTAGGCTGACAGAGCACTCAGGTTGGCAGGGCGGGGGGTTTGGGGTGAACACACACAACATACAGTTACAATACTAAGGAATGGAAACATTTACACTCACCGCAGAACCTGAGAATTCGCTTTAATAGGACAGAATCACAGAATGATGCTGCACTCTGGACCCCACAAGCTGATGCAGATGTGGGAGGCGGAGAGCGTTTGCAAAAAAAACAGTCCTTTTTCACCACAACTCCTAGGGAAATGTAACTGCAGCAGCTACTGGATTATTTTCACGCAAAAATGTGAAATTTAACCACAGATGTGTTTTGGCATCAAGCTGCGGTTAAATTCCACATAATAATAAACAGAGACACAGGCTAGGTGACGTCCTCACTGTTCCTGCGTCTTCAGGGGATCCGCAGCCTCTTCAGTAATGTGTGCTGGGCAGCTGCGGAGAGAGTGTGTTATTCTTCCAGTTTCTCTGAATACGTGGCTCCCTGCTTCTCTACTAAATCAAACAATGATGTATGAGGAGACAGACCAGCCCACTGAGGCCTTTTGCACAACATGACTCTACTGGAGTTTTGTTTCCAGAGAAGCACTTTGATCAGCCTTGTCACTCCCTGGCCTATTATTCACAAGCCCTGTTTATTATTCTATTATTCCACTACCCTGTTCTATTGCGCAAGAACCCCACAAAGACCTCTAAAGAAGAAAACGTGGTCCCAGGTGCTGTTGCCCTACGGCAGTGAGTGCTGCTCTAATAACACGCCTGTACCGCGGTATCCCAGTGTAACTGGTTCCTGGAAATGGCTCAAATGCGGCAAACCCGAAAATTGAGACACTGTTTCCATTATTTCTTATGAGGCCGATAAAGATTCGTCCCGGGTTCGTCTGAGAAACCAGAGTTAAACCAAATGTCCCCAAACACCCATTTCTGTGAGCTAAAGAAGCACTTTAAACACCAATTACTTCATTGCACACAGTTAATGAGCTCATTAATATGCACCTGTGTGTTTACAGGCACTTTATTATTCACTACCAGACGTTACGGTTTATTCCTTACTGTAATAGCAGTGAGCATTTAATAGTCAAATGTATGTAAAGGTGGAGAAATTAAAATAGACAAATCAGTAAAATATAGTGACTGCAATGGCTGCTGCTGTGATGAACAGAAATATGACGGAAATGACCTAGCGGAAACTGCGTTTGAACCCCAGCCACATGAGGCAAAGACTGAGAGCACGGGGGCTGGGCACAGTGCTGTCCCCTACTGTTTCACTCACACTCGCACCCTTTTCCAGTGTTCCTCTCACGTTTCAGCTTCGGTCAGATGGAACTGGTTGTGCCGGGATTCTCCGCTCAGATATCCACCCGGGTATTAATACGAACCACTCGTGATCCTGGGAACTGGGAGACTGGCAGCTCTGAGACTGTGCTGTACCTGCACTTCATTTATGTAAAAGAAAATACTAATATCATGCCTGACGTGAGGAAATGCTTTGGTTTCATCGTCTAGACTTGAGCCATACGGCGACATTCACCATGAAGAGTAGGCCCAACCTGCTGACCCACGCTCTGTCTGTGAAGTCGGCCAAGTCGGACCACTCCAACTACACCAACAGCACCTCCGGCTCCGCCCACTCTGACCGGCAGCCAGCTTCCCCCGTCAGGAGCGGGACTCTGGGTAAGATGCAGCGGTGTGACTCTATGACACACTCTGTGATCCCTGCTGTTGAACCTCTGCTCCCTGTGTGACAGACGTGAAATCGGAGAAGGCCCTGGTGCTCCCCCGAGCCCAGCTGTGCTCCTCGCTGCTGCTCCCTGAAACACACTCCTCCTCACAGTGGAACAGACACTGAGGCCCCCCGTCGTCCGGTGCACAGGAGATATTGACCCTTGTCACCCTGACCCTTCCCTCCTGCCGTCGGCACCAGCCCGAACACGGGTTTGAGCAGCAACACGAGGTTCAACAAGGCACCGGTTCTCCAGGGCTGAACTTCTGCTCGCACTGCTCCACAACATGGCCGTGTTGCATTCTGAGTTGTTTTCTTTGCTCTGGTTTCCTGTGCTTGCAAGTATACAGTACTGTGCAAAAGTGTTGGGCATGCAACTTCAATGTCTGTTGAGAAGTACAGGTAGATTCTTATCTACCATCAGGGAGGTTTCTCATTGGTCCCAAATTTGATGTGCAGCCTGAGAATGAGCTCAAACACCCAATCTCAGTCATACACAACTATGTTGAGCAAAAAGAATGAATCCTGCAACAGATGGTCTGGTCCCCACAGAGCCCTGATCTCAACATGATCGAGTCAGTCTGGGAGGACATGCAGAGACAGTCAAAGTGTGCAGAAGAACTGTGGTCAGTTCCTCAAAATGTTTGGAAGAACCTACCAACCTCCACCTTAAACTGCATGCAAGTTTGCATAAGAGAATTGATGGTGTTTTAAAGGCAAAGGGTGGTCCCACCAAATATTGATCTGATTGAGTTTTTTTTGTCTACTGCACTTTTTAGCAGGTTTATTGATTAATAAGGATTCATGAGATTATTTTTGGAATCATCCTCGCTTTATAGCATTTTTCCCACAGGTGCCTAAGACTTTTGCACAGTGCTGTATATAAGGTATTTATGGTTTATAACAATCCTAGACACACATGTGTGAAGAGGACCAAGTGTGGGGCTGCAGTGGCTGGACTTTCAGTACTTATTACCAGCCTTTTCCCCCCATTCACACCAAATGAAAATGGGCACCAGGCAAATAATTCATCAAAATGGCCTTATGTCTGTGAGGCAAGAAAAAAAGGTAAATAAAACTTGCAATATCAGGTAAAATAAGTGCGAACATCCAAAATCAATCCTTACATTTTTAGCCAAAATGCTCCACACATCCTGCACAGTCCTGGAGGACCTGTCTGGTCCCGGCTCTCCTTGTCTTTATTACAGGAGTCTTTAACTGGGTCTGACTTGCTGTTCATGAAGACAAAATGCTGATAATAAGCCAGTTTTTTCTCTAATAATCTGATGTTGATTCTAATAGACTGATCCTGACTGGTATTTTTGCTCTTCTCTGCCTTCAATAAATGTTCTACATCGAACAATTTAATTGTTCCCTCCAGTTCCATCCATAACTTCTCTCCTTGTATGAAAATGCTTCCGAACTTTTTAAACTTGTGATCTTGCGCTGTTTTAGTAATTGCTTCTATTCTACATTATATTGTATCTTACATCACTAATCCACTGTACATGTTCCACAAACAGAAAAAATACTGAACTATAAGTTTGCACTGTGTCATTTTAGAGAATTTTTTTGTTACATACGCCAAACTAATAATTTTAGGGTTTTTCCTTTACATTCACTAATAAATAAATCTTGTAGAAATACCACACAAGCACACGTGTTTCAGCAGAAGGGAATACAGTATATATTTTAGCACTAAATAATCTTAAATGTTTTTAAGTCCAAATGTGAATAAAACACACATTGAACAAAATTACAGGACACATAACAGTTTGA
The DNA here is from genome assembly GCA_900497675.1 of Arapaima gigas. Taxonomy (NCBI): domain Eukaryota; kingdom Metazoa; phylum Chordata; class Actinopteri; order Osteoglossiformes; family Osteoglossidae; genus Arapaima; species Arapaima gigas. Next base: position 146,770 of record UFQX01005300.1, on the reverse strand, counting down.
CAACAACTGGCAACAGGTAACATATGGGGATATATATGATATTAAATACTAAATGATATAATATAGATGGATAAAAAGAATAATAAAATTAATTTTAAAAAATGAAAGCACAGCTGAGTTGACTGTTGCAGTTTGTCCAAAATAAAGGAATCACTTGAGATGTCTGTGGTTTTTTGATGGGACGTGTTGAATCGATGAGGAAAGAGACTGCAGATCAGTGAGAAATAATTTGGTTTGGTTTGGTTTGGTCTGGTCTGGATTTAACACATCTTACTCTGTGGATGTGAAACTTGCCCAACATGCAAATATTATTTAACACCTTGTCTAAGCCCCTGTTGCCAGATTCACCGGTACGAAGGAACCAAACAGTCAGTGGTGCTAACATGACGGTAGAAAATAAGAAAAAGAGCCACAGCAGTTTTTGCCCAGAATGAGGGCAGAAATAACAGTTATAACCTATAACTGTTCCATCTTCAGCTGGAGGAGCACGGAGGTGAGATGTTTCCCTTTACTCAACTGTTTGTTGCACAGATAATAACAGTTGATTATTTTAAAATGTTAAATATTTTACTTTATTGTGTATTAAGAATTTATCTGCAATGAACCAAATATTGTAAGGGTTAAAAGATGAATATACAGGAGTGTTGAACATTTATAATAACAGGCCTTTGGCCTCGCGCTCTTATACCAATGAAACAATTCCATCTGTTGAAGGTTAAGCGATATATCGAGTGACAGCTTTATAGAAGATGAAGTATTTACGAACGGATAATAATCTTACATGTGTCGAAGATGACTAAACCCAGTCATTTTAAACGGTAGAATGGCGGCTTGTCGCCAGAGGGCCCTGCACTTCCACAGCGACAACGGAATGTCGTTCGACGTCACAGGAAGTGGCACCGTGACCCCGGATGTGGATTTAAATTGTTAAGCGCTGCCCGCGGACATAAGGTATGGTTAACGTTTAGGAGCGTAAAAATAGTAATTGTTGTGTCACTGTTACGAGTGAAGTGTTTTGCGGACAGTTGGGCTGTTGCCGTTACGCCGGCGATGTTTAAATTGCGACACTTGGTCAGGCGGGTTTAGGTATAACGTCAAAATGAGGCGAAGCAGCAGCGGTGAGTGAAATTGACTGTCGGTTTAGCGGTTTGGCGCAGAGTTTGAACCGATCCAGTTTACAGTCGTGCCTACAGATACGAATATCACCCCTATCGTCGGTGTGTGGAGTCTAAGTTAAATGTAAAATAGGTATCAAAGGCTGAATGTGCGTCACTACTTTGCGTGAATGTCTGCTGCCTCCGGTTGTGCCCGTGTTCGTACACCGGTGTTACTTTAATAATATGCCACCAGAGGTGCAGCTGTATGTATAGGTAATCTTAGATTTTATTTTTGCCAGACTTGTATGTGTGTTCATCTTGTAGAGAGGAGTCGGCGCCCCCCTGCGTAAGGGGTGGGGGGGGGGCGGCGGGTTGTGTGTAAATACTTGATATTTACATGTTTGTTCGAGCGGTGTGTTTAGCCGTGAAGAGGAGTGTGTGTTGCTGGACGGGTTGGCGCTGTCTCTGTACAACCCCTCCCATCTGCGATCTGTGCCACTTATTTATAGTTGTTGTTTTACTGCACTTGCTTCGCTGTATCAGTTTCCCGGAGGAAGTTGCAGAGCTTTTTCCGTCTATAAGAAACAACTCTGAATCTCTCCGTGTAACATTTCACCCCACCAGAACACACGGCTGTCTCACACCGCTTGCTGATCTGATCAGACAGATGTTTGTTTTCCTTGCGTGATCTCAGTTACAGGAGATGTTTGACTTTTCCCTTTAAATGTAAGGGGGGGGGGTTTCAACCCCATGCTGCCCCAAAACGGTAATCTTGAAGTCTGAATGTGAGATCAGTGTCGAATTACAATGTTTGCACTTGTTCACTGACTCAAACCAATGTTGAGATGTTCAGAATATTTGTTTGTTTAATGCAAGCATTTTTTAAACTCAAAGTTGGAGAAAAAGGCGTTTAAGTAAATGTAAGTGATGAGAATAAATCTGCGGATGTTGTAACTCAGCACTCATGTTTCGTTCAAACATCAGAATTAATTGCTAATGATAACCGTTGAACTCTGTTTTAAAATTGCAATAGGAGGTAACAGATTGCCAGCTTGAACTCCAACCCCACTCCTGCTGCAGTAGCTTAATACTTGCCCTTAAACGGTACAGTAAGAATACCCTGCTGTATAAATGGGCAAAAGATTGTAATTGGCAATTAAATGGAAACTCAACAAGCCAAAAACATCAAAAAACATAAAGGTTTTTCAAACACCCCTGGTTCATCGTGGGGTGCAGCAGGTGGTGTAGTGGGTCGATCCATCTCCTTGCATATGAGAGACCTGGGTTCAAATCACACCTCCCTCTGTAACACCCTAAGCAAGGCCTTTACCCTGAACTAGTCCAGCAAAAAATTGACTCAGCTGTATAAATTGTCCATAACTTTGTATACACACCTAATGTTGTAAGTTGTTTAAAGACAAAAGCATGAGGCAAATGTAGTTTAAATGTGTTCCTCGCATACAGATGAGCGGCAACTCTGATGGGAACAAGGAGTTCTATGAACAGCTCCGGATGCAGGAGCTGTATGGACAGAAGCGCGAGGATGACAGTGATCCCTACACATATGTAGACCCGCAAGATGGCACCGTTTACGACTGGGACCACGAGAAGAAAGCATGGTTTCCAAAAGTACGAGTCTGATTGCAAGCCGCTGTTTGGGGAGGGTCACCAGGAGAAGTACCACATGCTGATTGATTATATTAAAGTGACACAAGTTAGCATTGAAACACAAAATAGTTTCCTCTTCAAGATAATAGAGGAGATTCTCCAAGCACAGCCACTTGTTGCTCACCTCTGTTCAGTCCTCATTAATGTGCAGTAATTTGCTACCACTTTCCTGATTTTGTTGTGATCATTGCTACCCATGTTCAGATAACAGAAGACTTTCTGGCAGCTTACCATGCCAACTATGGGGTTTCTGAGGAAGCAGCACAAGACGCGACAGCCACAGCGGAGCCTAAAGCAGATCCTGTGGCAAAGCCGGTGGAAACACGGCAACAGCAGTTGTCGAGCACCGCACCAACACAGCCCAAAGAGGGCAAAACAAAAGCAGAGAAAAGGAAAGCTGACCCAGGTGCACAAACCGGCATGTTTCATGGTGGCCTCAATAGAAGGCAGCTTTGGTTGTCTGAAATGAATAACACATTGCAGTAGAGTGCTGGTTCTCATATCAAAAAGCTGTACAGTCATGAGATTTTATTTACAATATCATTACTATCGTTATAGTTTTGTTCTTTGTACATCCATGCGGTGACATTCTCCGTGTGCACTAGTTTTGCCGTGCTACGTGTTTACACTGTGTGTGTGTGTGTGTGTGTGTGTGTGTGTGTGTTTTTTTAGTTGACTTTGAGACATATCTTAAAACAACTGTCTTTTTCAGGCTGGTTCGATGTTGACAAAGACAAGAACACAAATGTATATGTATCAGGTATGTAGTCTCGTCCGTGCACACTAAACTGAATGTGATCTTGACTCTTTACATTGCATCTTTTAAACCTGAGATCTTGCACTGCATACTGTACATGACTGTGGTAGATATTTGTGTCTATCTTTGTTAAACGTGCATTTAGGAAACTACTTTTAATCCCTCTTTGAAATGAATTAAATCAGATTCTGTTCTTTCTCTTCACTTTCATTATTTTGTCAGAACCCTGATGCTTTCTTTATTATGTGTTAGTGCAACACTTTTTTTGGTTTGTTGTGCAATAGAAAGCCCTGATAAACTGTTATACCAACATAGAGTGTAAGAAAACAAACTGTGTAGATATGAAATATGAAACGTGCATAAAGAAGGGAAGACAGAATAGATGCATTTTGGCTGCTTCTAAATTTGAAAAATCAGGCGTACGAAAAAGTACAATTTTTAAAAGTATTAGTTATTGTACTGTGTGTGCAAGTAGGAAGAATTCAACTCATCGGCCCAAAAATGACTGATGGATTTGAGGCAGCTCTCCTCAGTGGAAGCTGAAATGTAGTTTCTCTGGGACCTGTAGCTCAACTAGGGATATTGATTAACTGGTTTCAAGATTAACTGTGATTTAAAACGTTATGGTTTCCAAACCGCGAGCTTTGCATTCCATGTTGCCCTGAGAACTCAAAGGTTGAAAGTGTGATATTTCCTGAGACAGTTATCATACCATCAAAATCTGACACGTTGATACCCTTATGTCCAACCGAGTTGCTCTGCAGTGTGCAGTGTGCTACTTTGGTTTAGCTTTCAGGTTGTTTTCCCTAAAAAGTTTCTCCTTAACTTGTGGCTGAGTTGCCTGATGATCGTCTGCAGGCTTGCCTCCTGACATCACCCCAGATGAGTTTGTGGAGGTGATGTCCAAATGTGGCATCATTATGCGCGACCCCATCACAGAACAGTACAAGATCAAGCTGTACAAGGATGACCAGGGGAACCTGAAGGGTGATGGCCTGTGCTGCTATCTCAAGGTGAACACCGCTGATCTGCTTGTGGCAGAAGATCACATTAACTTTTTGGCCCTTTGTCTGTCTGTTCTACGTGCCTGGGTGTATTCTTGGGAGAGGTTCAGAATTTGCTCCAGTAAAATGTCTGGTGCTGTTAAAGTGTAAAATTTGAAGTGCTTTGGATACATGCGACTGTCAAGCAGAATGATAATGTTGTTTTGACAGGGGTCAAGTGATGGCAAAGTGGATTAATATCAGGCAGACAGCTGCAGTTTACGCTTAGTGTTTCTTAGTCACGCCTGCAGAGGGCGATATACATCCAGAGGGAAAGAAAACAATAAAAGAATCTTTTACGGTGACTCTTAAGTAATGATCTAAATCTGTGGAACTGTTACAGCAGATAAGGATTTGTTGGTCATAATGAATTGTGAGCTGGTAATTGATACACATATAGTGACTGGAGGCAGTGTGAGGGGCATATTGGTGGACTGGATTAAGGACAGGCTTGTCTCCTTTCCAGCGAGAATCTGTGGCCCTGGCGGAGCGGCTGCTGGACGAGACGGAGATCCGGGGCTACCAGCTGCACGTGGAGGCAGCCCACTTCCAGTTGAAGGGCCAGTATGATGCCAGCAAGAAGAAGAAGAAGAGCAAGGAGTACCGCAAGAAGCTCCAGCAGCAGCAGAAGTACGAGCCCTGCGTCGTCTCAAGTCACAGCACTCCAGGGGAACTGATTGTTCAATGTTTGCTAATCTCAGGTCTACACCCGTTTATTGTTTGAACTTTGTGGTCGTTTCTGCTGCTCTTCTTAGAGAGTCAAGGCCATGATCCCATGTGGTATTGCTGTGAGGATGACCTTTTGTTATCAAACAGCAATTGTTTCACAGGATTGCTCAGATCACCAGTCCCCCCCAACGTCAGCGTGTGTTCATTTTAAGTGCTGTATAAAATGCGGCTGCTTCACGTTGACTGTTTGCTCTCCGCAATGTGTTCAGGCAGCTGGACTGGAGGCCGGAGAGGATGGCTGAACTGCGGAAGAGGCACGAGCGTGTGGTGATCATCCAGAACATGTTCCATCCCAAGGACTTTGAGGTGAGCGTTAGGGTCCGTCAGCTTGAATTGTGCTGCCGACCCCCAAAAAGTGCAACAGCCGCAGCAGCGGTGGTGGTGGTGGTTATCTGGGAACAGCTACGAGGTTGTGTGACCCAGGTGAACATGGCCATTGAGGTTTTCCTCAAGTGCGATGCTGGTACAGACCCTCTCGTTCCTGACAAGCAAACATGCGAATTATACATGCCAGGTTTTACTGCGGAGACGATAAGGTGGTATCATGCTGGGATCCGTATGTGATGCACCAACAAATGAGCCTCGGATCAGGGCCCTCGTACTTCACACACTTCCTGTTTTGACACTGCCCTTCTGCACGCTTCTTGGTGCAGACCAGGCCAGACCACATTCCACTTGACGCAGCTGCACCCCCACCCCCCCCCTTGCACCCTCATCAGATTGGCGGGAATTCAGGTGTGGCCTGAAGGTGGATCCAGAAAGAGCAGGGTATAGACTGCCTCTCTCCCTGGCCAGAGTACAATGCTCTGGTGTTGGTTCATGTGTTTAGTTGTAATTTCCACATGTTTTTTTTTTCTGCATAACAACGACTAAATAAATAAATAAATAACATGATAGGTGGCATAATGGTTAGAGCTGTTCTCTTATAGTCAGAAGCTTCAGCCTGACCTTCATTATAAATCACTATAAAGTTTGTTAGTGTACAAACTTAATTTTTAAGGCAACTTACAAGTTTATTATAGTAAAAGTAATAATACTAGCCAGAGTAATAAAATGTGAGTGTTGTTATAATGAAGAAGGTTATGGGGATAAACAGCTTATTCTTGCATGGCTTGTGCAGACTGTGGATCTCTGAGGATCAACGTGGGGTTTTTTTTACCCTGCTGTATAAATGGGTAACCTAATTTTAAGTAGCTTAGCGCAGCATAATATTGTAAATCACTTGTTAGATAATAATAGTAACCACAGCACAGTCAAAAGAGTGTTCATAAAGTGCTGTGAGAGGAGTAAACATACATGAATTATGAGAGCAAAGCCCAGTGTCTGAATGTGTCTGCTTCTGTGACGAATTCACTTTGTTGTGCCTGAAATGACATAACAGAATGTGGAGCCCAAAAGTTCAGTAGTAAATTTTATTGGCATTTTCTGCACATGCATTATTTTTTCAGTGTGCTACAGTAAAAAGGTTTGTCTTTAAGTGGTACTAAACAGGAATAATATTAACAGGAACAGAGACAATAGTGACACCAAGGTGTTTGATGGCGTGTGCTGGTCTCAACAGGCCAGCAGTGACTGATAGGAAGGAAAATATCCACCTTTCAAAATATGTAGGATCATTATGAAGTCCGTGTGGAGTTTAAAATATTAGTATCTTCTGACCTATAGGAGAGAGAAGCTGTGTAAAATGCTTCAGTAAGTTTATTTATTCATTTTTATTTCTGAACGGATTCATTTATTCTGATTTTTTTCCCTCCTAATTTTCTGGATATTCTGCCACGTGATGCACCGAGTAGCTGCGCGGAAGAGAAAGTGAATTGCGTTCTCTGGGTTTCTTCCTTTTGTGACATGCCGAAGCTGTTTACTCATCAGAACTTGACTCTTGCGTCTTACATTTAAATGTATCAAATGTTTTCTTATAAATGTTCAAGATAACTTCATGCTTCGCCAGTAAGGCTTTTGTGGCCTCTGTCCAATACGTGACACAGTTTTGGGGAAAAATACTTTTATCAATGATACCGAAAGCCGTCAAAAATCCTGGTCTGGTTGTTGGTGTGTTTTTTGGCATTGTGTTTTGTGGATTGTTAACAAGGTCCCGTCTCAAAACTGAAAATAAAATACCAGCAGCCTTGAAGAAATGCCAGAGGCAACGTGCTGAATCATTTTCTGTGGCTTTGCGGGGGGCCCCTCCCACAGCCCTGCTGCTTTTCCTTCTGACTAGCGGCCTTACGTTTCAGGTGACTTTAACGGTCAAACAAACCTTCTGCGCGTAGGTTTTCCTTCTGATTGCACACCCTGTCGTAGGAGGACCCGCTGGTGCTGAATGAGATCCGCGAAGACCTGCGGACGGAGTGCGAGAAGTTTGGAGCGGTGAAGAAGGTCATCATATTCGATGTGAGTATGTGCGCGTTGTTCCCCATAGTTATGTACCGCACTTTTAAGAAGACCGCCTATGGTCGTGGCTGCCTCCTGGCAAGGAGTCTGGCTTCGGAGATGTCCAGAGCACTCAATGTCCTGCAATTGTGTTTCCTCACGTCCAGAGACACCCGGATGGGGTGGCCTCGGTGGCCTTCAAGGAGCCTGAGCACGCAGACATGTGCTGTGTGGCGCTGGAGGGACGCTGGTTCGGGGGCAGGAAGCTGTCGGCCAGTCTGTGGGACGGCACCACTGACTATCAGGTATGAGCATGCTTGACATCTGAAACATCCAGGTAACCTGCTGTCTGTTTTCCTGCTCCTGCTACTTTTCCAGTAGTAATTAAGAACCGAGGCTTAGTGAGAAGCAGGGAGCCCCGAGGCAATGGAAGATCATTATCTCTCTGCTCCGTCAAGTAGCTTTTAGGGGATGTATGAAAAACTCCTATTGTCAAGTGTTGTCCATAATGGCTTCTTAATGGCGTTAATGGTTCTGATCTTCACTTGGACTGAACTGCTTTGGATTCTGTTGTCCTTCACCAGAAGGCAACTCTGTTTTAGTTGCTGTTTTACCGCAACAGATGCTTGTTGTGGAGAAGTGAGAGGTTCTAAGAGTGAAGCGTTTTGGTGTGTGTGTGTGTGTGTGTGTGTGTGTGTAGGTGGATGAGACGAACCGCGAGCGGGAGGAGAGACTGAAGGGCTGGTCCAGCTTTCTGGAAGGAAAGGAAAAGCCACCGGTGGAGGGAGATGCTCCTAAAGGTGGTGGCGGAGGTGCAAGTGAGAAAGATGAGGGGCAAGGAAAGTCGTCCGGCGCACCAGAAGGTTCCAGCTCAGAGACGCCCCAGCCTGAGAAACGGGCACAGAGTGGTCCACAGGAGGCCCCGGGGGGCGACGCCGGGCCGTCGGACACTCCGGAGGTCGACTCCACAGACAGCAGCCTGGCAGGAAGCGACGAGGAGCACACATAGAGGGCAGGAGGCTGACCACCGGCACCACACACCCACAGTCACGTTACACACCTGGAGCATTCAAAGTGGCCAAGACAGTAAAAGGTGTATTTGGTTAGAGAGGAAAAAAAAACATTGTAAATAATTAGAAAGACATGAGTAGCAGCAGCCCAGAAATTTGAAGCAACACCTTCTTCTTCCATCCAGCCTTCTTGTAGACCTGGTGGTCCACCACACACGTGCAGAGTGTTTCATGCTCTGTAAACACACCCACATAGTCAGCAGCGCTGGTGGCCAAGCTTGTGTATCAAGTGAGATTAATATTTTGTATTGTTTGTATGATGTCATGGGCTGTTTGAATGACTTCAGTCACCAGTGACAGGATCACTACCCACACGTGCAAGTATCGTCTCAGGCTTCTTTTACAGCGAGTGTCATTTTATTGTTTCATGAATGCAGCTATAGACAACGTACCAGATTGAAATGTCAAGTCTTTCCATCTCTCATTCTGTCAACTGCTGATGACTTAAGTCTACAGTGAAAATAAACACGTAGAGACTGTGTGCAGCTTGTTGTACTTGCTCAGATGTTCACCACAATGACCGCCCACAATAATAAACCAAACAGTGCACGAGCGACTTGGACACTAAAGTGTGGAAAGTGAAGAATGTCAGAAGTTGCAGCTTCGTCGGGGGCCGTGGAAGGACGTCTGAGACCTACAGACAGGTCCTCGCACCTTCTGAGCGCAGACGGGCCTGAAAGCTGTGACGTCACCACGGAAAACCTTTCACAAAAACAGCACGAAATCGCGCGTGTTGTATAAATCTGTCGAAATGATTTCCATCCGCGTTTGCCTCCAGGTACCACCACACATTAGCGCTTGCCAGGTGACTGACATTAAGTGACACACACGCGCGACAGGCGGACACCCTGAGCATCATGGGAAGACGGGCAGGTTGCAGAAACTCGGCGTTCGGGTTTAACCAGCCGGAGCGGGTTTCGAGCGCAGAGGTTTCGGAGCAACAAGCGCGCCCCCGACAGACACGCGCGCCCCCGGCCGCAGACAGAAACCATCCGGATCTGCCCAATGAGCGAGCACGGCCACGCCCTCGCCCCGCCCACCCCCCCGCAGGTGAGTGCTCCGCGCCCGGTCTACCAAGTGGTCTTTGGGTCACCATGAGCTGAGCGCGCGCGCTCGCACCCGCGGCCGCTTCTCCCGTCACACGGCGCTGTTCACCCGGGCTTTTCGGTAAGAACGAACCACGTGGGAGACGTTCCGCGCTTTGCGCTCATTTCTGCGGCGAAACTGCTTCGCCGCATCTTTAATGGAAAATAAAACCGCAAAACGTCCGCACGTCGCCTTAAAACCGCCTTTCTACGTTTTAAACACAAGTCCTGCCGCGTTTCCATAGTGATGCCAAGTGGCCAAACTCGTTGTTTTACTTTTTACTGCTTATGAAACTTTTTTTCTAGTAAGAAATGACTCAAGTGCTTTGAAGTCAAATTAAAGCACGATAAGTGAAAAATGTCATTTTTAGTGTGAATCTAAACATGTTCCAGTCCACAGAACGGATGGTGCGGAAAAATAAAGGTGTTTAAGTCGTGGAATAAGTGGAATAGATATAATATTCTACTTTGAAATACCTTGGTTTCACTCTGATTTACTCTGTTTTACGCGGTTGCTTCTGCCGCGTCTCTGACTGTCGTCCAGCTCGGGGTCAGAAATGCGAGATGTAAAAAATGGTAAAACCGGGTGGAAACGGTGTGTTCGTAATAAGTGCAGGAGAAGCAGAGCCGCGTTTTGCTGTCTTCTGAACTTATTACATCATTTGTGTTAAACTGCAGCTTATTGTACCTTATTTGGACAGCAGGTGGCGCAGTGGTCAGAGTAGCTGCCTTTGGATTTGGACTCGAATCCCACTTCCTGCTGTAGTGCCCTTGATCAAGGTACTCAACCCTGAAAATAACCGTGCTGTATAAACGGATGGAGAAAAGTGTCAAATACATCAGATTATTGTGCCTTTCATATGTAAGATATGCAAATGAGGAGGCCTCTCCAGGCAGCGTCTCTGACTTTATTCTTTTGTGAGATAATTATAAATGTGCACATAAAGCAGTTGGTGATCAAACGCGGGTGTTTACAGCGGTTAAACCAGCTGTGCCTCACTGGAGCCGCGCTCCCCCCCCCCACCCCGGTGCTGAGCCATGGAGGACACGTCCAGCAGCCCCCCGGCGCTGAAGGCCAAGGAGCAGACGGAGAGCATCCTCTTCACCTACTTCCAGGGCGACATCAACAGCGTGGTGGACGAGCACTTCTCCCGCGCCCTCAACAAGGCCCACAAGCCCAAGGACCTCAGCATTAAAACCAAAAGCCCCCAGAGCAGGACCCTGAAACCAGGTAAACGGGCCTCAGGTGTCGATGAATTGAGCTCACGGTACAACATGAAACTGTACGCAGGTGACCCCTTTACCCCTTGTCTGCAGGAGGACCCGTCCCCATGCAGCAGGGCTACCCAACATCCTCCTGGCCAGACCCCAACTTCCCATCAACCTCCGCTGGACACATCCAATTTACCCCGCTGGAGAACCCGCACACCCCCCCGCAGCACGTGATGGGCCCGGCCGGCCAGCCCTCAAACCTCTGGCCCCTGCCCCCGAGGGGACTCGGCCCCGTGATGTACCCGCCCCAGGCGCTGTGTGCCGAGGCCCCCGTCCCGGCCGAGCGCCACTATCCCAACTCGTTCCTCAACATGCTGCACAGCGACCGGTCCGTGGGTGGGGGCGCTCCGGGCCCCGCCTCCAAGCCCGACTCCGCCCCCGGCTGGTCCGGCCCTGCGGGATTCCGAGACTCACTGGGTTCCGGGATGAGCCTCGACTCCGGTACCGATTCCTATGCCATCCGTGACCCTGTGATGCAGAAGTCCATCTTTGGTGTGTCATGAACTTGCAAAATTATTCTGTGAGGAACCATCTCCCTTTGATCTTTTTTTGAGATGTTATAATTCTCTTTTCTTCTGCTCTCCAGGTCTGCAAGTGCCAGAAAAGAAGGATCTATATTGGTATTAGTTAAGGATTTGCTTCCATTTTCTTAACCATAGAACAGACTTGTTACACCGTCGGCTCGGTGCCCACGACAACCGCGCTCACCTTCCAGGCGGGTGACCGCCAAACCACCCCCAACAACCTGAACTTCCACGCAGCTGAGGGGCATCAGCCCTGTGGCGCAGAACAACCTGTTTGACGTCCGTGTCGCTCGTGACGGTAACCGGAGACGACGGGAGGTGACGGCGCGGCAGCCGGCAGCCCCCCGCGACCGGCCGACCGCGCTGTCGCTTTTGCGCCAGTTGAAATGCGAGATGGTGTAAATCACGCAGACATTCAGAAGAAACAACGTGCTGTTCTGCAGCTCCGTCGTCGGAACCGTCATCTCACCTGTAATTGTTCACTGCTGATGTTCTCTGATGACCATAAGAAATGAAAGGCAGAAGGAAGGTGTCTTGTTATGAATATTTTTTTCATGTTTCTTCCGTTCCCTCTGGTCTCAGGAGAATCTCTGACCCAACAATGAGCTTCATGCCAAACTGTGTTCAGAACCTTGCAGGATTCAGGCCTCCATTTAAACACGTTTATGGGATTATTTGGGGATGGAAGCTGAGAGAAGCAGGTGGCCCTGCTGGTTGGTTGGGCTTTAAAACACTTCTTCCCTGCTGGATGAGCAGAGATTCCGAGAGGGGCTGAATCCTCCACGTGACTTTATTTTCCTTCAAATCAAAACCTGTAGCTGCTCCGTGTTTTTCTTCTCATGACAGGTTTTTCCCTCCATTTTCTCTCTGAGGTCAGTGTCATACGGCCTCTAACTGGGACCTGAAGGTCAGTGCTGGTGCCGCTGGGCCAGCAGGTGGCGCGGCGGTTAGAACCCCTTCTTGTGGGAGCCGGGTTTGGGAACCGCAGACCGATACGGGTTTCCTCAGTTGCCCCGGTGAGAGGGAGTCTCAGTGTAGAAACCTCTTCTTGTCAGTTGCTTTGGAGAAACGTGTCAGACAAGTCGGTAACGGTGGGATCCAGCAGTTTAACCAGCAGACAATGAGAGCAGCTTCACGAACTTCTGAACAGCACGTGTTACCTGGAAACGAGTCTTTTGCAGTTGTAACGATTGCGCCTCCTGGTGGCTGAAAAGAGCACAACGCGCTTTGAACAGCAAACATTGAAATTGAAATATTTCCTCATAAACGGTTTTGAATTGTATTACGTTGCCTGACACACCTGAATAATAAGGTTACAGTTTGGCATAAAGGGGAAAATGTGATCAGAATTCAACCCGGAAACAAGAAAAAAGAAAAACCCGAGAACTAAAAGGAAAAAAGAAAATGCAGTCGCCTGAAAGGCATAAAGGAGTTAATGAATAAAAATAAGTGAGAAGTAAGAAAGTTTAGTGATGAAAATGTATTTTGACAGGACAGGAATAATGTGTTTATTACATTAGTTTGTTTTTGCTGTCTTGTGTAATAGTGGAGTGACATGAGACTAAGGCTCTACAGTTTGGTCAGATATGATGTATTTTTGTTATTTTCCTGTCTCAAGTGACACGGCTGGACAACAGCTGCAATATATGAAATACACCTAAATTCTGTACAGTTTCACTGCAGATACTGATGTAATAAGTGAAAAATACATATAACTGCTGTATGTCCTGTTTTTAAATAATAAATAATAATAATAATAACAATAATTTGTCCTGCTGCATAGTAACAAACGACAGACACTAATAATGTTTATTATAAGGCGAACGTAATGGAAGATGTTTGCTGTGCGACGGGATGCGTCGGCATGGCAACGATGATGAAGAAAATGCCCCCACGTCCCTGCGGAGTCGGTTTGCGCTCTCGCCCCCCTGCTGAGGACCTCCGTGTTTTCCGGTTGTTTCCTGCCCTCAGCAGCCGAGAAGCTGCACTTCTCTCTCAGAAACGACTGATTCGTTTCTGCCTCTTATCCCCCCCCCCCCCCACAGAAGCCCTTGTATGTAAATAAACTGGCTTTATGTGATGATTCATTTTTTTACTCAACCGTCAATGAAGAAAAATCCCTCATGTACAGCCTGAAGTTTGCAGTCCTGCGGGGGGGGTCTGTGGTCTCAGTTAGATGGATGAAGTGGTCAAGTTGCTCATTTTGCTTTGCTGAGCGCACAGTTAAAGAGAGGAGAGTAAAGAGAGGAGAATAAATCTTCACCCGAGCGAATTCCGGGGCTCGAAGGTTTTCTGACCTGAGCTGTTTGGCCACTTTTCTTCCAGCTCAGGGCCTCAGTGACGAAACATTTTTAAGCTGTTTACTGAATGGCCAGAAAAGTTCACACAAAGTTAATCTGAATGCATCTGCTGAGTCGTTTTATTGGGTATAAAACATGATTCTTTTATCTAAACACCCAATACAGTGAAACAACCAGCAACAGAAGTGAAAATGAATTCAAGGAACGATGAAGTAGCAACCTGAACGACTTCCGATCGACCGATTCATTTCCAAAGGGCTTCAGTCCTGCTTTTGCTTCAGGAAAAGTCAAAATAAATGAAACCCCCGGCTGTGCAGGAGGTCTGGCCAGAACCGGGTCTGCAAACCCCGAACAAAGATTTTGCAGGACAGCAGCAATAAAGTAAAGAAAACGCTGCGGAGCCGAAATATTTACATTCCTGCCGAGCTGTTGGAGACAAGCTGGCACTTGTCAGCTTCCGCCCTCAGCGAGGACTTTGCTTATGTTCAGCGGTGGTTGGAAGAGCTTTTCGACCGACGTGGTAAAAATGTCGTATTCGGGACACGTTAAGAGGCCTCGACGTGTTCGGTTTGCAGGAACACAGGCTGAGAGAGCAGCCCGATGGCAGGCGTTCCTCAGGGCTCGGCGCTCGGACCCGTTCGCTTTCAGGCTTTCGCTGGGTCAGGTCCTCAGGTGCCAGAGACTTGGACAAACACTGCAGTCGTGAGATCTTTTTCACCCTCCGCCACCCTCACACTCATTTCCACCTCTTTAATTGGAGTTCTGCTTCCCTGAGAAGATCCACCACCTCATCGCTACATCACAGCTCCAAATATATCCATGTTAAGGAGACTTGAGTGATCAAACAATTAAACAGACTTTTCTCACTTTACACGTATTTATTTCCATCTTATATAAAGATCATTTTCATTTTCAGTAAACTGACATCCAGCTTGACTGGTTTTCCGTCACTTACCGAATTCAGGTGACTCAGGGGTTCTAACCTTGAGACCTGAAGGTCAGTCTGATCCTAATTTGGACCAAAGTGTGATGCTCTGAGGACTTAAATCGGGGGCTCGGGTTGCAGCAACACCCTCTGTGGGGGGGACAGAGCGAGGAGGGATTAATTAACACATACGACCATCATGCAGGGTCTTTGGTCAAAAATAGATGTTTCCTTATGTCTGGTGGAGGTGGTGTCATCTGAAGGTGTCCACAGGTTTGCAGATGAATGTGGAGGTCATGGCTGCGGGTTTCAGTCAGAACGGTGACATATGGCGTTCGTTCCGCTCTCGGGACCCCCGGGCTGTCCGGGGGTTTGGTGGAGAGTAACACAGGCTGACTTCAACATGACGGCGGAAGAGAAGTAGAAAAGAAAAGCTAACTAACCCTAACCTATACATTACACAACTAACCAGCTTGAACTCCCAACATAAAGTCTCCTGCATCCCGCCCATCTACTCCACTCCACACTGCAAGAAACAAAAAACAGAAGAAAAGGCCACAGTCAAAAGCTCAAGTACTTCTACCTTCATGCAGGCGGTGGTTGTACCTTCTAGAAGGATCCCGCCTGCGATTCTCCAGAATCTGTCGTACTTCGGATTCTGTTATTCTGGCTGAAACGTTTTCCTCCCTTTTAATCATTTTATCACCATCGTGGAGAAGAATCCAGATCTTCTGCAGCCACCTTGGTGGCACAGAGGAGCACGTTCAGCATCCGGCTGGTCCGGCTTCCCAGCGAGCCATCAGGATCTACACAGTCCTCACACTGCTGGGTAGCAACCCCCTTACTGACCCCTTGATGTGCCTCTATTGACCTACTGACCTCTTAGTGTCCCTCTATTAAGCTCTTACTGACCCCTTAGTGTCACCCTAGTGACCCCTTAGTGACACTGTAAGCGGAGTGTTTGATGTCAGCTGAGGTCAAGTTGGAACTGAGCGTTTTTTTCTCTACCTGGTTAAGTTGTGGGATGTTTTTCCTGGCTGGAGATTTACTGTGTTTGTAGTAATTGCTGTGGTAGTAATACAGTAAATAGCGTGATGCTATAGTAAGTACTGCAACGGGGTGTACTCAGTGTAGTTAGAGTAATCGCGTGGTGTCTCTGAGTTTTGGTGGCATGAGACAGACGACTGGTGTGTTTAGGGGGTTGGGTATTTCCTGGGGTGTGAAACTGCTCGATGGTCCGGGGGGGTCTGTTCTGGACGTGTGACGCGGAGGACCCAGGAGGACTTTGTTTTCTGCTCAAAGGGCCGGAAAGGCAGTAGTTCTCGCCCCGCCGCAGATGGAGGAGCAGCCATCTCGACAGGCCCGTTCTGGATTATTGATGGAGCTTTGCTAATTTTAGTGCCTCCATCTGCTGCCCCCAAGGTCCCTCCCCGAATAAAAGCAGACATTGCCAGCCAAAGCCCCCCCCCCGACACAGGCACGACCACCTTCCCAGTCCTCAACTTTCTCAGGCGCCTCTTCTCTCCTTGCGTGGCCTTGGCAGGATCGTATTGGGGAGGATTAAGTGCAAAGGTTCTTCTGCACGACTTTCATCAGCCCCGTGACCCCACAGCGTCGCCCCACTCAGGAGGCCAAGCCCCCCCCCCCCCACATGTCCCTCACCCTCAGCGGGACAACAGAGGTCTGGCCAGGACCGGGTCTGCATCACGTCTCACTCACAGGACCCAGAGGGCAGCACTGAGGTACCGTGTTGCCGTTCGGCGGGACAAAGTCAACCACTGCCCCCCCGGGTCGGACCGGGACTCGTCACCATTACCCCTGAAACGAAGGCTCTGTACACCTGCATCAACGGTGACGGAACTCTTCCGCGGTACTCACTGGTACTCAGCAGAACTCAGTGGAGCTCAGCAGTACTCATTGGAGCTCAGAAGTACTTGGCAGTACTCAGTGGTACTCAGTGAAGCTCAGCGGTACTCGGCAGTACTCAGTGGTACTCAGTGAAGCTCAGAAGTACTTGGCAATACTCAGTGGTACTCAGTGAAGCTCAGTGGTACTCGGCAGTACTCAGTGAAGCTCAGCGGTACTCGACAGTACTCAGTGGTACTCAGTGAAGCTCATGCGGTACTCGGCAGTACTCAGCGGTACTCAGTGAAGCTCAGCGGTACTCGGCAGTACTCAGCAGTACTCAGCAGTACTCGGCAGTAGGAGGTAATGAGAGGTGAAAAGTGCGAAGGGCAGAAGTGATTATTTGAGTTGATATTTGCATAGAGGATCGAAAGAGTTGAAAGTGGTGAATCGCCCCCCACAGCTCAGGCTACTGCGCTCAGTAACAGTCAACTGTCAGTTTTATTTCAAACTCCCCCTGTCAGTGGCCCCCCACTGCTGCTGTTTTACAGAGTTTTACTCGTGTTTTTGGGGGGCTGTGAACCGTCAACATTTTTCCTGTCCAAAATAAAGTCCATCAACATCCTGCTTTGTGCAGTTCCAACAAGCGCAGCGTTCAGGACCAAAGGAGGTGCGAAAATCAGGGTTTTCCTGTAAACAGGCAACGTCAGCAGACGCAGAGCTTGAGAAGAGAAAATATAAAACTGACATTTGATGAAAAATTAATTTGTAGCCCTTTGAAATGTGCAGCTTGTGAATCGATTCTCTGCCTTTATTTCACCCCCAACACAGACAACCTGTGTGGGTCCCTGTGGTCTGCAGAGCTGCTGCGCAGCTCACTTGACCCCCGGGGGGGCCGCTGTGTTAAAACGCGCCGGAAACAAGCAAATTAGTGAGCTGACATTGAGTGTTTGTTGGACAGAAGACAAGAACTGGCTGAAGGTCATTTCTTGCAGGTGGAGGAGGATGGATTTCTGCCTCGGTTCTGTCGCCGCATCAGACCACATGCTTATGTTGCCAAGAAACCCCCCCACTGACCTTCGAGGAACTGAAGTTTATCCAAGAGCATCAGCGTGTTGCCGCGTCTCGAAAGTGATCTGAAGGAACCAGACATCTTCATTCCTCCAGCAGCAAACGAAAGATCTGAAAAGAATGGATTTGACTGGAGAGAGAAGGAGAAGACAGAGGCCTGTGCATGTGTGTGTGTGTGTGTGTGTGTGTGTGTGTGTGTGTGTGTGTGAGGGAGAAAATCTTCCTTCCTTTTCCCTTCAGTTTTCTGAACAATAAGAACATTTTTTGCAGTAAATGACAGTAATAACATAACTAACTTAAAAGTTGCTATATTCAGATGACTGGGATGAATAGGAACAAGTGGCCCCATTTGACCTCATAACCTCATGTTATCTTCCAGCTACTTTCTCCAAGAACCCCCCCACAACCACCACCACCACCACCCTCACCCTGTACAGGTGTCTCCTCTTCCTGGAAATCAGTCTCTAAGGCAAAATCTCCTAAGTCAGGGACATGACTGGAAGAATCTTCCAGAATAAATCCCCAGTTTTCCTACTTGTTTTGACTGAAAAGTCTTCATTCAGAAATTTAGGGACGTTTGTGTGTTTAAAAAATGACTTTTCCCCGTCTCCGTAACGTCTTGTTTAGCTGTGCAAAGACACCCAGACTGGTCCTTCAGGAACGCTGAGCGGAATTTCAAAGACGTGGTTCATTTTCTGCCCAGATTAGGAAAAAACCCAACATCCCCCCGACACTTGGCTCTTTTCACTCGTGGACACGAAAAATCAGGCCCAGATTATAACACTAGACAGTGTTAAATAATTTCACCTGTACACACAGAAGCTCCTATCACCTGTTCTCACAAAAACCCCGGAGACGTCGCTCAGACCCCGTGAAAAAAACCCATCTTACACTCAGCTCAGAAATATTTACTGTTTTCCTCAAATGACTGGACTGATACAGCCAAGACAAGAAGGTACAGCTCCCCTAATCCCCGTCTCCCATAATCCACCTGTGAAACACACACACACACACACATTACTGCTACCCTTTGGATCACATGCCTAAGGCTTTAATAAAAGCAATAATGGACACCTGGTGTCTTAAAAGAATTTTTTATTTAATCTCTGTTTTGAAGAAACGAAAAAGCCGGTTTGATGCTGGACTGAGTCTCTGTGAAGGAGGAGCTGTGAAGCCCTCGTGGGAGTAAAGAGTGAGACAACCAGCCCTGCTCTCCCTACACATTAATACTGCAGCAGCTCTGCAGTGTGAAGCAGGTGTTTCCCGCTGAGACCCCCCAGGGTACCTTACTTCTCCACAAGGCAGAGCTCAGGTTCAGCTCGCTCGAAACCGGGCAAGAAGGAGCAGCTTTGAAGGCCGCAGTGGCCGTCTGGAGATGCTGCTCTCAGGAGGCCTCCCAGCCCAGGGTGGCACAGGGTGGCGCGACTGGCGTCTCTGCAGGGCCTGCAGTACAAAGGGACTCCGCTTTGGGACTTTTCTCTCTTTTGGGACATTTTCTTTCCAAAAGAAGGCAAATCGGGACAGATGCTGAATGCCGGGCGATTTGAAGCTGCAATTACAGGGAACTGTTTCCCACCAAAAAGGGCTGCTGCCACAACCAGGACTTTTGCTGAGCCCATGTGGGGATTAAAATCGTGTGTCTGGGTGAAAAAAACCAACATCTTCATCCCTTTGCCTCAAGTGTCCTATTTAAAGTGCTGCATTCGGGAGGTTAACGGTAAATCAGAGCCGAGCAGCGGCGCATCCTCTGACCCACTTTCACACCACAAAAACCAACAGTATTTTTTTTTCCGTGACAGTAAACACATTAATTTGATGACTCAAGAACAGTAAAACCCACCAAAACTCGACGAATGGGAGCCACAGAATTCAATCTGTGGCTCAGCTGCCGGGTCGAGAAATTGCGACATTAATGAGCAACAACCCGGCGCTGCTGGTCTTCTGGTTACTGCGGGAAAGAAGAAGGGAAAATGTTCTTCTGTGAGACGTGGAGGAAACAGACACGTTACTGGCAGGAAAATGTGTTTGTGACGAAACGCTGTGCAGGAACAGAAGAACAACTGTGTAGCAGCAGTGACTGGGGGGGCTGGACTGTAGGAACTTGAGCTTCTTCTCAGCTGTATGTTTAACCGCAGAGCAACAACGCAGCTACCGGAGAGGCTCGGCATCCCATCCCAGCATCTTCCGGCTGCTCACAAACATGCAGCAGCAGTGCATTGTGGGAGAGCCACAGCTCCACCCGCCGCCACGCTTCTAATAACACTCAGAAACTTCTACCCAAACCTGCACCGCCTTTGGTAAATATCCACACCGGGGCCGTCAGGAGAAGACGGTGGTGGAAGGAGGGGGGGAGCCGACTGCCTGTCGCGTTGTGTTTTTGCGGAGGTTCAATGGACAGTTTGTATTTCTGCTAATCTGGAAATGCAAAACTTTCAAACAATAAAAGGGTTCAAGTGGGGAAGCAAAATATATATTTTTTCAAAAATATGAGCTTAACTAGACCAGTGTCCTCTGGGCTGGAGCTACTGGTGTAGGAGCCGCGATCCGGGTGTTTACCCTTAACCGGTACAGTAAATTCCCCAGCTGGATAAACAGGTAAATCGGCGCAAAACCTCCCGCTGTGGCGCAGCTGGTGAATGAACAGTACTAGTCAGACTAGTAACAATAAGTCGAAGGTAATGGCGGCGCAGTTTGGCCTTTTTTCCGGATTTTTCTGTTTTTTTATGTGTTCGGGGTGTCTGTGTCGTCATGTCGTGTGTTCAGAACTACAACATAAGAAAAGGTCATATTAGAGGTTTCTGTGAAACATGCAGAACCAAAAGCACGTTTAAAAACTTCCTTTCAAAGTCATTTTTCAGTTTTTTTAATCTACTGACTTCTGTTATTTCCTGCATCTACTTTTAATCAAATTATTTCATAAATCTCATATTTTTGTTTGCAAAACGGGCATTTTGAGCACCAGACCGTCGAAATGTCAACTGAACATGAAAATCGTGGAAGTAATTGAGAATGTGATGTGCGCGTGCGTGCGTGTGTGTGTGTGTGTGTGTGTGTGTGTGCGTGCGTGTGTGCGTGTGTGCGGTGCGGTGCGGTGCGGGGCTATAAACGGGCTCCAGCTCTCGGCTCTGCACCGTCAGTCGGCGCGCCCCCCTGCGATGGCGCAGCGGCTCCCTATCAACGCGACGGGCACGAGCGACGGGGCCGCGCTTCCCTGGGAGCCGCTGAGCAGGACGGGCCACACGGTGGTCGCGCTCTTCCTCGGCCTCATCCTGGTTCTTGGCCTCGGGGGCAACGCGCTCGCGCTGCTCGTGTTTGCGCGCTTCCGTCCGCTGCGGACCCCCATCAACCTGATCCTGCTCAACATCAGCGCGAGCGACCTGCTCGTGTGCGCGCTCGGCACCCCGCTGAGTCTCGCGGCGAGCGTGCGCGGCACCTGGCAGCTGGGCGCGCGCGCCTGCGCGTGGTACGGCTTCGCCAACGCGCTTTTTGGTGAGACCCGCGCGTCGCGCGCCGCAGCTTTTTATCAGCCGGTCGCGAGGAAANCGCGGCGAGCGTGCGCGGCACCTGGCAGCTGGGCGCGCGCGCCTGCGCGTGGTACGGCTTCGCCAACGCGCTTTTTGGTGAGACCCGCGCGTCGCGCGCCGCAGCTTTTTATCAGCCGGTCAGTTTTTTTTTTTTTCTGGAAGTTGCGTTTGATCGTTTAGTTGCCGCTGATCTCAGAGGCGACTTACAGTGATTTACACCATTTACACAACCGCTCGTGAAGGGCGCACACAGCCCCCCCTCCGCGAACACTCTAACTTTACCTGGTTATTAAACGAGCCGCGGGGGGCGAGACCCGGTCAGGTCGCTGTCAGCGTCTCTTCGTGACTTTTAGCACGATTTCCTTACAGGCGCAGTAATCGCGTGCTACTGTACCTCGTTTTACTGCACGACACTCCCTCTCCGTATGTTTAAAAATAAGAATAATTCCAAGGTGAAAACAACTCGTCACTTTACAAAAAGCGTCGTTTCTAAATATTTTAGCTCGTGTGTGGAGTTTAAAACGTGTATTAAACAGTAACGGTCACCACTGCTCTTTACCACGTTAGTGCTCGTGGGCGTAAAGTCTGGGGAAAACTTAGAGAAACTTTGTTTCAGCAGCATTTTCTCCTTAAAAGTGGTTCTTTTAGTCTGCAGTTTTTGCGCAGGAAACTGCGGATCGGCGCGGCCGCGATCTGCGGGTTCCGAGGGACAGAAGGACACGAGTCGCATCCCGTCAGTTTCTCCGTGTAAAACTGATGTCTGTTTAGCTCCAAAACAACTTCTGAAGCTCCTTGCAACTGTTCACCCCTTTTTACAGCCGGGTATCTTTCACCGCACCAGCTCGCGGTAAGTACCCCGCTCCGGGGGGCCGCCGCAGGAGGTGGGATTGGAAACTGTAAACCCCCAGGTCAGGTTTATCTCCACCGCTTCTGAGAGGCGCACTGCTCGCCCTGGGGGGTACAGAGAATTTTGTGAACAGCAAAGAAAAGAGGATCATGAATGAATAATGAGTTAATAATATTACTGATTAATTGTGAATTTTGACTAGTTACTAATATTCACTAATATGCGATAATTTGCACGAGCAGCGACCACCTGTGCGGGACCTGACCGTAAACGAGCAGGACTCGAGTTGTGCGACACACACACAAAAAAAATCACACACAGGTACATATGATCCAAACCAAGCTTTTCATCCATTTATCTCAGTTTTCATCACAGAAGTGACCCGTAAACCACGTCGCGACAGCAGAAAGACACACAGCGGCACGGAAATAAACATTATTTTACACACGAACGTAAAAAACTGAATAAAAAAGTTTCAGTTGCCGGAACCCAAGTGAAGGTGGGCGTGCGGGTCCTGTGTGGCGCCAGCAGGGGGCGCAGCGGCCGGTAACTTCACCTCTTGCGACTTGGTGGTTGTGGGTTCAAATCGCACCTCCTGCTGTTGCACAGGTTAGCGTGGGGAGGGCTATTGGGTTCGAGTTCGGCTCAGGACACCCGCTGGCAGTGATGTCACCTTGTGTGGCGCGTCTGCTTTATTATTGTCGCTTTGTTGGATGACCTTAGTGAAAGGAAACGTGTCGTTTTTCACATGAATGTTATTATTTGGCCCCGAGAGTCTTAGTGACTCTGAGTGACTCTGAGTGACGAGCCGCGTCTCGTGTGTCACCTGAGAGAATCCAGCGCGTCCTCGACTTTCCGCACGTGGGTGTCACTGCGCATTTTACCAACAAAATATTCCCGGAAAAAACCCGAACACATTTCGGGAAAAAAACTATTTTAACGTATGATACAAGAAAAAATAGAATTTTTTAACCAAATATACTTTTTTGCGGGGAAAATAATTTCTATAAAGTAACGAGGGGCGGCACAGCGCCACCTAGACCCCCCCCGCAGCGATGCGTTATCCTCCGCTTTCTGCGCGTAATTCATTCTGCTGTATTATTTCAGTCACAGGACCGACTTTGTGTCCCACAAAGTCCCCCCCCCCCCCCCCCCCCGAGGCCTTCAGAGC
>UFQX01005300.1:48306-123429 GCA_900497675.1 Arapaima gigas | reverse complement strand
CCCCCCCCCCCCCCCCCCGTGGGGCGTCGCAGTGCTGATCGTGCTGTCGTGTCTGTGCCAGGGATCGTGTCCCTGGTGTCGCTGTCCTTCCTGTCGTACGAACGCTACTCGGCCGTCACGTGTCCCTCCAAGGTGGACGTGTCCGACTACAGGAAGACGCGGCTCTTCATCTCCGGCTCCTGGCTCTACTCGCTGCTGTGGACGGTGCCGCCCCTGCTGGGCTGGAGCAGCTACGGCCCTGAGGGTCCCGGGACCACCTGCTCCGTGCAGTGGCACCAGCGCTCGGCCTCTGGCGTCTCCTACATCATCTGCCTCTTCGTCTTCTGCCTGCTGCTGCCCCTCGGCCTCATGGTCTTCTGCTACAGCAGGATCCTCATCACCGTCCGCGGGGTGAGAGCGCCGGCGTTATTCAGGAATGGGCAATGTGGCCTCACAGTGGTGTTTGGGTTTGAATCCCGCTCAGCCTGTGTAGGTTTCCTCCAGGTGCTCTGGTTTCCTCCCACACTCCAAAGGCACGTGTTTCTGGTTAATTGGTCACGTTAACTTGCTTGTTACAGGCGGGTGTCACGTCCAGGGTGTAGTTTCATAACCTAGAGCCCAGCAGTAGGGGAATAGGCTCCGAATTGAATGAATGAATGAATTCGGAGTCGAGTTTAACTCCATTCTGATGGTTTTTAGTTTTAGTTGAATTTAAAGGTAATTATAACGAAAGCAAAATTATAAGGTGGTTGTGGGTAAAAAGGGGACTTTTGCACCACCCCCCCGGAACGGAACCCTCGCTCTGCTCCCCCGGTCCTCACAGGTGGCCAAGGTGAACGAGACGGCCGCGCAGAGGCGGGAGAAGCGCATCCTGGCCGTGGTGGTGTGTATGGTGTCCTGCTACCTGCTGTGCTGGATGCCGTACGGCGTCGTGGCACTACTGGCCGCCTTCGGCCACGCCGGCCTCATCACCCCGGTGGTCAGCGTCGTGCCCTCCGTCCTGGCAAAGAGCAGCACCGTCTTCAACCCCGTCATCTACCTGCTCCTCAACAACCAGGTGAGCCGCCGCTTCCCCTCTTTGCCGGGAGTTTTTATTTAATGCCTCTGCCCCCACTTGCAGGGAATTTCTGCACAATTGTGAGATTCCGAGGTTTCACTCACCTGCTGCTGACGTTCACACACACACACACACACACACACACACACACACACTTACAGGACTTGCTGTCACAGGTAGACACACGTTATTAAAGAGTAATAAATGAAGGAAACTGCTTTGTTTTACTGTCATGCCAAATGTTAATTTAACTGTTAAATTAATTTCATTCTGGGGCTCAGAAACACAGACATTTGGCACTGAAACTAGCGGTTGTTACGTCCTTGAGATATGAAGTCTGTCATCCTTCAGAAGGTGGGCTGACACCGCAGTATTGGAGCTCCAGGTTTCCGATTCCCCGACAGACCCGGATCGGTACCCGAACAGAGAATCCCGACGTGACCAGTTCTGTCCGGGGAAGCGGAACCGTGAGGGAAACACTGGGAAAGGGTGCGAGGGAGACACCAGGGGGCAGCACTGTGTTCTCAGGCTTCAGCCTTGTTTGGCCCAGGTTCAAACGCAGTTTTCGCCGTGTCATTCCGGTCACTTCAGCTCAGTGGCTCAGTCCCCCAGAATAAACGCCACTATTTAACTCCATTCTGATGGTTTTTAGTTTTAGCTGAATTTAATGGTAATTACAATGAAACCAAAATTATAAGGTGGTTGTGGGGAAAAGGGGGACTTTTGCACCACTCAGTTGAACAGGGCTGTCAGAGATCATCACACATCTGCTCAGGGGTGAAGGCGGGATGAAGGAAGGGTGAGGTGGGGAGAAGGCGGGATGAAGGAGGGACGAGGGAGGGGTGAAGTAGGGTGAAGGTGCTCACTGTGCTCCTTGTGGCCCTCAGTTTTACAGGTGCTTTATCGCGTTGGTGAAGTGTGAGGCGGAGGAAGCCCTGACACTACAGAGCAGCAGGCCAAAGGATTGTCCCATTGGAGTCCCGCCTCCACAGCCAGACTCGGCCCCCGGCGGCCCCCAGACACGTGGCATGCAGAGGAGCACGGGCAGCCTGGTCCTGGTGGTCCTCTGTGACCCCTAAGGGGGCTCAAAGGTGGACCTGACTGGCCATAAGCAGACACAATAATATAATAACAGTAATAATGCGATGAGCGCCACCTACAGCGCAGTTTCACCATCGCACTTGTGTGTTAGCCCTCTACCGTATTCCCCAAATTTTCTCCACTATTTTGAAACAAACTCTTTGGAGTTTTATATTTGTCATCTCTAAAGTAGACAATTTTCTCTGTTCATTCGCTGAAATTGAAGGCATAACTAATCTATTTTGTATCACGTTGCACAGTTTTCAGCTTCCATTTATACAACGTACTGTATCAATGTTTCGTCTGTAATCCAGGGTTTGCTGGATAAAAGTGACTTTTAGACAGTGAGAAAACAAACGTGATGAGAAAGAAATAAAGAATCTTGTTTGCCACGTTCCGCAGTCATTTTTCCAGATACATAATTATTGTAATTATTTTGCTGGAATTTCAAGCCTCTGCAGCTGTTCTGTGCTCCGACCAGAGTTACCCTGGTAAAACCCCTAGCTGTGAAAATTGGCCAAATAACGTCATGTTGGACCAAAGCACTGCATGAGCAACAAGTTAACAACATTAACAGCTGTCTGGTCCCCCCTGCTCTCCCATTCCTTTAAGCGTTGATGGTCTGGAGGAATAACCCCATCCTCGTGTCACCGTGACAACGCCACCGAGCATCACTATGACATCACAGCCACTTTGCTGAACGTGAGAAAGTCACAGATGCTGTCAGGTTACATGGTGATAAAGGAGGTGGAGAAAGGGCTTCGTTTTTTGTCTCTTCCTGGCTGTCAGCTTCCTGCGTGTTCGTGCTGCAGTGCACAGTCTGACCTGCAGGCTGCGCTGCTCTTCTTAACAACGCTCATTCTGTGGAACACTTCCTTCGCTCTTCTGTCCAGCATCACAGTGACCTGTGTGGGGCTTGCTGGGAACAGGCGGTGCCGGGAGAAGCGCGGAAAGCAGCAGTAATGAAGAGATGTTCGGTTGGTGTTGCGGATCCAGGTTGGCTGTCGAGTGTTAAAGTGTCCAGTGTGTCAGGAGGCGGAGCCTCTGGCCAAAGAGGAACGTGGGACTCCTACATCTGCAGCGTCTGTCACTGTTACTCTGCTCTAAATAAGCAGCCCCGCGTGTGTGAAATGCTCTGCCAGTGTAGGCTGGGGGGGGGCCTTCAGGAAAGCAAAGTCACAGCATGAAGAATTTCACTAGAATAAACAACAGCATATTTACCGCCAGTTTACCACGTCCACCTCTTTGGGAATTCTGGCCCGGGCAACCGGATGCCAGCGGTGCTGCTGCCTCACAGCACGTGGGCTATTGGCTCAAATCCGGCCCTGCGTGTCAGGTCTGTCCTCCCCGTGTCTGTGTGGGTTTCCTCCCACAGTCCAAACATGTGTTTCACCTGGATTGGTCACTGTAGATTGTCCACAGTCTGTGTGTGTGTGTGTGTGTGTGTGTGTGTGTGTGTGTGTGTGTGTGGCCATCCTGCTGGCAACTGCTGTCTTAGCCTAGCTGCACCCTTCCGGCTCGGTGCCCAGTGACTCCAGACCCCCACCCCCCAGACCGGGATACAAGGTTAAAGGAAATAAGTAACTTGGGTAGTTAAAAAAAATCAGGACAGCTGTCAAATGAGTGATATTTCAGCACGAGGCAGTGAGAACCTTGGCGATAACCTGCACGTCGAAAACACTTGAGGCCGAAGCCGTCAAAAGGCTTATTGTTTTTAACCACAGCAAGCCCACCGACTGCAGCGTAACCACAGTGCGGTTGTGAGGTGCTCGACTGCCTGTAGCTTCAAACCGAACGCGCGGCAGAGGGACGCCGGTCGAAACCAAGCTGGGAAACACGGCGGACTGGCAAACCAGCCAGTTAGCGTGACAGCGTTTCACATCACAGCGGAGCAAAGCGGGGAAGGAGGCGGAGTCAAAACCGACTCCTGAAAGAAATGGATCATTATAGAAAATGAGAAAGAGCAGGAGGGAAAAAACATGAAAGTATGCAAAACAAAACAACTGAATTTCCAGAGTTTGAATAAAACCATTTCACTTAGTTTTAAACAGTTTCACAAACAGCCCACATGGGGTGACTATTAAAAACATTGCCTGAGGAGACACACACACACACACACACACACACACACACACACACTTACACACACGCAAACTATATAACAATATATTGTTACACAGTGCAGTTGAACAGTTAAATATGTATACAGTTGTATAAAATAGATTCAAACATGGAAATGAGACAGACACAGATAGCTAAATGGATGGATGGACGGACAGATAGATGGATAGATAGATGGATGGATGGATGGACAGACAGGTAGACGGATAGATAGATGGATGGATGGGTGGATGGATGGATGGACAGACAGATGAATAGATAGACAGATAGATGGATGGATGGATAGACAGACAGACAGATAGACGGATGGATGGACAGACAGACAGGTAGACAGATAGATAGATAGATGGATGGTTGGGTGGATGGATGGACAGACAGGCAGACGGATAGATGGATAGATAGATAGATAGACGGATGGATGGATGGACGGACAGACAGACAGGTAGATGAATAGATAGATAGATAGACAGACAGATAGATGGATGGATGGACAGACAGACAGGTAGACAGATAGATAGATAGATATATAGATGGATAGATGGGTGGATGGATGGACAGACAGGCAGACGGATAGATAGATGGATGGATGGATGGATGACAGACAGGTAGATGAATAGATAGACAGATAGATAGATAGACGGATGGATGGATGGATGGATGGATGGATGGATGGACAGACTTTCCCTGACGGGCGACGTGGTGGGAAGCCTGGGCTGTAACCGCGGTGAAGAACTGAAATTCAGAACCTGATCAAACTTTTGCTGAATAAAATGGTAAAATGACTATAATCTATCATCACCTTTGAAACCACCTCCGCCTCCTGCTGAGCGGTTCTTCTCTTTTCTTATTTCCCCACATCCTCATGAGCTACAGCCCCATCTCCAGCCAGCAAATTGTTCTTCATTCAAATGTGTTTGACTCGAGTGCAACCCTGGAGACTGGAGTGGCCTGTGTGGGCTGACTTGTCGCCGGTGGGTGTTGGTGGCGCTCGCTTGTTCTCTAGGAGAACCTCTCACGTTGTGGACAAAGTGTTAATATGAGCTCCTCTGCAGACACGTGAAAGGCTGCCGGGCGCTGAGGGCAGAAGGATCTACGGCTGTTACAAGCCTAGGAGCGATGACTAGTTGTTAGTTCAAACCCCAGAGTTGTTTCAGAGAAGGACTGGGCTGCATGACTGAGAAAAATTGACGCTCACCTCAGATGGAATCAGCACCAAAACTATGAAATAATAAAGATGTGAATGAAGCTGTGATGAGTGTCCATCTCCTGTAAAACCACTTTGATGTTGGCCAAGCTGCTGCACTCTTCCATCCATCCATCATCAGGCACCCAGCTATGAAACTACCCCCCGAATGGAACACCAGTCCATCACAGTTGTCCTCTTCTATTTATTCATGACACCCCGCCCAAGACTACCTACCACCCCACCATGCTAGATAAGTAACCCAGTTTCTACAACAGGGTATTCTTACTGCTTCAATTCAGGGTAGCTTCCTTAGTCAGTTGTGCTGCAGCAGAATTGGATTTCAGACCAGGGTCCACAGGGTGCTCTAAACATTAACTGTTTGATATGAACATAGACGTTGCTGACATAGTTTTCTCACATTACTTCCCTCTGGAGGAACACCATATTATTCAGAAAGAAGACTCTGGACATTTGGGGACGACAAACTAACCCAGAAAGTTTTATTAGAAGGTGTTGGTCCACAGATACCTGAGCAGCTTGTTCAGAGTATGTGGCTTATTTCAGGTCATTTTTGATGGTGTGAGAGCTACCTGTTCAGCAAATCAACAGGCATCTTCGAGAAGCTCACTTTAACTGGACAGCTTGTTTGTTTTCTCCTTGCCTTCAAAAGATGTTGTCTGGGAGACTCAGAGCTTCTATTTGAGAGTGTTGTTTTCCCTTTGTTTCATTACGTCATACTTGGATGGAGCGTTGCGTGAATCCATGGCATCTGACTAACCCCGAGTTTGCTGCTGATGTGTGGAAAACTGTAGAGCATTTCAAAGGCCGGTGGAAAAGCCAAAGGAAAGCAGATCTGCTTATGGGGCCCCTGGGTGAGACTGACGTCAGGTGGAGTATTGCTTCACACTCAAAGGATCCAGGAAGTCGCTTCTTGCTAAAACCTCCACGGCTACAAGAGCGAGAGCACGAGTTCTTCAGAAGCTGCATGAGGCCACATCATCTTTCTCTGCATCTTCTCATCTCTCCACACAGACATGATCAACACCTACAGCAACAGCCTGCCTGCGCCGCCGGTGCCTCCACGCACGAGGGGTCTGGGTTTGGTCCCGGGACGCGATCCAGTCGCTGTTCCGCTTCCAGCTCCGGAGCCCCAGCGGACCAAGTCGCACATTTGCTTCTTGGCTGTTGTCTTCGTGCTCCACGTGGTGGTCACCACCGGCCTCTTTGTCTACTTGTTCGGGATGAACCTCAGGACCAGAGACGTAAGTGGTTGATATAATGATATAAGTGATATACTGTAATGTCGTGTGTAGGGCATCTCTGCATTTTTAAAACAGGCACCACCGCGATGCGCCGGAGCGCTTCTCTCACTGGACGCGCCTGTAGTGCTGCGCTGCGACATCAAACCCCATTCGTTTCTAGTTTCTTCTAGGACGTAGGAGAGCTGACACAAAAGAAAAAACTAACTCACGCTTTATTTAATAACCGAACTGCGAAATGCAGCTATATTTGAATTTGGAAACGAATGTTCAGAATCAGATGGAGATGATAAAAAAGAGCAGACTAGATCTTTATCATCAGCCAGCGCTGGCATGCAATTCGCACCTCTGTCTGCAGATCTGGAACGTTTGATGAAAAAAGCCCCAGAAATTAGAAAGGGCAAAGTGACCTGAATTGCTGTGGAGGAACCTTTTCTGCACAATATATCTCTATATGATACAATCTGTATTTCTGCCTACTGTTACTGCTGCTGTGCGTGTGTCAGAATTACTTTAGACCTCCCTTAGGCGCTTGCATAACCTAAATGGATCGGAGCGGCCGAGTTAAGACGGCCGACGACGTGCAGACACGTCTGTGTAGGACTCTGTGTCGAACGTGTGTGTGTTGGATTGCCCCGAATCCGCCTTCCTTCTGCTCGCTTCCAGAACAAAGACGCCGCTTCAGACTATTACGATGCGGTGGAAAGGCTGCGGAAGGGTAACGCGGACAAAGCGGACAGCAGGTCCCTGCTGGAGTGTCTCAACAGGTCCGAGAAGCTGAGCAGAGTTGCGGCGGAGGTACGTTCGGCTGAGAAAAACGAAAGACGCAAACTGCTGCGTGGAGTCAATGTTGGAAGAACAGAAGTCTGAACAAGTGTTACGAAAGCTACCGTGTGCTAATACGTGTTTCTTCTCCCCGTCTTTTAAGGGCCCCCAGGAAGAAGGAAAAGGTGTGTATGACACGACAGCACGTGGCCGTGTTTGACAGCTCTCCTGTAGTATCGGTATGTGGCTGTGAACAGAGCGTAACGTGTTGACCCACTTGCTGTTGTCGCTCTAGCGGAAGCACGCTCAGGAACCAGCCTGCAGGACGGATGGGGGGCCGTGGCCCACATGAAGGGGGACAGAGCCTCCCTCAGATCACGTGAGTCAATCTCTGTCTTCTGGCCGTCTCGCGAAGGGCAGACCTCAAAGGGCTTCACTTAGGAAGACTGTGCCGGCCCCGCAGTGGACAGGTGACACTTTCAGAAGCACACGGGCGTGTTGGAGCAACACTGGAGTATAGATACTGCAACTGGCTTGTTTCATTTCAACATGTCTGAATTGCAGTCGAAGCCTCTCATACTGTCTGTTACTTACACGTCTCTGATCCAACTGCAATGATGCCTCTCCTCCAGGGAACACCCTGCTGTGGATGAGAGAACATTCCCTCCTGAGGAACGTCGACCACTTCTCCATCAGCGGCATGCTGCAGGTCCGCCTGACCGGCTACTACTACATCTACTCCCAGGTCACCTTCTCCAAGGAACTTCCCAACATTCCGCTCTCCCAGACCGTAAAGCGGTGGGGAACATCTCCCGAGAAACCAGATCAGTCAGAAGGAGAAATCCTGCTCAAAGCTTTCTGCAACTGGACCAGCAAGATGCTCTGCACGTCTTTCCAAGGGGGAGTCTTCAAGCTGGAGAAGGGACAGAAGCTCTCCGTTACAGTGGCGGACACAAGTCTGGTCAATTTCGATGAAAAGGCCACCACTTTTGGATTATTTCTGCTGCAACAAACTGATTAAAAAAAAAAAAAACAATGAAAACCAACAAAGATCTGAGCGAGCAGACGGGGCGCATTCTTGTAGGCCACACGGCAGCAGGTTAATGTGACACTGGCTGCAAAACGACGATTGAGGACGGAACGGTGTTGAGAGCGATGGACCTGAAGGACATGACGGGCGAAGGTTTCGTCTTTTAATCGTGAAAAACGAAATCCTTAGGCACGAACGAAAGAAAAAGAAATTCTTTGTTGGAACACTGAACGTTGACATGTTCGCCGAGTCCCAGGGCTGTTTGCTTTGGCTCGTGTTTATTTTAACAGTCTATGTGTAGCAGCACTACAAACCCGTTTTTGGCCAAAAAGAACTTGAAACGAAACATTTTGTTTTTTTTTTTTTTTTTTTTTGCCTCCTCTTTCCCCAACTCTCACTGAATGTACAAAGCGAGTTTGGAACGACTAAGTCGAAATTACGCCTTAAAGACACCGATAAACTACCACAGACGGCCGGAGGGATCTGAGCCGTGGAACCGTGGCAAAATCCGGCGACGCCGGCGAACAAACGAACACGGCCGAAAACAGAAAAGGGTCACGGCCACAAATTGTACCGCTGGCGACGCGTTCCAGACAACGGAGGCGCAAGACGAGAAATAGGAACAGGAAGACGAAGATCCGCTGGCGATTTCGACGGCCCCAGGGAAGGACCACGCGAAGACGTCGGTCTGTAGATGGGAATCTGACAAACTGCCGTGTGTGACTGCAGTGTAAAGCCATGCTGTCGACAGTGAGTTTTCTGAAACACGCGCACACGCACTTTCTAGTCTACTGTCTTTCCACCGTACACCAGTTCCCCCGACTGAACACAAGCAGTAATGCAGAGCATCGTGCAGAAGCACAGCGCTGTTAACATCCACTGTGCCGTCACCCAGTAGAGACAAACCAGCTAGTGAACCGAGGAGACGTGTTTCAATAAATACCGAGCTGTACAGTGCTATATTATAATTGGTAGCTTAGCGGGGCTAGAATGTGACCCAGTTGATCTTCTGGTTTTAAAGCTTCTTCAGTGAGATCAAAATCCCATCCATTGACAATTTTCTTTGTTTTTTCTTTTTGCAAATGTCTTTGTATGCAGCTTAATTTATTGCTTCAGATACTGAATGTCAAAATGGCTATATTTATTAAAAAAAGGAATTTTGTGCTTTAAAAAGTTGCATTTATATCGAGAGCATCATTTCGCATGGCAATGCGGTCCATGTGTTTCCCCCGAGATCTGGAGGTCAACAGCGGCGTGGAACTTGTCGGGGAGACGCTGCTGGGCGCCGGGTGCCTCCGTCACTGAATCGTGTACATTTTTCCAGTGCTGAAGCTGGAAGACAAAGACAGTGTGCAGTGCTGGTATCTCCCCAGCTGGGGTGTAAACACTCCCACTACAGGTCACCAGGCTCACGGAGACACACGTCCTCCGCCGCCTGTAACCCACTACACTGAAAACAACAAACGGCTCCAAAGTGACAATCTGTTACATTCCCAACTTGGACCTGCAGGCTATCGCAGCGTATGGGAATCGTGTGCCGCAGCCTGTCCCCGGGCGAGCGCGCGTGACGTGTCACACTCCCACATCACGAGAGCCGGCGCTGCAGCTCCCACTTCAGTTTCCTGTGAGCACAAGACCTCGTAACGCTGGCGTGTCGCCGGCCTCCTGTCTGCGTGCACCGCTCCCCCGGCACTCAAGTGGAAAACGTTCTGCTCCATGCATGTCGGCAACATGGTTTTTCCTTTTTTCTTTTCTTTTTTTTTGTAATACGACCGTAACAACACTGTCCTACACGGTTTCAAAGGTGATGAGTCACACGAAGACAAAATTGAAGGTGGAATCGAGCAAAGCAAAACGGAAAACAGATGAATCATGTAAACACGTTCGAGGGCACGCGCCATGAGGCGTTTCTGCCGTGTCCAGTTTTAACTACTCACTAACCCGTCGTCTGGATTCAAAACAAGGCTGAGATTCAGCCAAACGCTCACTCTTCTAACCTGCTCCCATCGGCACCACAAGCAGCAGATATTTCCACCACCAGGTTTTCACTTCCTCCTCCGACACAAATCTCCACCGCTAGTGTCGCACGGATACACCGGGTTCGAGCAATTTAGGTTTTAGCACAAAAGGGGGATGGTTTCTGCCATGTCGCGTGCCTCAGCTTTCTCGCAGCCTGAGCTGCAGTTCTCTGATTTCTCCTGGCCGCTTCTCCAAAGCGCACAGGCTGTGTGGAGACCGGAACGCAGACAAATCCCTTACACTGGTGCAACGTGCAGGCCGGTGAGCAATAGTCTCATTGAATTGTAAACTAATGTTGCGCAGCCATGTTTCCGAAGTCACCCCGTTTCTCTTGGACGTGACGCACGAGTGACAGAAAACTGCATCACTGTGGCTTTATGGCAGGTTAAGTACCAGTTATTAAGACTAAGGTTTTGGAAACCGAAGGAGAACCGGTCTGACACGTCTGTGCAGAGAATATTCAGCACAGGAAATAAAAATAATAGTGATGAGAGGCGGCTGAATGTTTAATGTAAACGAAATCGTGCGATGTGAGAAGTTTGGCCGCCTTCATTTCGTTTTCTGTGGGAGTGTGAACGTGTAAGAGACGAGCGGCGCTCTCAAGTGTCGATGTCACCTAGAGCTCAATGAGCCGAATTTGCCGGTCACTTTCTGGAAGGAATTGACATTTCAAACCCTCAGAAACTTGAATTAACTTAATCCTTCACGTAAGCCGGTCTGCAGTAAGTCAAGGCTGGATGTTTCACGGATTGGAAAGTGCAGAAATCCGCAGCGCTCTATCCGTTGTGTGACCTAGAACAAATGTTCATAATGGACAAAATATGTATTTCATTGACTGTAACTGGGGAAAAGTAGACACCATCAACCTTCAGAACATCTTGCAATCAAAGAATCGGCACCAGGTGTGGATCCCGGTCTTCAACTTAATCTTCTTCCATCACTGTTCTTCATCTACACTTCTTCCCTGGGTCTGTCATTGCCTCTCACAGATTCTCCTATCACTACTCTACTGATGATACTCAACTTTTCTTCTCTTCTCCTCCAAAGCACCAGAGATGTTCCCACTTCCACCGCCGCTTGGGTGACTGAGCACCATTTACAAGTGAGCCTCTAAGGCTCAAGGTTCTTTTTTTTTTTTTTTTTTTTTTAAATCGCTCTGCACTGATACAGATGTACAACAATAAAATGTAGTTTCTCCTGGACCGCAGTGCTCAGTGCACTGAACAGACAGCATTACAGCAGGGGAGAACGCAGAAGAACACGCGCCTGAAAGATCAAGACCTTCCGTTTCCCTCCGTTTCTATCTACCGATCAGAAAATCTTCATCAAACTGAAAAATTTCTTTGTTCCATCCAGTTCATCAGTCTTTTCCCCAGCTCACTGAAGCCAGAACCGTCATGTAGATACTTTCCGTGTAACATTTACAAGACCTGCTCATATCTCTGAACACGCTCTACAGCTCCAGAATGCAACTGCTTCGTTTCTGATCTGCAGGCTACTGCTTTCGTGCTTTTCCAGGTGGTCCAGGATGTTGTGGCACGAGCTGTGTTGTTTTGACCTACCAAAACACCCCCAGGTATCTCCCCTCTCTGCCTGCAAAGTCTCTACCCCATATCAAGTTCAAGACTCTGGCTATGGCCTGCAAGACAGTCAAAGCATCTGTACCCCAATGCCTACAACCGTTGCTCACCAGCTACACCCCAACCACCTCCTCCTCCTCCAACCCTGGCCACTTGGTGCTCCCAGTCACAAGACCAAACTCTGTCTCTCCATCACACTTGCTGAACATCATCTCAGTATTCAAGAGGCCTCAAGCTCATCTCCGTCAGAGCCATTTCTCCCCTTGGCTCCCAACTGCTCACACAATCTGTCACAATCACCTTTGTGTTTCATATCACTCAGTTCTGTAGGTGGCAAGTTTGGGGAAAACGGTCTATCAGACAAACTGTGGTTTCACAGTTGCATTTCTGCATCTAAAGAGACTTTTGTGAAGAGCACTTTTTATACCGACTGCTTGTATGTCACTTTGGAAACGTGAGCAATAAATAAAGAAAGCCAAATAATTCTAAGGGCTGTGATGGAACTCCGAACGAAAGCTGGAGGTGACGTGTAACGATTCGCCAAAATAAAAAGACAAATGCCCGTATTGTTTTGAAAGCAGTGCTGTTGTTCTTTTCACTTTAGCAACTTCCAAGTTTTGCACAAAGTCACAACGGCAAAGCAGCTGTTATGCCGCCGAGTTGATGTCAATAACCACCACATTACTCCACGCTGCAGGGTGCTTCAGTGAAGGCGGCTGGAAACGTGGGCTGCCTCCCTAAGTCAACCACCAACCGCCAGTTTCTCGTCGCCCCAGGAGCCCCGAACCTGACACTGGGTGCTGACTACAGGTGACATTAAGGGCCACACATTCCAAGTTGAGATCATGTCCCACCTCCCACTTGCCTAGACAACCACACCAGGCAGATTGGACTCGATGGTGCCTCAATCCAGCCATCCTTCCACCCACTTCAAAACACATTCAAATTGGGTTTCAATATGATTTATTGCTAACAAGAGGTCAAGGGTTACAGCACAGAAGCTCTTTTCCTTGGAAAGAATATTATCACAGTGCCACTTCTGACTACTGTCTCAGAAAGTGGTTTTCAGGCGTGGCAAAGAACTGCCGCTCCTGCAGCAGAGGAAGCGAATGGATGGAGAGCAGCTCCTGGAACTGCACTCCACCCTCCCACACGGAAACTCTGAGTCGACCGCAAGGCTTCAGTTCGGCCTCCTGTGCACAGGATATGTTTATCAGTCACACGCCTGGTTCCTGTCTTAGCCTGTGCACTCGGCGAAGCGCCGGCGCTGAAATTTCAAACAAAGAACTCGGCTTCGTACGAGAGGGATGTAGCGAGCTGTCGTCTAGAGCAACTAGCGCCATTTCGACACAAAAATAATCTTTTGTGCAAAAATTACTCCACTGGAATCTTTTTACCCAGGTTTTTTTTTTTTTTTATTTTTGCTTAAGCTGAATAATGAGCCACTGCTGGGAGCTTTTCTCTACTGCATTTCGTAGAGCCTTACAAACAACCTTTAAACATACTTTTTTATTTGAAGACTTTGCATACAAGAGGTGAAAAGGTAAATGGAAGGTAGAAAAAATTAATTATGAGACCTCATTGCATAGTACAATTCATAGCAACTCAGAAGCAAAGCAGGCATTTAGCACAAACATGCTAACACGCACAAGACCGACGCTGGGCCTTCCGCTCGCCTCATCCGCCTCCAAAGAGCCGAAAACGTATTCTGCCTATGGATGTTTGGAAAGTCTGCAATCGCTACCAGTGGTGGTTACTAAAGTATCGCAGCAGTTTAAATAGTAAAAAAATACAAACGAGCAAATAACAGTTGTTCAAACATTTGATCCGAACATAATGTAAAATAAGCACGCTGGGTTACGGAGGAAATGGTAAGAGCTACACAGGGGGCAACGTGAAGCTAAACTGTACATCGCAGTGAGCAAAAACCCACAGAGGTGACATGTGCTCAGTGACAGTTACCGTAACACAGCAAACGATAAAGTGACAGAATCGACGTGACTGTTGCCCCCCGCTGTGGGTAAGGCGCCGTTCACTAGGTTAACAGCCTATAGGATTTTTCATTGTAAATATAAATTTTTCTCTCTCACAACAATACACTAAATTGGGCCGTTTGCCCCAGTCAGCAAATGCTGTCATTTATTGCAGTGAATCAGTACAGATTCTGCAGAAGTGCTCCTGCAGGATACGGTGGTACCTCTGGCTATTCACAGCATATTCAGTTGTACCAAAACAGCCCTGGAATTCTTCTATCTTTTTAATGCAGCCCAGCCAGTGTGTGTTTATTGTTTTCAGCCCTGTCCATCTTCAGCGAAGGATGTGTTTCTGTCACGGCGCTACCAGTTTCCGGTCCCCCTCACCTCGGCACGGCTTCTGGGTTTCATTTTTATTCTTCTGTTGGACAGGATGGGATGACGCTCGACATCGACACGACAGCCAGTCAGTCTGGATCCCGCGACCTAAGATCTCAGTCAGTCCGTGACAGAAATGCCCACAATACAAAACCCCACCAAGCAGTGGGTGCCCCGGTATCAAACATACAGCATCGTCTTAATATTTTAGCGAAAAATAAATAAGCAATATAATTCTTTCCCCTTACAATAGAGGAATCTTTTCTCCTTACAAAAGTACAATTGCCAGTGTTGTATAAAACATACAAATTTCCTGCCTGTAACGTGTCATCGTGATATTCCTACTTTGGCACCTGTCCTCCCTGACAGCTCCTGAGTAAACCGACGAAACTGCCAGCTGTGGAAGAAACAGCAAATTTCTTCAAAAAGCAAGTAATACGGTACTCTGACT
Source organism: Arapaima gigas (assembly GCA_900497675.1). Classification (NCBI taxonomy): domain Eukaryota; kingdom Metazoa; phylum Chordata; class Actinopteri; order Osteoglossiformes; family Osteoglossidae; genus Arapaima; species Arapaima gigas. Next base: position 108,551 of record UFQX01005300.1, on the reverse strand, counting down.
CACGAACGCTATTTTGAAACATGATGGTTAGTAGGAAACCCTACAAAATAAGGTAAATCAGCAGGTCTCCATCCTGGCCGTCCAACGGAAAGAAATTTTCATGAAGAGCATCACAATGTCACCTGATGCTCCATTTCACTGATACTCCAAAAAACAAGTACTATAATGATATCTGGCCAACAGTGGAATTAATCATCCAGGTACAAATATGCTCTAGGGTGTCCTTCATGGTAATTTTGGTCTTTCATCTCGATCACATCTGTACAGTTTATCTGAAAATAGTGGCGTTTATACTTGTACTTGTTCTCTTAGTCTGGTGGAGGTAATTTACTGTGTTCGGGGGAGTACTGGCCAGCCCACTAACTCACTCCTCATCCCTTAGTCTCTGGTTGGCCACCAAGGCAAGATGTTCAGGGTGTTTGAGGTGCCATGGTGACGATAAAAGAATGGATGATCCAGGAGGCTTCCTGTAATGTCATTTTCACACCTTCTTCTTCAGACAGGCTGCGTTCCCAGTGATTTCTTTGTAAAACATCGGATTCTTTCAGTCATTGTTTATGCCACTGTGCTGAAACGTGTCCTACCTCCTGCAAAGATGGAGGAACAAATAACCTAATGATGGTCCTTCTGCTGCCAGAGGGGGATCTTTCTGCTAAGCGGAAACCGCTAGCAGCACAAACGCAAACAGATGTGCCTAGTGGTTGCCATCGTCCCAAGTGTAGTCATTCCTCTGCTTCGCCAGCTTCCTCACAATTCGCTCCAACTCTTTGCGTGATTTCTGCTCTTCTTCCAGACACTGCTTCATCCGCTTGTTCTCCTGAAGGTGGAGACAGGTTCCAGTCAGTGACAGTACAGGCGTTCCTTGCACGGTGAACACTCATATCAGGACTTACAGGTACATGTAATTTGTACTTTGGAACTTCCACAATAACCTGTATATCATGCATAGAAACGCCTCAGAAGAGGAGAAATTCTGATTCACAACACGAGTTTCGGTGACGTCGAGCAACATAAAAATTTTGCGGCTGCTCCTTTGCACCTCGGCTGTCCCTCTCATTGGCACCTCTCTGAAATCTCGTAACTGTTCGCTCAAAACCATCAATCATCATTACGAGCTCTAAAGCAAATAAAAATTTTAAACATATTGCAAAGGCAAAGAGAAGTCCCGACTATCGGTTTGCCACCCGAGGGGATAAAATATAGAATTTTCTTGAAAATATCATTTCACATCAGATGGCGATAGAATTTATTTAATTGTTTAATTTGTAAAGATATATCCATTTACTTGGTTTATTATATTTTAATAATTTTATATACATTGTGTATTTTAAAGCACCTTCACAAACTGGTTTAAAATAAAGATATATGGGTTACACCTCTAAAGGAGTTCTAAGAAATTTGCATTAAATGTCAGCATTTAGAAAAACAACAGAATTAGAGAAGTAACATCCATAAACAGAAAAAATAAACCAAATTTTAAAAGGGAAGGGGGCCTAAAAAAAAAATTAGCACACAAATGGGCTATGTGCCAGTTATTTTGAGCACGAGGGAGTCAAACCCAGATTTAAAGCTGCCCAGAGAAGTTCTGATATCTGGCAGTTGGTTTCAAATGAGATTTTCTCTGTGACTAAGAAATCCGGCAGGAATTGCACTTGTTAAGCAAGTCAGGTGACATCCCTCCCTTGCTCTGGCTTAGTGGTGTATAAACAAGGTAAACGTAAAAAACAGCCTGCGTTAGAACACGGTTCTCCCATGCAGTAAATATCCAAACACAGCCTCAGTGCAGAGCCTTTGCAAAAACTCTTATATCGTGAAACATGTCATTATGTAAATTATTACCTTCTTTAATTCATGAACTTCATCTTTTAAAGCGTAAACAGCATCAACGAGACTTCTGTGGGAGACAATAGAAATAAAGTGTTTAACTGAAGATGTTCCTTGGGGTGACAGACAGGCAGGCAGGCAGCTGGGCAGACAGACAGGTGGACAGATAGATGGACAGGCAGGCAGGCGGACAGATGGACAGACAGGCAGGCAGGCAGGCAGACTGAGGGAGGAGGGAGGGAGGGACACTACATAAGGCCACAGCAATACACATACAACAATTATTGACAAAGGACATGTACTTTCAGAAGGACATGGGAGTAATACAGGAATAAACACACACAGACACCAGGTAGAGCAAACAATATTAATAATGTATACAATTAATAAAGGGGTAAAAAAATAGTACTGTGAACTCAGGACCAGCCCCCCTTCTGCCTGAGACGTACTTCTCCTCCACAGTCATCTGTCCATTGCCTCTCATCTCTTCAACTATGATCTTCTCCTCCTCAGGCAGCAGCACCTGTGGGACACATTCCTTCCGGCCACCTGCTGAGAAAATCCTGCCCTGAGCAACAGTACTCGCCACACACCTTTGCAGGTCCCCCCTCCCCCAAAACACACAATGCAAAAAGGACAGTTTCTCTCTGCTTTTGTCCTGTTAAAAAATACCTGGCTTAGTTACAAAACTGGGGAATTTTATCAATTTAGCTTTTGCACAAGAGAATAAGTTGTAAAAATTATATTTTTTCACCTTAAACCTAAAGCTCAAAATTTATTTTTTTGGGAAGTAACTAAGCAAAAGGCAGTCATATTCCAAAAATAAACCATGAACACCATTACATGACAACTAAAAGTAAAGTTTGGAATGAAAACAATCATTATAGCTAATGATCCATTTTTGCAGGGCAAGAATTCACAGGGTGAGTATTTCATTCAACTAAATATTTTAATCCACAATGACTTATTAAGAAGCAAACATACAAAATTTCCTTCAGTTATATGCTGATCTATATGCACATTCAGTAATATGTTACCTTTGTGAAGAGGATTATATAAAAATGAATGAAACTGAACTGAATAAAAACAGTAATATTAACAACAACAACAACAACAATGTCAAGTTAGGTGTTGTCTAGTCCACATTATCAGGATTACTAAAATAACATTAGGACTTTTCAGAGTACAAATTCACCATTGTGTTATAAAATTAAAAAAAAGAAAACAATTGCCTTTCACTTGCATCTCACACACACACACACACACACACACACACACACACACACACACACACACAAAGCTCACGGCCAACTTTACAACCACAATTGTGATGACTGCTGGTTTTCTTACTGTGCAGGAAGTTTCAGAAGTGGAGTGAACAACTTTCAATTCATGTGGTGACAGTGATTGCCATCACTCAGCTTGAGCGCTACTACACTGTTGCTGAGGGGGTGGGGGGGGCTGCGTGTCTTCCGGACTCAAAGATGAGTCACCACAAAAATCACCAGAGTGCCCACAATAATGGATAAAGGTACATGTGTATCACATATATATAATAATAAAACCAGTGCAGGGGACTTTTTTTGGAACATCATGCTTCCCCAGTATAGTAATTTTGAGGTCTGAACAGGGGATGTGTTGAACTACAATGCTTGTAATTTTTTTAATTTAATTTAATTTTTATTTTTATTATTGAGCACGTATCTCACATTCTAACCTTGAAATTACTCTTTTGGGGAAATTACTGCTTTTGACCCCATCCTGGGATTTGGGAGCACACATGCAACCATATATATAAAAAAAAAAAAAAAAAAAAAAAAAACTAAATTTAATTATACAAACACAGTCATGCGTGAAAGTGGTGGGATGTGTGAAGTAATGTTTCCTGCTCTGATTTGCTGCAGCGGAGGTGTTATGCATGTGGCTGTGAGTTCACTGCACCACCCATGAGGGTGGGGACCGACCTGTGGTTGACTGGTGGACGCTGGCCCCCGTGCAGTATGCCTCGATCACCTTCAGGATTTGGGCGTCTTCCTCCAGGGCGGCCGTGCCTGCAGACCCACACAGGGACAGAAACACACTGACAATGAGAAGAAGCAGTTCTACACACAGAGACCACAGTTTACCTGTAGTGTAGAACCCGTAGTCATTGCGGGTTCCCTGCACAGCTGCACAGCACAACTTCATACCATATAATTCACAGTAGCAATGTGTAGATTAAATTTAGTAGTAAAGAGCTGTAAACATATGTGGAAATGTATCGCTGCATTAATATACACAAAATATTTTTCCCAGTGTTTGAAGTAGGGCGGTACTCAGAGGTGTCACTTCTACGTGCTGCTCTTTGGAAAAACGGGATTCTCGTGTGCCGCCACTTCTCATAATCGCCTGGTGCTCTTTTCTATCCGCTGTGGAGCAGATTCTCCCAGTAAAAGACAGTGACTGTAGTTGATGGTCATCATTCATAAGAGCCTCATGGCTACATGTCATCACCCAGGTGCACTAAGTCACCCTGCAAGCCGCCTCTCGCTGCATTACACAACAACACCGTTTGTTCTAAATGTCTCCTTTTATTAAAGATTATATACTGTGAACATCAGCAACATCTCCCAGTGTCTTTTATTCACTGCATAAATTCAACACTTAATGTTTTATAGTTTGCTGATAACAATCAATATGCAGCCACCATGTCAATAAGGGGAGAACCGGCATTTATTTTTTCCACTTCAAGAAATGGTTATTAGTGTGTTGTATGCTTTTTACGTGAAGGGCTTAGCAGCACCTCTGATCTAGATCATCGTGCCAACCCTGACTGCCATGACCAGCTCATTTCTGCCTCTCCTCAGTAAAGGTGGCCCCGTACTTCAGGGGTTTTACCCTACTTACTCTTCCTCAAAGGGAATTCATCATCTGACGGTTTCCTCTCCGTTTTCCGCTTCTGGAGGAACTTTGTAATGGGCCTGGGGCTTCGGCTCGAGTCCTGTGGAAGGGAAACAGCGGTTTCGTTTGTAGCGATGGGTGAGGGAGGGGAAATGTGTTTGCTCTTCTGTCATCAGAATAAAAGTGCTTAGCAAGGACATTGTCGACTTAAAAAAAAAAGCTGAACGTGGCTAATCCTTAACCGCGGCGACACCAAATAACACTGCAGAGGGGAGGAGTCTTGCACATTTACAGAATCTCTGGATTAAGTGTTCAGTTGTCTGAAGAAGCTGATGAAATGAACAACCCAAACGTAAAACACTGAGAGTCACAGCGAGGTTTGGCCAACGAGACATCATCTGTCACCAAGCAGCAAGTGTGTGAACTAATAGCCAAATTGTTTATGATCTAAGTTATATACTCTACTTATTCAAGTGACTTGTTAAAAATGAAACCGTTTGTTATATCAACAAAACAATAGAAAAACGATGAGTGGAGAGTTAATGCATAGTGAAGTTTAGCATAAATGAACGGAAGCTACTTGATAATAAAATTTTTAAGTTTTTGCTTTCAATAAACTAAGAAAAACACAACAATGAAGCAGAGCAAAAACATACATTGTCTGATTATTAGGAAAAATTAAAAACGGTGAACAGTACACAAAAACTTTGATCCAATTCATCCTTAATTTAAAAAAAAAACAAAAGAAATTGAGGAAATAAAAGTAGCTTGAAGAGTCAGTCAAACGTTCATACAAACGCCCTCCTCAGAAAAAACAACAAAAACCACTGTCAGGAACTTCCAGTGCTGTGGCTAGAGAACCGATACGACTGTGTACCGCAGCCTTTGCAGAACTTTTGCTCACTTGAGGGCCCCAGGACACCTAAATGACAAACGTTCTCTAAAGAGCGTAACTTTAGGTGTTTTCCAGCTACCATGTTAACCTATATGGGTTTAAACAAAAAAGAAAACACTGTGGAAAGAAACTCAAATGGAAGAACGAAGTAGCAACATTTTCGGGGTTCACTGGGTAAAACTAATCACATCATGTGTTGTCACACAAAACCGAGTGAATCGACAAACTTCCAGCCCAGTTGCAGGTCTCTCGCAGCAGGACCGGGACACAGTTTCCACAGAGACTCACACAGACACACGGACAGCAAACACGCAACGCCAGTGAGCACCCAGATACCCGCTGCCGCGATCTCAACGGAAACACATACATCTATCCTCCTGAGACCTAGCCATTCATTTCTGCCCACTCTAGAGGACACGTGTTTTTAAGAACAGTCCATCCTCGATTTTCCACATTATAAGAAAGGGGGAGAGCGACTGCATATGGCAAAAGTCTGGAAAATCAAAAGCATAATAGTGTAATAAAAGTGTAATTTTTTTTACTATGGTGAATTTTGCACTGTGTACTACAGTAACACTTTTAAACCCGAATGTAACGTGTAACGAACGTGAAATAAAGTCAGTCCTGTGACTGAAACATACATACGGTACAGTGAACTATACACATAAAGCAGTGAATAAAGTGCGACTACGGGGGACTAGGAGGCGCTACGCCACCCTCATCTCTCACAATGGAGACTGGGATACTTTATTGAGACAGTGTCAACATCGTAAAAAAAAAGTAGCTTATGCATTAATGAAGCTATTTTCTCCACGAAGTTAAAAATCACATAAATGTTTCTATTTCACCTTATCTTACACCTAAAAAAGGTTTTTTTTAACAGTAATCATTTTGCTTTGCTCTGTAATATGTTTGCGATGGTTCACACAATCTGAAATCGGTAAAGTCCATGTCCAGTAGATCAAGGATGGACTGTATATCTCACTGTATTTGTTATAATGCTGAGTCCAAATGTACAGGGGAGATAGTATGGGTCCTAAAACCCTAGAAATTCTTTCAAAAACCCTTTCTGGCTGCATCTCATGAGGATACAGGAATGATTAAAACTTTAAATATCAGTTCGCCTTGATGTGTCAGTCATTTAACAGTGGTGGACCCTCTAGAGAGATGTAAAACATGTTACTTGTGTTTGTGCGTGTGTGTCTATGCTGTAGTTTTGGTAATTGCGCATGGCAAAGGTGGTTAAGACTCACAAGGCAAACATGGCACACATGAGAAACAGAGGGACAGGAGGGGCCAGAAGCAGTGGGGACGGAGAGCGACGACATGCCACGCCACGTGAGCAAAGGCAAGCGAACACACAGGCTCCAACCTTACCTTCAGGATATAAGACATCCTCTACCGACACCAGTGAGGGAAGAGAGAGGAGAGGTGCCATGAGAGGATTTACATGGTAAGTGGCCAGTGCACTTCAAAACAGTCATCATTCCAGCCTGCCATCCAAGTCCCCCCCACCCACACCCCAGCTTCCCACTGCCATGGAAACACACACCTTCCAGGATGGGAGCCACTTCTCATGCTGTGGAAAAGACTGAAAAATAAATTTCAAATTGGCCTGATGGAGAAACAGCATTTTTGTTAGTGTGGCCCATTCATGTGTCCACTCATCTTTTTGGATGCTTTGGTGCCAAGCCAATAGCAAAAGTATAGGTGTGAGGCAAGGCGCACCCTGGGCAGGACACCCGTTCATCTCAGGGCAATCGCACGCAGGCTAGAGATGTTGCGACAACTGGTTTCATGATTAGCGGTAGCTGAAAACATGGTTTCAAAACTGTGAGAATTTTCAAAACCACAGTAAAATTGTTTTAGAAACCTTATGTTCTATGTTGCCCTGAAAACTGCCTGCTGTAAGGGAGTTTTGTGTGTAGTGTGCCTGACTCAGCTCGGCTGGTCTAGCAACTTTACTCTTCCTACAGAGAACAGGATTGTTGTACAGAGCAGTACAACATCTCATCTTTACAGCCAACAAAAAAGTGCCTTTTAATTGGCTGTGTGGGAACATTTTGAATATGGAGAAAATGATAAGTGAGGTAGTACAAGGTGAAGGATATCAAATTTACAAACTCCTGTCCTACGGTCCAAAAACATCTAATGCGCTTCAATCCATCCTTCTATACACACGACAAGGAACAAAATAAGGCAGCTAACTTTACATTAGTGTAAGTTAGGGCTCACACCGGCTGGGATGGTTCAGAGTGAAGTAACTTTAATGTCACTTTTGTTTTTGTTTGACTTGATTTTGTGGAGATACATCCATCACTTTTAAATGTTTTTTCTGTAACTGGCGCTCAGTCCTTCCACTGGCCCTGGTCAGTAAATACACTTCTCACGGCCCAGGGAGGAGAGGGACAGGAAGAGGAGACTCTGACCTCTCTGAACATGTCCATTAACCCGCTATAAATCATTTAAAAAAAAGTCATAGTAGCCGCAGTATAACAATTACTGGATAGTTAATGATGGTGAAAACATTTTGATTCCTTTGCTGTGCTGGAAGTATTCTATAACCATTAAATCTGCTGTACACTTTCTGATGTGGATCAGGCTGACTATCTTACTTGTTAGTTCACTATTAGCCTAAAAATATCTGTGACTGAGGAATGATTGTATTTTTATTTTTTTATATATATTTAAAATGTAGATAAAATATTTTGGTTTCCAAAGACAGCTGAAATGTGTCTACATCATATTTATGCTTCTAATAGAAAGTATAGTGTTACGTTTTACTTGCAGGATCAAAGGAATGTTACAAAAAAGCAATAAAACGTTCAATTATTCCACGTGTTCGGTATTTTTCGCTCAATAGTGTCTCATGACCTAAAAATTTAAACAACCTGAACAACCACAGCATTTCCTGAGCTGATAATTGTACACACCGTGACAATCCCTAACACACACACATACACACACGCTGGGGGCAATTTAAAGTCACCAATCTACCTGAAACACATCTTTATACCGCAGGAAGAAACCGATGTGAACATGTGTAGAACATGGACACTTTGCACACAGTAGTGGATTAAAACCCACATCTAAACCCACAGCCCAGGAGCTGAGAGGGTCCAGTGCTACCTGTCATGCCACCTTTGCCAGTGTAGTAAACTTATAAAATCTAAGGGATTAAAGTGTACAGCAGGATGCAGAAAGGACTGAAACACAGCAGCACTGACCCTAGAGCATCCCTGGGTGGTCTTGAGATAAACCTTGAGCATTGGTTACATGTGCACATCAGTGACCCAAATGCAGTTTGGCCAAGTTATTCCACACCTGGTTTTAAACCCAAACCACACTGTCAGGTAACCCATTAGCGCCCAGGGTGCAGACCCAACAGAAGTGAGGCGCTCTAACCAACAGCACCGTCTCTCTTAGTGGCACTGCTCAGACCCACATCCAAGTGTATCAGCATAAATCAAAATGACAGTAAGTCTCGTACCACTTACCTCCTTGTACCCGAGTGCAGCAGAGGGTTTAAGAGGAGGTGCAGGCCGCAGGCAGCTCAGGGACCAGGGTTTAGCCACCTTGGGGGGCTCCAGGGGGCCCCGACTTGCAACAGCGGAGCTGAACCCCAAGGAGGCGGCATGGTGGGTGGGGGTGCCGTGAGCAGACCGTCCCTCCCAGGCCTGAGTCTGAAAGGATATCAAGAAAGAGTGGAACAAGTGGCCCAATCTTGAGCTTTGCCAGACGGACAAAAAAAATTCTGATATGAGTGAAGCTGATAAAAGATGCAGACAAAGGCCCTCAACGGCTAAACAGTAGCTGCTTGCTGGCCATCGCAGTCCTCTGGTGTGACTGCTGGTATGTTACCTTGTTGACAGTTCCCACTGGACTTCCTCCTTTGTTCAGCGGGAGCAGGTGCTCCAACCAGTCCTGGTGCTCCTGCTGGCTGCTGCAGAAAACCACAACCCGCTCAACGGCACCCCCTGATGGCACACAGACATGGACATGGACACACAGACAAACACACAGAAGCAATGAAACCTTTACTAAGCTCATGAAGAACTGCCAAAAAGCCAAGTGAGATGCCAACTGAGATGTTAAGTCGGCTTTTTATCAATTCACGTTATTATTTACTCTTATTCAACCATTACATTTTCCCATTATATCATTTGTATTTTTCTTCTCTTCACATATATTACTTTGAAGTGCTTATAGAGTGTTCTGGAACACTAAGCACCTCTGTATGTGGTAATTTTCCAAAGATGCAGAGATTTGATACTGACAGGTCTTGAATAGTTTTGCTTTAAGAACACACAGGTAAGTTATCTGTCCATTATTTTCAAACATTTAATCAGGTTGATGGGTATCTGGAGCCAAACCCAGAATCATTAAGTGTTGGGCTATGAAACTACTCCTGGATGGAGTCCAGTGTGACTTGTGAGGTGGAACCTGTCTGCTGCTGCACTATCCACAGAGTACTGCACGTCACTGACAGTTTCACTCCAAGCTGATGGATTATGGATTCCACCCAACATTAGAGGACGCAGGAGACAGTGATCCCACAGACTCTGCAGAGGGTCCCCCTTTTTGGCAGCCATGTTACAAGCAGCAGAGGTTCTGTGTTGTTTTATGGAGGCCAGCAGCTGTACCTCCTGTGAAAGTTTATATGTCTGTCAAAACGAGGTGATTGAATGTGGATGTAAAAATGTTGCACAGCGCTGTATAACGGACTATTTTGCAAAGGAATAATGAACTCTAAATGCCTTTAAGGACTATTATATGTATATAAATAAAACTTTACTGAAGATAAATAATAATAAAAAAATACTTTACATCGTCATATGACATGTGAGATGCATTTGGATTCGTTCTTTGTTTTAGCTGGTAATTCCTAGCATGTTAAACAGCTAGTTAACAGAATACTCCGCATAACTGGATACCGTAGGTCTGGTCTCAAGGTTACGCACTAAAGTGGAATTAACTTTGTATCAGTCTTGCTAATGGGTAACAGCTAATTTAAGTACAACAATCTACTGTTGAAGCACCACATCCTCCAGGTGCTCCCTTCAGGATTATGCACAAACGGACCTGTTATCTCAAAACCGTAGAGGCCGTTCTCGGTGTCTTCCAGTGGCTTCACCATGCTTGTCCCCATCAGTGGTAACCGTCCCTGGAAAGCAAAGGCATAAAGCAAAAGCATAGTTCTCAAAAACACTTGCTACGGCGAAAAGTAAAGTTTGCTTCTCAAAAGTTTCTATGTTGGAGCCTATTGTTTCATCTTGGAAAGTCAAACACTTGTTCAAAGTGACACTGTTTTCAATATTTTCGTACCAGTTGGCATATTAACTGAAGTGATTCGCATTAAGTAGCTTTCTCCGGGGCACTAGAGCAGAGTCCGTCCATCCAGGGATCTAGTGCCCTGATCCTGTCAGTAACCGTAGGGCCTACCTAGTCCCACCTACAGGTCTTACCTGGTAGATGAAACCGCTCATGCGTGGGCTAGCTGACAACATGATGAGGAGGTTAGGAAACATCATCAGGTAGCGCTCCACCTTGTCCTGTACAGTGGACAAAGGCCACGGAGTTAAGGTGCAACAGCATAGAGCCTTTTAAAGAAACTTCTGCTTAGGAAAGCTCAATGCAGCAACAGTACAGCTCATGTCTCATGGGAGCACAGTGTAAACAAACTGTTCTCAATAGCACCCAAGTGGGTGATGTGCTCCTGTGAGGAACACATTTTCTATTTCCAAAAATAAACGGAAACCAAGTGTTTGCATTAAATTGTGGTTCTTCCCCGGATGTCAGTTTAAAGAAAACTAATGAATCATACAGAAATAAAAGGCATCAATCATCAGTTAATAATTCCAAAAGGTTTAAGTCCTCTTGTTTACCATGTCTAGGGTAAACATGCATCTGCATGAGCCTGAAAATACAAAAACTGAGCCTTGTTACAAGAAGCACTCATTAATAGTTGCAAAGCACACACTGGGAAACCGCCCACACCGAGGAGGGATATGAACGAGTTCTGTAGCTGCTGAAAGGGTGCATGGTGCTTCCTTGCAGCGGCTCCCTGTGCCCACATGACCCAGCAACGGGTCACTTTTGGTTTCCTCTCACAACTCTGTGTAATGGGCCTCTGCTGCTACCCAAAAAGCTGGGGCGTCCTTTTCCGTCCTATTTTTAGGCAGCTTTCAGAGCGCCTCCTCTCTCATCGTATTATTACTAAGTCACCAGCGGTGATGGCAGCAGGGTTATTGGCAAACTAGGGCTGACTAACACCTTCCAAAATGTGTGTGGTGAAGTGCAGCAAGGAGTGCTGTCCTCTTGCTGTGCCACAGCGAGAGCTGCAAGGTACTTTTGCGGTGCAGCCAAAGTGTTACGCTCAACAACCTGCTTGTGAGAGCAGGAAAAGGGACAGTCAAGAGGACTGGCTTCTGATGCTGTGGTGTGCGTTCAGACCAAGCGATACCCCGGTTTTCCGGACTGCTGCCGAACCGGAAGGGGACGGGTGTGGTCACTTACCTCACTGACACCACCCTGCACATGGACCTGCGACATGTAGAGCACGGGGCCCAGAGTCCGCATACTGTCGCCCTCCCAGCCCCGCACCGGCTCTGACAGGATCTGCAGCTCCAGGTTCTTGCGTTTACGCAGCTCCTGACACTGCACCTGCAGGGACACCGAACAGAGAGGAAGTAGGATGAGCGACAAAGCATCATGGGAAATGCCACGGCTCATGCCAAAAACTCATAGGACCTATTACCCTTATTCTCCATTGCTGTGTGTAATGGCTTTAAAGTTTTTGTTCAACAAAACACTCCTCTATGTTTACAGCGCTGCTGTATTTATGTTTTAAACAAGCATAAACTCTTTTTCTCACACAAACACACACAGCTAGACTTACCATAACACAGGACTACATTAAATTTGCATGTCATCACACTGCTAAACTTCACACTTCATCCCGCTACTGGGGAAACCTAAAGGACTGGGTGGTGAGTGAGCAGAAGCAGGTAAAAGCGAGGGGGATTTACCTTGAACCAGCATCTAGCCGAAACAGATTAAGGGGGGAAAACGAAAACACCACCTCAGACTTCAAAACTAACCTGGTTATGTAAATGACAGTACCTGTGACTTGGTACCAGAGGTGCTGCCACTGGAGTGGGAACTCCTGCCTTCTAATGGTCTGAGGGTGCTCTGACTCACGCCTTCCTGCGTGTGTTTTCATGAAGACGATGCTGCCTGGTGGAAACAGAGCTTGCCTCTTTTTCTCCTCCTCCTCTCCCCTGTACCCTTCCCCACTGAGCAGCTATTTTTGGCAAACGCCTGCCGTAGCAGCGCAGTGCACAGGGAGGCCTCGTGTTGCATCTGAGCCAGGACTCATTTTCCACGCTATGTTCACCACAGCCACCCCCTGGTTCTTGCTGTTGTTGTTGTTGTTTGCCTGAACTATCACCAAGGTAACTACGAACAGCAATGTGCAACAAGACGGCAACTTGAGACGAGAGAAACCCACCACAAGGTTCCTGAAGGCCACCGTTGCTTTCAGGATGTCGCTGTAGTCTGGATGGGCCTCCTTGAGGATGCGAAACCGAAAATATGAGCAAAGAGTTAACACATTTGGTAACTGGAGAAAAGTGTCTGGTAAATGAACAAAGTCAGATGTGAACATCTGCTTTTATCTAGAGATTTTACACATCTAAACACCTGAATGTTAGTATTTATTTATTCATTCATTTAGCTCATGCTTTTCTCCAAAGTGACTTACAGTGTTTGCACACTAAACTACTTACACTGAGTTACCTGTCAGCTGGGTATTTTTTACAGTATCAAGGCATGGCAAGCACACTATTGAATATGACTGAAGGAGGAAGTGGGATTCAAACTTTGACCTTTGAATGTAGGGCACTGCACTGCAGGTTGGCACTGCAGCAACTAGTGTAAGGATGCTAAGAATGACCTTAGAATACACTGGCAAAGAGACTGGTGTGTGTGTGTGTGTGTGTGTGTGTGTGTTTAGCAGTGTTTGACACAAGGCAGCTGTTTGAGATATGTTGACGGTGTCTTTGTTGGACAAACCTCCACGTGCCTCTCGAGTTCCTGCAGCAGAGCAGGGTACTTGTCCAGTCGCACAAAGGGTTTGCTCAGGCTGCTTGTCAGAGCGAGGATCCCTGGGCTGGTGGCACCCTGGCTCTCCATGAACCTGTCCAGCTCCTCACTGCATTACACACACACACACACACACACACACAGGTAAAACAGTATGCACCTAACAAAGACTAGTCAAATGCTTTAAGCCCTATGATTATTTATTCATTTAGCTGACATTTTTCTCTAAGAAAACTTACAAAATCAAATTTACTGATTACTCATTAAATTCGTTTGTACACAAAACTTCTTAAAATTATCCACCCATTTACAGCAGCGTACTTCAAAAAAACTATACTTCCAATGGAAAGCAGTATCTCTAAAAATGAAACCCAAAAGGTCCTTCAGTCTAACCAACTCATTAAGTCTTTTCCTTACACAGTTTTAGACATTTTGCAGTACTGTACACTTCCTCTTTTGAAGAAAAAAGATACAATGGGTCTTTGGTCGAACCACAACAAGAAGCGAGAACAACTTCCGTTGTTTATCCTCTCTGCTGCGCCCTTTCAGTTTCGGCACTAATTAAATGTATAATTACTGAGAAGTTCACCTGTGAGACAGGATGCTCACGCCACAGAAAGGTACTTTTTTTTACAAAGCACTTCTCTACCAAGAGCAACCGCGGCAATTAAAAGGTCAGAGGTTCTTTCTTTTTCAACGACGGAGAGATGCACTGGTATTTTTGAGAGACTACAGCAGAAACCTTTACAGATCTTCTGAGTTGTTCAAGTGCAGCCTCCTATCTGCAGCACTCTGGTAAGAGCATCACCTGGTGGATGTTCACAGGAGGAACATCTCTAGAACACAGTACGCTTGTACCTCAAGTTGCAAACAAAATTGGGACCTGGTCAGTTCATAACTCTACTTTAGTCTACTTTAAACAGCTGTGTAAAGAGAATTACAGAGAAATGGAGGATCGAGTGAAGAGAAAGTATTAAAAGTACATGTGTCTCATGGCACACTTCAATAAAACTGGGCCCAAGGAAGCACCCAGTATGTCAGATAAACATATGTCAGCATCTTAGTAATTTAAGCTCGCAGTCCAGAAGGCATAATAAAATGTTCTAGCTATTGACTAGATTGTTTTTGTAAAAGTCTTGGACGTAGCTAAAATAAATGTGAAAATACATTAAGAAATGTGGCTGTGAAGCTGTCCGATCCTGCTGCCCTCCAAAGTGCCATGTGAGGTTCTATTCTGAGTGCAGTTTCCTGCCCCTAATGCAGGACGTTTTTCACTGCCTTGAGAGAAATTACAGAAAAGAGCTGTGAATAAAATGTAATTAAAAATACATAAATAAATTGAGAAATGCTTTGAAACGTAAGTCGGATGCTTGTAACATGAGGCACAAAATTTATGCCCGTTGAAAATCGAAGGTGATCTGCGTTTCAGTGACCAGCAGTAAAATGCACACAGACACAACAGGAGGAGAACAGGAGATGGGGAATCTTGCACCTGCATATGGGATGAATCAGAACTGAAAAGGAGTTTGCGGAAGCAACATAGTTTTATATTGTCGTTTTAATTAGTGTTCAATCAAAATCAACAAAACAGTTAAGTCTTAAAAAGTATTTTCCTATTTATAGTGATATCTAAGATTTTTTCCAAGTCATAACCCATAAATAAATGGAGGCAGGTCCATATTACGAAGTTTTAATTGATTATGTATATAATAAAGAACGTTGAAAGTGATCAGAAGCTGGACTTTACGTTTACGTTATGCATCCTTTGGCAAATGTAACTGAATAGGAGATTGCGGAGATAATGTATTTTTTTATTTTCAGTAATTCAAATGTTTCAAATGTAAATGTAGTTTTGAGTTAATAAATCTACCAAGGAACTCCGTTAAATGAAATTTCCAGTCCGTAAATAAACACTTGACATTCCTGGGGGGGGGGGGGTCCTTGCAAGTGTGACCAAAGTGCTTTTACCTGCGAGACATGTTTCTGTAGGTGCTGGCACTCACCTGCGGTCAGTGAGCACGCAGACGGCCGCGGGGTGGCTGCCACAGTAGCTCAGGTACAGCGTCTTCATCTGACCCATGAGGTTCAAGTAGCAGCCACCCAGTCGCTGTTGGCCCTCAGGCATCCTGTGAAAAGAGGGGTGAAGAGGGGGAGTGGACAGTCAGCCGAGCCCAGTGGTCCTAAATCCAATACAAAATCCAAGCTCTCACTTAGTAAGATTGTTAAATTCTTTTGCATGTATAACAAAAGGTGGCGCTCTATGACAGGAAAAAAACCTGCTCTAAAAAACTAACCTTATTAACACAACTACAACCCATTGTACAGACTCTGCTTTAAGCCAAGAACAATCTACCACAAACGTTACAAAAATAACTCGCTTTCCCCCAACTTTAAATAAGAGCACAACAATTTATTAAACTTCCTCAACACCTTCAGCTTCAGCTATCTGTGTGAAAGTCACCATGTAAATTTGGCAAACATAAACCATGAACATTTAATTTCTTGAACAAGCTTAATTTCAGATGGCTTTAAACAGACTTAGAACGGGAGGTAAAAACAGCCAGAGGACAAAGACAGGTTGGTGGACGGAGGCCAGACGGTGCTGACAGCATGCTGGCAGCAACAGCTGCCATGATGTAGCGTGTGAATGGAAAGTCCAGGAGGGGGTCCCAGTGATCCAGCGTGTTGCGGCAGAGGCAGCTCACTTCCATGTGATGTACTCACTTTGCACACTCCTCCAGAGCGAGGCAGAGGCCCTGCTGAAACACAAGGACATCCTCCAGATTCCCCAGCAGACTGGCGCTGTCCGAACCAGACAACCTGCACAGACCAGGCAGAGGAGCTGTAAACACGCATGATGCAACCACCAAGTTACCAATGTTTCCTCCTATAAACACGTATGAAAATCATTTCAGTTGATCAAAAACCTAACATGCCCTTCAGAAAAGACACCTAAAGATGTCTGCATCTCAAAACACCCGTGACTGAATCCCTGCTGTAGTACCCTGGACCGAGGTTGTCACCCTGAATTACGGCAGTAAAAATCGCACTGCTAGAACATTGTCACAACCTGTACCCCAACCACATATCTTATACAGAACTGAGAAAGTCCTTCACATCTTTGCTCACAGTGGTGGCAACTGTGATGACTTATCAAGCATTTTGCTGCCTTCATCTTGGGCTCTTTAAAATGTCTTTCTGCAGTTGTTCAGCTGTTAGGAACTTTGTTCAGTGCTGTGTCACCCTGTTGAGAAGAGCACTTAATAATAATAAAATGGATTGAATTTCTACACTACAAATCATTTCAACCTCTGTAAGATTAGCTTTCAGAGAAAACAAGGACATATATAAGGTATGAAAACCAAAAGAACAGCTCATTTTGTTGACATATTTAATCTCAGTTTCTTGATGATGCATCATGGGAGAATCAAACTTTCTTTAAACTTTGTAAGACTGACCATCACCTGCAGAAATGTTAACAGTGACTAGATTTTTTATTTTTACTATCATAAATACTTTTATTTTTACTTTCTATTTTTACTATGGTGGACTGAGATTTTAATGATAATGATTCGTGATAATGTTTGGGGTTGTGGTTAAAAAGGTTATTTATAAAACTATATGCATTTGGTCACAGATGACTGAAGCCCAGAGACATTATGGTCATGATATCGCAAGTGAATAACGTGATAATATGTATTTTGAAATGATTTTTTTCTATAAAATACAAAGGGTCATAATACAATTACTTTATTATTTAAAATGGTTGCAGACTGATAATTTATTTAAGGAAAACTAACTGAAATGACCACAGATCTCATTTACATGGCATCTTGAAACATTTGCGTTTCCATGAAACAGACCCAACAGTACAAAAGAGGAAGTTGGAGTAAATGTTCTAGTATAGAGACCTAGAGCTATAAGTCACCTTGGAGAAAAGTATCTTCTAAATATCTTCTGAGAATAATCAATGAAAAAAACTATGTGAAAAATAAAATCACTTTAGTGGTTGGTTCAGTAGATTTAGGCAGGTACTCAGTTCAGTCCCTGACCAGAGACCCAACAGCACTGCTGCTGTTCAGCCACGTGGCTCGAGCTCTGCCCCCTCCCAACCCAATCGCAGACCCTGTCCTCACTTGTCACTGGCTTGCAGTGGGCGGAGATAGCAGCCGAGCAGGGTCTGCAGGTCCTTCACAAACTCCCGCTCGTGCTCCAGGATGTCCTGAACCACCTGGCACAGAGGTGGGGAGAGAACACGTCCAAATCTGGCGAAGGTCATGCAGAGTTTGCACGTTCTCCCGTTTGTGTGTTTTAATTCTTACAGTTCAAAGATGTGTGAAAGAAGGCTGTTGCAAAAAACACCTCTCTACCCTCCCCTACTGTGGAAACCAAGCAGGTGGTCACCAGTTGAGTTCTACTTGTGAGTTGAATTTTACTGGATGGCTCTGCTTGGAGTTACATGGATGACAATTATGTGCAGAACTGTCTTCATCTACTCAACATGTTAATGGTTCATTTCCTAACACACAATGGTATGGTCTGTTTGTCAGATATACAGCTCAGGGCTAAATTCCACAACACCACTCACCATGCCATAGTAGTTCTTGGTTAGCTGAGGTGTGTCGAACCCTTTGGCTGTTTTAGGTGACACCGGCTTCTCTGAAGAAGCCACAAGAGACCAAAAGTGAGAGACCCACCAATTGATGGAAGCAAAAACTAACAGAGCTGCTCCCAACTGTGACTGTTCATTAAGAACACAAAGCACAACTACATCAGTCAGGTAACCCATGACCAGTGACCAGCGAACAGTATGGGCTGTTTATGCTACACTCACCTGAATGCTTGACCTCTCGCACGTAGTTGCTGGGGAACCAGCCAGTCTTGCCATTGAGTGTCCCTTCCCACCAGCCACCTTCCTCCTGCCTCGTGACGCAGATCAGCTCGCCCTTGCTGAATGACAGCTCATCCTCGTTGGTCTGCTTGAAGTTGAAGCGCGCCTTCACCACAAGCTGTCCGCCCCCGCCGTTTTCAGACATCTCCTGAGCCACGAGGAGAGAGCATCGTTGCACGCCAAAGTGTGTGTAAACTCGCCCCAATGGGGCCTTCAAGCGTGAGCCTGGGCCAACCAGACCATCAATATGAACCCTGATGACATCTTGCTGGCTTTAGTAACTCTAGTGACCTTCTTTTGCCAAGCTTATAAATCTTAAGCCACACTTACTGTGCATACAAAGGTGCCCACCAGGGTAGGTGATTCCCTGATGTTTTTGGGAATGGAATTGCACATATTGGGGGTGCAGCAGAAGAACATCCATAGAACGTCCCATAGAACCAGAAACTAAACTAGTCAAAGCACATACAATTAAATAAAGTGCACTCACAGTTAAGAACTGAGGGGCCACTTCATCAACACTTTATCAGTCACCTTAAAATACACTGGTGTTGCCCCCAGTTCATAAATTTATCCATGGATTTATTCTGTTTTAAATCTTATAATCAGCCTCATATTTGGTCAAAATTTGGCAAAGTGTTTTAAATAATTTTATTTGTGTACACAAGAACTTAAAAGTCAAAGACTTGCATCTCAAGAGGGACCTGTTTGCTGCTGAAGCCTCAAGCAGTTTCCTTTGGGGTTAATGATGTTCTGATAAATTGATCAATTGATCGATGTAACTGTCTCTCCATCTGTCTATCTATCTATCTATCTATCTATCTATCTATCTATCTATCTATCTATCTATCTATCTATCCACTTATCTAATTATCTATAATTTGCTGTGTTTGAACAGTTGGATGGCTTTTTGACAACAGACACAACATCTGAATAATGGGGATACAGAGCCCATCAGGCCAGAGGAAATATCCTTACTGCTTTTTTGGATTGCCTCCGGAGATTCTTGCTGGAACTGGATGAAGAGTGCGAGGAAGAGGAAGAGGCTTGGCTAGCAGAAGGGCTGCTGGGCTGTGCACATAGTCTGTCGATGATGCAATCTGAAGGAATCGGAGGCGTGACCATGAATGCTGAGTTTTTTAAAGGAAATCAGCAGTGACCATTTCACTATGGGGTTTGTGAGGTGCCTTCCATAGTTTGGTACAGATGCAGTGAAGTCAACCTTGCAAGAGTGTAACTCACTGCTACTGTCGTCTCTACAGACATGACCACTCTACCATGCTCTTAAGCATCTGCTGAAGGATTCTGAGTAGTAACAGATGTCAAAAAGTCATAATCAAAGCCCAGTAAGTCCTCCAGGCTCCTGTGCATCACAGATGCGAGAACATGAAGGACTTATGCCAACTTCACCCAAATAGACCTGCTTTCCCTGGCAGAGCTGCCCCTCTGTGGCCCTTCTTCAGCTCACGGTAAACTGTCCAACCAGCTGGCTATTTTTTTCTTTGTGAGAGAACATCTGTCTATGGAACCTCACCACATGGGCTTGGGTTTAGGATTGGCAACACCTACGGTGACCTCCTTTCAGATGGAGCCACACCCTAAAGTTGGTCGCAGCCAATCACTATATGGCCTGTGTTAAAAGGTTTGGGTCTGTGTTGAGTTCATTTGCTGGAAAAATACCGAAATACTGAAGATCTTTGGTTTAACTGGCCTTTTTAAACGCCCAGCCACACACCACACTTGTGTGCTGTGTGAGGATCCGCAAACCATGGTCACAGCCCATCTCTTACATAAGCTAGACAAAAAACCCTCTGAAGCCCCAAAAATAACTCGGGAGCTCAGAGGGCCCCTAAAGGCACATGAGCTGGACAGCACTGACAAAATCCATCTTTCATCCTAACAAGTATCTGAATATTCTCTATTTGCACACATGGAAATATTCATGGTATCACACATCAAGGTGCTGATGCATTTATACACATAAAAATTGAGCTCGTCTTGTTTAATCTGTCCCCGTGAGCTGTCGTATCTTCGTTTACGCTAAGATGTTCAGGAGGGAACATCGTTCCTTGATCCTTTTCATAGAAGCAAATGTAAGATTGAGACCTTTTTGTTGAAGACCATATGTACAGCAGGATTAACTTGGCTCCCTGTGAAGGGACCTAATGGAGGGAAGTGTGCTGGGGAAGAGCGCAGATGGCAAAACCAACTGTAACCATGGACCTTATCTGCTTAGCACAAAGGTCACGTGGGCCTGAGAAGAGAATCACAAAGTGGACCTACTGCTCCTGCAAGACGACACTCGCCTCTTTATCGGAGCGGCTGAAATATACAGACAGAGGCACCTGGCCAGTTGTGTAGGAGCAGTGCTGTTGATCAGAGCCCTCAAGGACCACAGCGAGACAGTAGACTGGTTATATCCACTGTGAGAGGGTACAAACATCACCCAACAAAGCGAAGCAGACTGCACTGTTCGATCAAGCGCACTCTTCTCCAAAATGACAAGTGCATGACTGGCGGCATCCAAAAACACCGTTGCCTGGTGGCATCACAAAGAAACGCCCTGTTTCGGACCATCTGCTTGACACACGCTTGCTTGGGAAGGAACCGCACTGTGCGGAGCCAAAAACATGCGTGGTCCCTCTGTTGCGCTTCCATGTGGCCCTTGCTTAGGAGCTTCAGCACACAGACACTGCCACCGCACCGCCATCAGGCACAAGATAGAGCAAAATTAAACACGCCGTTACATTTCTGATCCCCCACATCCCTGAGAATATATCTTCCGCTATTGTTATCTGCAGGAAGCAAAATAATATGCAAAATACTGTTTCAGACCCCATAAACTAGGCAGAATCAGCCACCGTAACCCTGTAAATGGATGGCTGGTCAGCTCAATATTGAGATCAAAATGGACCAGGAACTGTATAATCATTTTTTGTGCTTGTTTTTTGAAGATTGCATATTGCAGTTATGCAGCAGATAAAACACAAGTCTTTACAACAAAAAGACATAATTAGCAACGAGAAATACAAGTAATTATACGGTCCAACCAAATATAGTTACAGTAAAACCATAATTGACACTTTCTTTAAAGAAAGATGACTGGAGCAGCCTGGGCAACCCTATTACTCACGTTTACAAAAGAAACTTTGTTCCCATAAAAAGCAATATTAAAGCACAGCTTAAACATTAGTTATACAATACGACTGGGCTAATGGTTCATAAAAGCTGGAGTGTGGCCGTAAATGCCAATATAATTTTAAGACATTTCAAAGCTACCAAGTTACCTGAGTTTTATCACGTATTTTCAGCAAACATGTTCCTGAACTGTCTTGAGGAAATATACAGAAAACAGGCATCCAGTGTGTATCTCACCTTGAGTGGCAAAGTTCACAGCCTGCAGTGTTGACAGAACCTGGTTGAAGTTCTCTCCCGTGTACAAGTCCTCGGGTTCAAAGCCCTGGGTCAAACAGAGAGGTGTAAGGACCAGAAGATCTCACTTTGCTCGGGAAGATTTGCTAACCTGTATATAACACATGCATTTTTTTCTAGTCCACATGTCTGGCAAATTTTTCACCTGTTGTAATTTAATACAGCCTTGTAATATAATAAGAAAATTCACAAGATTTACTTAAATGAAAGTGAGTTAGCTTTAGGTTGAACGTATGAAATTTTAATTTTCTTTAAAGCATACAGATATGTACTGGACACCAACATTGGGATTCAAACGCAGTGACGGCATCAGCGCATATGTGTGTTGTAAGAACCGTGGAAAAAGTCACACTGCCTTCAGTAAAAACGGCTCTTCACACTCAGCGGAACTGGTGGGAAAAAGATGTCCTTTCATTTGCGAAAGTGGAATCAAAACAGAAAGAAATATTTTTCAATCAACACATACGCTTAAAAAAAAAAAAAAAATCAGAGTAACACATTACTGGCAGAATTTCTATGACTTGCAGTGATGAACTATTCACAAACATTTGCCCATTTGTAATGGGTAATTTTTACTCCCCAACAATTTGGGGTAAACACTCTGATCAAAGGCTACACAGTGGGTGCTGGAGTTGAAACCCAGCTGCTTCAAGTGCAAGGAAATGTTTCTAACTACTACGCCACCTGCCGATTTATTTTTCCCCTGTAGAAGAGCTAGGTGGTTTTATCCAGTTAGAACTTGAAAAAAAGTCCCGTGGTGTTCATCGTGGCCGCCTTCCTCTTTCCATACTCCCCCCGCAGAAGTGAAAGTCCTGTCAGCCCATCGTCCAATCGTGCGGCCAGCGGGGCCCCTGTGAATATTCTGGATTATTCTGGTTAAAAATAGGGCCCACGGTACAAATGGGGAGCACATGAAAGCAAGGGAGTGGCCCCGCTGAAACAGCACCACACTATCCCAAGTACACATTTTCGGGTTGCCACTCCTCCAACCACGGACCACGAAGGGCAGCAAGGCACTAATTGCCGGTCGAGGGATTTGAAACACAAAATAAGAGTGGGAGCGCCTGTACACATCGAGCTCAAACGCTTTTTTGTCTTTAAGAAGTGGCCAGCTTCACTTATTAAATTCTCTTTTCTCTAACACACAAGTGCTCTTTGTTCTTATACCTAAAATACATCTATGTACAAGGCCTGCAGCTGCAGTGTCGAGAGCCTACTAAAGAAGAAAGAAAAAAAAACAAGGCATGAGCCGGCGGGGTACATAAAAATGTATTTGTTCCTGAGCAGCTAATGTGGAGAACCAAGGACTGCTTTATGCAATTCCCCATCAGGCAAACAGCCTTGCCAGGTCTTGGGTTCTGGCAAACAGAATGGTGCAAAGTGTTTCGAGAAAACAGTTTGTGTCATGTGAGTGGACATGACCAGGCTAGTCGACTGCCCTCACCACATACCTAAAGCTAGAGGCAGAGTACAAAGCGCAGCTCTCGCAAATTCGGCCACCACGAAACCAAGTGCTCGGGTTGTGACTCCTGGCCCTGTCAGCCTTCCCTCAGTTGTACTGCAATAACAATCATAACTGCTGCAATTATAACCGTAAAAATAGACACAGCGACAAATAACAACCGGCACGAGCAACAGCCTTTATTGACATCATAATTGACGTTGAGTTTCTGTTCTGTCACAAAACTATGTTAAATATAAAATTTAGCAATGATTACATAGCCAGAAAAAGTGACCCTAAGAATAAGAACAATTTCATGAATCTCAAGAACTACGTAACTTCTTATTTGTCTAATACAAATTCTACACTTTAGTTGGGTAGTGCTTTGAAAAAATAGATAATAATATTCTAAAAACTATTACAGTTTATTCAAATGAAAAGCAGCTGATTCCAATTCTGTACTTTAGCATTTGTAAATGGAGCAGTAGGTGGCACGATGGTTAGAACTACATGCGCTGAAGTTCCCACAGCGCATCTTCGGGGTAGAGTTAAGGAATGTTTATACGTTCTCATCTCACCTCCTGCTATAGCACCTCTGAACAAGGCACTTGTTCCAGTAAAAACTGCCCAGCTGTATAAATGTGTTATTCACTGTAAGTTGCTTTAAAGGAAAGCATCAGCTAAAGGAATATATATAAATTAAAGATATTTGTAAATGTGGCAGGAGAAAAATTTGCTGAGTATTTAAAAAAAAAAAATAAAAATAAAAAAATCACACTGCTTTCATTTATTAGGCTTCTTTTAGAAGAAAACATGCAATACAAAGTTTACCCTGGTGAATAAAGGTAAAACCAAAGTACCCACCAGTAGAGCACAAAATGCAAAAACTAAAAAAATAAAATTTTGGTCACAAAAAGTGAAGGGTATGTACATTCCTAAAACGTACAATAGCAACAATCCTCCGGGGACCTTTAAAATGCAACTTTTTGGCCCAATTCTTGGCACCTTTAAATAACAAGTAATATTTACACTTTGAAAATAATTCAATTTGTTTTTACTGAAAGGTGCAAGATCAGAGCCTGCTTGTGACATGAAATGTGGACACCATGCTGATGCAGTGACACACCTGGGTGTGCCAGCTCTGCATAGTGACCAGGCGAGAGGCACTAACTGGTGCACTTGAGGAAACTGAAAACAAAACAAAAAAAAAAAAACCTCAACTAAGAACAAAAGAAATACATAGAACAAATCAGCGAGCTCTGTACTTAAATTGTTTGGGAAAAACCCCAATGAGCAAATGGTCTCTAAAGCAAGGCAGACTGTAACATTCAAAACAAACAAACAAACACCCACCAGGTTCCCTTCTCAGTCGCAACTTGGGTCTCTCTCTCTCTCTCTCACACTCACACACACACACACACACACACACACACACACACACACAAATTCTGACTCCGGTTCATAACGAACACACGCACACAAGTTAGCAGAGTCGCCATGAGCACATTTAAAGCAATGTTTCTGGTACAGTTACACACAACATATTTTTCAATACTAACACCTTAAAGAAAAATCCCAATCTTCTATTTTACATACAAAATTGCAAAATGCTGATCCAAATATTAATTCTGAAAGTAGTTACAGCCACCTCACAGCTCCTGGCCTGTTTGGTTGTGGGTTTGAATCCAGCTTAGTCAGTGCGAAGTGTGCATGGTCTCCCCATGTCTGTGTGGGGTTCCTCCTAGTGCTCCTCTTTCCTTCCACAATAAAACTTGTGTTTCATGTTAACTGGTCACTGTAAACTGCCACAGCATGTGAATGCGTGTGTGTATGGGTGTGCGTGGGGGGGGGGTGGTCGCAGTGCAATGGACTGGTGTCTCATCCAGGCTGTAGTTTCATAGCCTGGCACCCAGTGATTCCAGAACTGACTCTGGACCTCCCTAACCAGGACAAAGAGGTTAATAATAACGGATGGATGAACGTTAGAATTGTTAAAAGGACCTGCTGTGTGCCTTTTTTATTTTAAATTTGTATTCCAGAATTCAGGGCATGGAATTTAGTAAAAATTACGTGCATCTATTTTGCAGTAAGACAAAAATGTTTACGGCTGTTGATCAGTATAATTAATGTTGCAGTGATTTAGCCATTTAGACACACTTAATGTATGAATTCGTTCACTTTTTAGTGGGAGGATACCTGAACCTCACAACTGCAGACACCACATGACTAAATAAAAGCTACTAAAAGTTAATTTTACTAAGAAATAATCTGATAACCACAGGTAGACAACATGTGACCTGTAACTGTAAAGCTGCAAGTTTCCGAGTCTTGAAACGTGACATAAAATTGTCGATCATACTGTTCTCAGCAATTGAATATGATCAACCTTTCATAGACCCATAAACAAACAAGTTATCTGTTTGAGATCTTAACCAATATATCTCCTTTCAAGTTTTCAGAATACAACAAACAAACACTTATCTGTTTTATTGTTCATGTTAACAAGTTCATCTGTATTACTGGGGTTACACTGTTGTTTTCATGTTCCATTATACTGTTGTACTGTAAAATTATTTCTGTTTCCATATATAAATAATACCTCGTGTGTTAGTATAATTAAATGAAAGACTTAAGTAAACTCAGTTGAGGACCAGTCTGCTTTATTAGGTACTTAAAAATAAAGACCTGTGGCACTGATATTTCCGTCAGCTTATTGATTTAGATCCAACATTTTTGTTACTGTCTACATCTGAAGTTCCATCTTTAAAAATAGTACACGGATGACCCCAGTGATGACTTCTGGCCTGATAGGAAAAACCACATTTCATTTATATGATAACTGATAGGAATCTTGCACAACTTTTTGAATAACAGACCAAGTGTGCAATGCTACTTGATCCTAGTTTTGAAATAATTGAAAGTAATTTCT
Source organism: Arapaima gigas (assembly GCA_900497675.1). Taxonomy (NCBI): domain Eukaryota; kingdom Metazoa; phylum Chordata; class Actinopteri; order Osteoglossiformes; family Osteoglossidae; genus Arapaima; species Arapaima gigas. Next base: position 82,156 of record UFQX01005300.1, on the reverse strand, counting down.
TTGTTCTTTCTCCATGTATGTGAATGTATGCTGTGACACAGAGCTGAATGATGAATAAATAATAATAATAACGATAATAACCATCATCATCACTGATCATCTTAAATCACAGATGGGCAAACTGTAGGAAAACAGCACTCAATTTTTTAAACCGATTCTTCACTTATTATAAGGAAGAGAAAATATCTTTATTAAGACTAACATCCAGAGCGAAGGTGCGATTTGTATTTACTTTCTTGAAGAAGTGTGTAGAAATGCGCACAAATTCTGGAGAAAAAACTAAAGCAGCGCAGCACAACACACTGCCACAGTGTTACAGTAAAGACAAGACGTTTTCAACACACCAACACAGCTGTTTGGCTGCGAGGGAAACGAGTACAATCTGACACACTGCGTGAGTGTGTGTGCGTGTGCGTGAAGTCCTGTCTCACGTCGCTCCTCACCTCTATTCCGAGGGTCGCGCATCCTCGCAGAAACTCCCTGATGTTGGCGACACAGTCGGCTTCGCTCCGCGGCTCCGGGCACCACTGCCACACATCAATGAACACATGAGCAACGAAACAAACCGGCAAACAAGTAAACAATCGCTAACAGCGCGGGCTTTAAAAGCGCGGGAGGAGACCCTCGTCCTCCCGCCGCGCGCACAGGTAGTTAGCAGCACTAACGCTTCGCAGCCGTTGCGCGCTCAGCCACACAAACACTGCCGACTCGTGGTTTCGCGCAGTTTGACAGGCGAGGAAAAGGGGCTCCTTGCGTACCTCTGCTCTACTCTGCTCTGCTCTACTCTGCTCTGCTCTACTCCACTGTACCCTACCGTACATACAGGGGGCGGGGAGAGCGATGCAGACGGGCGCGCGGCTCCAGCACCGTCTCAGGAAGCCTCATTGGCGAAGGGAAGTGACGCCACAGCCTCGAGGCCCGCGGCGGGTTTGGTGTACAGAAGGCGGCGGGTCGTCCGTCTCCGAGATGAACTCAGTACTAAACTCTGTCTTAATCTCGGTCTTCAACTAAAAGTCGCTGCTTCTCCCCGTGTGCTGAACAGCTCTGGGTAACTTTCACAACCGCTGCCCTTAAAGTTGCGGGGGGAAAAAAACATTAAAAACGCCCGTGATTTTTACGAAATGTTATCCTTTCTTTCAAATTAGAGGAACCGCAACGACAACATGGAGCGGAAAGGTCATCTTACAGCAGAGACGTGTAACACTGTGTGAATTTAACGCACTTCCCTGTGAAAGACACATTTTACTGTAAAAGATGTGTGCTGGCACCGTATTTACTTCCAAAAAACTTTTACAATTACGAAATGCTTGGGAAAAAAACACATTTTTGTTACTTTATATAGCAAGTTAGCGCCCCAATTCAAAACGTTTTGCATCCCTCTGCAGGTCTACAACTATTATTCAATGTAATAACCTGATGCCTTAATAACATAATGTTCATAGTGGTGCATTATTACATATAACTTTCCTTTTGAGACTGTAATGTATATTTTAGTCAGTTTTGAATTGCGAGGTCGGCAGTCAAGCTTCACTACGGATTACACACAACAGGAAACTTCGACTTACTGTCAGCACCCACTCGACACAAATAAAATGTCTTATATTTGGTCCTTTGTGCTTTTATCTCTGCTAGTCAAACGTTTCACGCTTTCCGTGTTGTGAAAATAAACCAGCACCGCTGGACCGCGACGCAGCTCGCGCGACTCCGCCGCACGTCGCCCGATGACGCAACACGACGTGATTGACAGCAGAATAATCCACTGTAAACCGGGTAAAAACGACCTTCTTTCGACCACCTGTCAGCCACACGCGTTCCCGCTGTTTCGCCGCCAACTCCGAACTGATTTATTTCGAGCAATATTGTTTACTGCAAGAAGACGCACACGTGACAGAAACGTACGAGAAGCTGAAGATCAAGTAATTGCACTTTTATTGCGGAAAAAACGTCGTGTGAAACAGGAAGTAAACACGCATGTTTCACCGGTAAAACACGGAGAAATAAAAACTGAAACACAGTAAGTAAATATGCACAAGGTGCCTTGATGCGATGTAATCGAAAGGTACATTAAATATGAGGTTTTATTTCATGGTCCGACAACTGTCCTAAATCATGCTAGAAAAGTTTGGATGTCACTAACCTCACTTTTACGGACATCTGCAGATTTATTTATCATATTTTAATGAACTACGCGCGCATGAAAATCGAACATTTGCAGTCATCGTCATACGAACACATTGGTGCCGCTCAGTGGCGTGGGCGCGCGCACACACACACACACACACACACGGTACCTTGTGGCCGGACCCGGGCTGGAGTTTCTCCATAAGCCTACAGAGCACCACTCCATCTCGGAGCGCCGTTTTGAGGAACTCCCCCGGGTCAGCGATGCTCTTCTTGGGCGAACTGAGGACCCCGAACGAGATGAGCCACGTTACGGTCTGTTCCTCGGGGTTCATCGCTCCCCCAGTGTCTCTCTCACACACACACACACTCACACACGAGTGCCTACATCCGTGTTTGAGCGTGTCGCCCCGCAGAAGGTGCGGCCCCGGCCAGCGCTGCCCCCACGGGGCAGGAAGCTGATCTTTATCGGCAACTATTTCCCTGCTATTTCCGCAAATCTTGACGTTCCCAAGTTTCAGACATCAGCTTTCATTTCCTTAACTGTTCAAGGATATTACTGTTACCTTCTGGAATCCAGATTTAGCCTTAAAATAATTCCACCATACTTTTAAAGGAACATTTCTAATAAAGCTGGAAATTTACTTCTCAAGTTGCCTGTCACCATCCCACACAACATTTTGTATTTGTACTAATATAGCAAGTATATAAGAGTTGCCATCTTAAGTCATACAATTTCAAGGTGCAGAACAGCTCTGAGAAGGAGCCCCTCCCCATGCTGGAGAATAAGAATTACACCCATACCAACTGCAGTCAATTTCACATGTTTGTTTATTGAACAAGGAACAAGAGCCTCCAAGGAAGAATCTGGGGGGGGGGGGGTCCTTCCCACTGGGTCTTCCTCTTCCCCAAACACAGGACTGTTCACAGGACTCCTTGACCCTGCAGGATTTTTATCTCACAGCACAAACTTCAGAGCAGCTGCTGCAGGACCTGCATATAAACAATGACAGAAACCAGCAGTAAACACGGGGCATTAAATGCGACTACGGCAAGTTTAATGCTGCAAAACCTGAATTTCAATCCCATTTCATTCATGCGAATCACACGAATTTAACTGTTTAATCCATTTTCACACAGAAAGCAAAGTTGATTAAACAGTGTGGTTAATGGAAAATAAGCCCCTTACAGCAAGTTCTACTGACAAGGTAGAATCTAAATGTCCACTGTGGACGTTGAACTTCATTTTTATCATTTTCCTCTAATGTAGATGCTCTGAACATTGAACCTTAAAACAACATTCAGGAAGTCACCAGTGTTACAAAAAGAAAAAAATAAAAGCCTAAAATATTTGTGGCATGCAGGCACATGGCCACACGCCTCTCCTGGGCTATTGTTTGCTGGTGTGACCGGGGAGCTTAATGGACTGACAGCACAGGAGTCAGTGCCCTGTGGAGCTCAGGGTAGTAATGGTGGAGTTAGGGGGGTTAGGCCATCAGCAAAGATAGTTTCCTCGACGAACAAAACCACATCCACGCAGCAGATTATGGCGTCTGACCAGAGTCAAGAGTTTGAAAACGCTATTGAGAATTCCAATCTTAAAAATGAGAAATTGAAGATGTGAAATTTAGATGTGGAGGGGGGGGTTGAAAAGACTCCTCAGGAAGAACCAGTGAGCGTGGATCTGATCACAGGACAGCTCACAGGTCCATGGTTCATAAGCCTTAACTGTAGGGCTAAGCTGTTGAGGAATTCTAAAATAAGCAACTGGAGTAAGCCCAGAAACAAGCAACACTGGGCCATGAGCTGCGCAGTTCAACTCAAAACCTCTACGTTTTCAAAAAAAAAAAAAAAAAAAAAAAAAAATTGAGGAAGAAAATTACCTTCTACGCCAACAGTTCGGCAAGTGGCTGCCTGGCAAATGGAACAAAACCTGACCAGTCTTCAGTTATCCTCTGAAAGTCACGCTACCCTGAAAACAGAGAGTTAATTATAAAGCAGCCATTTCCACACATGTCTAACTGAATTACAAAAAAAACAACAAACAAAAAAAACAAACACTTCTTTTCCCCTTTCTTCTTCCAGGTAGTTAGGGATATGGTCCAAATTGCTTTTTCCCGAGAGTTTAACTTGCATTTTGTGGTCCGTTACAGGGGCCTCTCCATCAGTTTGTTCTCCGTGTGTGAAACTGGGCATGCTGGCTTTAAGTTTGACTTCTGCAGGAATTTAAGACATCCTTTCGCGCTACAATAACGGTTAATCCACTGAATCTGCACAGGTTGAATTCTACGTTATCACTCATTAGCTACGGCTGCCAAGGTTTTAGGCCATTAACTGCAGCAGAAAACTGACTGCTGCGGTTTGTTTCAAACAAGTCGAGAGTGCGGACGAGCGAACAACCAGGTTACACTTTACACCAGCACATTCTTCGGAAACGTTATGCCAAATCTCACATTCCCCTTAGACGAGAAACAGAAAAGTTCTCTTTGCTTACCATCCGTTGACAGGTAAGTTGTTTTTATCAGTGGAGGGTGAGAGAGACTCACTGGGTTTGGATGTCAGGTTCTTTGGTTAGGTCGGTTTAGGCTTTGGGTTGGGGTTCCATTACCACTGAGGCGCTAATAATAAAAGAATCTGGGAAAAATGACATTTGCCTTTTCTCTTCAGTGAAACCACAACTGGACTGAATCACCTTCAGCTGATGAATCTCTTTAAAAAGGTCCTCTGGATCTGGTTGTGTTCACAATCTGAACAGCTAGAGCAGCAGAGAAATTTCAAAGGCAAATTCAGGTAAGTGAGACAATAGCATTAGTGATACGTCACTTTTTTTCCCCCAGAACATCCACCAGTTCTGTTCACATTTTGCATAAAAACTTTATTAATAAATGAAAAGGCATGTTATTCCAGGGAACTGCACCAAGTGTAACAGCACTAGTACAAAGACACTTAAAATGACTACAGCACTAAAGGGGAAGGTGGCCAGTACACCAACATCAAAAAAAAAAGAAAACAATTTACACTCAGCATCTTCAAACGGGTACATTGATGGATGGACTGAGGATATGAAGTAGGGCAGGGGGGACATTTGTTGGCCACAAAGTTTAAATCCTTGTTTGACCTTCCGTTTCCACTTCCTTGCACGGAAAACGCACACCGGTGCCATTTGGAAAGCCATCTCTGTCCATTTCCAAGTCCAGTCAGTATCTGCTGCGGGCGATTCCTCTATCCACTCGACTTCCTCCGCGCGCTCCGCCCCGCAGCCCTCCGCGGCTGGAGCTGCCGAATGCGTCGCGAGGAGGGTAGCCTCGCTCAATTGGGGGGGCAGGCCCCCGATCCTGTCTGCCCATTCGCTCACCGCGGCTAGTGGGGTACGGATCACTGCGACTGCTGGGGTAACTGTCTCGACCGCCATACCCGTCCCGGGAACTGCTGCCATAGTCGTCATAGCGACTGCTTCCGCCACTTCCACCGTAGGATGGTGGGGGGCCCCTTGAGGGTGGGCCGCTTCGCGAGTTACCTGCAGGGTCAATGGGTCAGGTAATTGACAAGTTTATCACTAACAGACTGTGCTGCATGTTTCTGGGTTCTTGTCCTGAGCGACTTATTTTGGGTGCCCATTCCCTACGAAAAATGCAATTATGTGCCCATTTACATTTCCTCTGAGTCAGATATCCAAATGAACCTGAGAAATGTGGTCCAGATATAGATGCATTTCCCAGAAGGGCTGCTAAAGCTTAAATCGTTCTCCAGCACACGGAACCTATATTGCATCGAGAGATTTAGCGGAGAAAACGTCAACCCTGTAACATGCCATTGAACACTTTGTGCGGCTGTACTTCCACTTTAAGAACTCCAGCTGGTGCAACTGTAGATCTGCAACTCTGGTTTTATTGCTTGATGGTTTTCTGATTTAGACCTCATATCCCAGAAATGATGTGGTTTGCATGTTCCGTGGAGATGCTTAGCTGAAGCTTTGCAAATACACTGCGTTTCAGTTGCTCGAAGTGACTTTTTTTTTTTTTTTTTGCCCAGAGGTCCATCGACTGAGTATTGGGTGTATTTTGAGACCCTGCAGGCTGGAAAGAAGTTGGCTACAAATAAAATCCACACGCACAACATAAAGGGCTTGATCTTACCGTAGTCATCGTAAGGTTCTCTGTAGGAACCGGAGCTTGGGCGGTCCATGTATCCTCTGGGTGTTCGGCTTCCACCGTAGCTGTCACGGTCACTGGAGGAAACAACACGTTACCTGCATTTTGAGGCGGTACGGGCTGACAAGGTCGGCAATTAAGAGAACTGGGGAGGTGAAACACACCTGTAGCTTCGTGACATTGATCCATAGTCATCACGGGAACTTGAGTGGGCATACTCCCGGTACCCATAGTCCCGTGGGGGTGGGCCATAATCTCTGTCTCTGGAGCTCATGTAGTCTCTACTGGAGTAGCTGAGGTGTAGAAGGAACAGTATGATCAAGTCAAAAAACTTACAAAAATTTAAAGCCACATCACTCCTTTCTCTCTCTCTCTCACACACACACACACACACACACACAACCTGTCTTTTGAGCTGTAATGGTCATCACGTGGGGAGGGATAATCATCTCTCCTGGACATGCTGTCCCTGCGAGGGGGTGGAGGCCCGTAAGGATCCCTGTCCCGGGACATAGGAGCTGCAAAACAATCCTACTGTTAATCACTCGAATACAAAATAGTTCCAACCTTCTCACCCAAAATAACGCACAAAGGATCCAGCCACCTACGTCGTCCCATTGGTCCTGAAGGTGCAGACCTCTTGGGTGGCGGCCCTCCATTGCGCATCGGGGGACCCCTCTTCAAAGGCGGCGAGCCTCTGGACATGTCCTTAAAAAAGGGGTCTAAGCCCCAAGATTTGAATTAGTCTGGCTACTCTTTTGTATTTCATAATACAGCAAAGCAAATCTGTGCTCAGAACTTCTTAGAGGATAAAAACAGGCAAAAATCATTTAGAAAAGATCAGTGCCAGAGTGTCATCACTGCACACACAGTAAAGGTTTAGGAGGCACTGGGGTTACATGTGGATGTGAAATGATACCTCTGGCTGGTGGGCCTCTCATTCCACTCATCCCTCTGGATCCATGCATGCCTCGTGGTGGTCCACGGCCACGCAGCGTCGGAGGTCCCCGTCGGCCCCCGGTCTCAAACTGCGGTTTTGTCGCTTGCTCCACTTTGATCGGTTTACCATCAAGCGACTGCGGAATAAAAACACACTTTAGATACAAAACACCATTGTGACACGTGCACATTTCCATCACACCAGGGCAGCTAAGCAAGTGACAGGTGAGGGGTTGGTGCTGTTTACCTTTCCGTTCATCTCCCTCACTGCATCCTTGGCGTCAGCTGGCCTTTCGAAAGTCACAAAGGCAAAGCCTCTTGATTTGTTCGTTTCACGGTCTTTCATGAGCAGCACTTGAAAAGAGAGATGCACCATCAAGACAAAGACCCTGAAACTGCTACATTCACCATTCACTATTGAACAAACAAGCTCAGAACTTCTTAGAGGAAAAATGAAAACTTTTCAGCTCACTACTGATCAAAACTAGCATTTTCATCACAGCTTGTGTCTGAACCCGACACTGTAAAGGACCCACAGTGTCGGTGTGTTTGAGTGACCGTGACACTGTGGTTCTGGGGAAAATATTTACCTTCCACAATTCTTCCATATTTGCCGAAACACTGCTCGAGGGCCTTCTCGTTCGTTTCTGTGTTGAGACCCCCGATGAAGAGCTTCCCGGGTCTGTCCGCTTCAGCCATGACTGCCGTTGCTCACACCCTGCAGCCCTACGCGGCATGAGAGACCGGCGTCAGTTTTACTCAAGAGGGGACACCTGCATGGCACTTAATGACATTGACCCATCCTGAAGGTTGCGGGTTCAAGTCCCACTTTCACCTACACTAGAGAACCCTTCCCCATTCAGCGGACGGCTTTTTTACCAAAGCAGCCTGCAGATGCGTTCCGAAACCCGACTAGTTAAGTAGGCTGGTACTATTAAAACCAAGCACGTTGTGTGGTACATGTGCATACAGGGAGGTCAAATGACTGTAAGTGTTCCTTATGTATGTACATATCATATGCGTGTGTTTGTATGTATATAAAGATATTATACAGCTATATAATGAGGAAATATGACATCACGAGGAGGCTTGGAAAAGATGCAGGGCCAAAATGGAGGACTGACAAAAGTTAGTCACACAACAGGCCCAGCGGGGGTCCCTCACAGCCCGAAAACTGACCCTGCTCTGAGCACCGCTGAACCGCAGTGGGAGCGGCCAAGAACGACCTCCTACAGAGACAGGTAAACCCTCGGGCTGCGTTACCAGCCGGATACAGTTCGCGCCACGCTCGATAAAATGGCGTCCCCACAACCGAAAGCAAAGGAAAGAAACCTGAACGGTGCGATATGGCTACGTGAAAACAGGCCGGATGCTTTACTTTTTCCAAGAACTGCTGTAGAAGAGACGTTTAAGTTTTGAACGAGTTTATTTCCAACACAGAAGGATAAGTATGCGGCCATCTCCGCCGCCGTAACAACACAAACCCACCACTCACCTCAGGGACGGCGCTCAATGAGAACAGCGGAAGGACTTAAAACGTTTTTATACGGATCACGTGCTCACATCTTCGCGAACCCCGCGCGCCCCGGAAGTAGTATTCCCGTTACTTCCTTACTTCCGCCAAAGTGTATTTCAATTGGACAGTTTAAATCTCAGACTTGATCGAATGGGATGCCGTGGGATGTTATGTGTCCGTTGTAATAAAGTTATAGCAACATGTTATGATGTGTTGGTTAATTACAAGTTTTAAATAAACTCTATTAAGCATTTTACAAAAAAAAAAAACATAGCTCTGGAGTATTCACCTTTGATTGTGTCTTGGGATTTTAGAAATTGCTGGTTTTGCATAATTATCTGCTCGACTGAATCTCTGCTTGATTCCCGACCCTCCGTCGGCAGGTTGTGTTTTATTTGGGCAGAAGTTCTCTCAGCACAAAAACATCATACTTTGTATTTTTCCACATTTGTTTCATAATGGAACAGCAGGTAGCACTGAGCTTCTGGGCTGTGGGTTTTGTTCTGCCGCTGAATCCACCGCTGCTTGTTCTTCCTGGGTTCACGAGGGTTCTTCTCACAGTCCAAAGACCTCTGTTTTAGTTGACTTGGTGACTGAATTGCTCATGTTATGTGTACATGACAATGTGTGACTGACTCCTTGAGACAGACTGGCGTTGCATCCGGAGAGTTCCCAGCATCTCGCTGCATATTTCCACAGCACCGTTGTCCTTCACACAAGTGGTTATTGATAGTAAAAACATATGTTGGTTACATAATAATTTGGGTGAAGAATAATGCAGATTTGTACTTTCCAAACATTTATCACAGAAGGAACATCACACAATCCAGTTTGTGTCAATTAGACTAAACTGAAAGAGGACAGAATGTGAAAAATAATAAATTCAACTGAAGGAGCCCAGAAACTGACTGAGTATGGGTGGGTTTGAAGGACTTTCCATTCTTTCTTCCCATATTTATTCAAAACACAAAACACACAAATATAATAACAACACAAGAACCAGCAACAAAACAAGCTCGAGAAAACGATACAAACCTAAGTCAAACTAAAATCACCTCAAGACCCGTCAACCAAACTTTCCCCTGTCTCCTCCGACATCCCAGTCTGTGCTTTTGACTCCACTGGATGATTTGCTGTACCTGGGCTCCTTATCCTGTCACCAGGCTGCTCCCAGCTTCAGCTGACATTGTTATGGGTTGGACATGGCTGCTCTTGACATACCACATACATATTTTGGCCAAAATCTTAATGTTTTCGTATTTGTTGTGGAATGACATCATTTGGGCCTGAGCTGATTTTGAGTCTCAGCCAGACCCTGAATCCTGTGAGCCAGTTATTAATTTTATTAACGTATAATCCATCCATCCATTCGTCCATCCATCCATCCATTATCCTGAACTGCTTATCCTGGTCAAGGTCACGATGATCTGGAGGTTATCTCAAAATCACTGGGCTCCAGGCTATGGAAAAACACCCTAGATGGGATGAAAATAATGAATAATGTTTATGCTCATTACTTATTTTCCTCAGCGTTGTCTACAGCTCATTCTGCCGAAACCTTCTGTAACACCAAGAAACATGGCATCATTCCTCCGTTACGGATGTCCCTGTATTGCAAAAAATGTGTAGAAATTTCACTGATTTGCAGAAAAGTGGTTGTACATAAATACACAATTTATGTTTATACGTGAAATCCATTAGGACAGTAAATGAACCACTGATCTAGCCTGATCCTTTTGAAAGATACCTGGAACGACAGCAAAAAATTGATATCTACTGGTCGAGAGCTAATTATACCTAAAATGGACCCAAAGAGGATTTTCATGCTCAGCCTCCTTGCTTTGTGTCCCAACTATAAACGTCTGTCATTTTCCCCGTGGCCTTCTTCCGGAATTGTTCCCATTTTCTTCCTCTCTTTCATCCTCTCTTTGATCCAAACTTAATTTCTCAGCCTCCTGTTTGCCAGGGTCAAAACACATCTAATAATGCTTTTAAGTCTTGCACGGTTCCGGTGCTGTAGGTGGGGTCTTCTGCACTCAGAAGCTCACTTCTGAGGTCTCCTTGCATAGCTTCGACACCAAAGAATGTAACACTCGACTGCAAAAAAGTAGTTCAAGCGAAAGCAGAAGCGCTGCATCTCCACAGAACCCTGCTGCTGAAATTTGTCTCAGCAGGACAGCAGGTGAACATCTTCCTACCCTTTGTAACTGTGGATGCGGGGATGCAACGCGTGCAGGGGGACAGGGCCTCCATACCACCAGAGCATGTGGAAACTGAATCTCAAGACAGTTCTAACTACATGCTTAGCACGTATGAGCAACAGACGCAGGAGTCAACATCTAAAGTTCGTACGACATGGAAGACAACAGCGTTTATAAGAAGCATAACAGCAACCAAGAGCCTGAGAGCATGAAAAAGGACAAAAGGTCCTTGACCATCTGTACTTTTGCCATTCTGTTCAAACAAATATTTGCTGCTGTATTAAAAAGATGAAAATGGATCATTGAATATTGCCTTTTTGCTCTTAGTTACCTTTCTTCAAGTTAATTTACCCTCATCTTTTCACTCATCTAGTTCCCAGTCCTCCCATATGTACGCCTGGCACAGCTGGCGTTTACGTGTATAACACAGTTGTTAGGAAAACTGTCTTCATTTGAAGATAATCAACTGAATAAATTTGCTGTAGTGTTCATCGAGATCCTTTATAGAACATTTGTATGTAATTTAACTGCTGGATCTGTTTTATTGCTGGACCGGAAACAAACCGTCTTTTTTAAAAAATTTTTTTTTTTATACAGTAGAGCTTCTGACAGATTTCTACAGTCAGATTGTCTGCATTTGGCCCATTACTGCAGTAACACATCAGTTGAATGATATTTAAGTAACACGATGAAAGTAGCTGAACATTTCTTCTGATCAGTGGGGTTCCACTTTGAAATAAGAAGTTTGTTTAGTCGTACAGTTTTTGTAAGTTTTTGTCTCCTGTCCAGCTGTGGCCTTTCCACTGCGTACTATAATATCGTTGCATTTATTCATGTAAAATCAAATGTAGACTTTCATTAGCATATCTCAGTATACATCCATTATCAGTAACTGCTTTATCCTGGTCAAGAGCCTATCCTGGAGTTGCAGGGCACCGGGCTACAAAACTAAACCCTAGATGCCCTAGAACTACACCCAAAACTACACCCATCCATCACAGAGTAGGGCCCCCCATGTTTACTTTAGAGTGACCAATTAACCTGAAACTCACATCTTTGGGAGGAAACCTGAGCACCTGGAGGAAACCCAGACAGATTCAGGAAGTTCATACAAACTCCACACAGACTGAGGTGGATTCAAACCCACAGCCAAATAGCCCAGGTGCTGTGAGACCTTCTGCGCATACAGCTACTGTCAAGCGCCCATTACTGTTGAACCAGTTTATACATCTGAGGATGTTTATTTATGCAGTTCAGGGTGAATGTTGTGCTCAAGTGTACTCGAGAGTAGTGGGGGTGGGATCATGCTCTTAGCCAATGGGGGTCCATTTTTTTGGGTGGGGGGTGGTTGCTGTAAAATGATTTAAACCCTGAAGGTACTCTCTGAGAAGCTGAAAATGAAAAGTGGACTTCTGTAACATTATCGATTTAGATGAAAGCGGAAAGGAAATTGAAACAGTCTAATTTTGTACTTTGGCACAAATAATGCAGCCGCACAGCGACATCATCCTGCTCAGTGTGGGGTCTCCAGTTACTCGATGTCTTCCAGACATTAAAGAGCACCGAACCCCCTGCAGGAATTCCCCGCATCGTCCCTGCCGCCTCCCGCTAGGCTCTGGCCGCCACAGTCCCTTTTCAACCTGGACTGTGACTTTCAGTACAAGGTCAGAAAAGGTCACCCCGCAGAATTCATCTGTATTTTTGTGCAGATAAATTGTTGATCTTTCTGGCAGAAGACATTTAGGCACTTGAATTGACCGCATATTCCCAGAGGGAGCTCCTGCTGTGGAGTAATAATCCTATAACCCACAACCGCATCAGAAACAACCCACGCACTGGGGTTTAAAAGCAATGTAGAGGTGGAAAAATTACAACTTTTTGCAAAGACTTTTTGAATGGTTGAATGAACACCGTTCGAGTAAGAATGTACTTTTAAACAAAAACTTTTTTTACAAAAAAAAAACAACTGATGTGCTGAAACGACAATCCCTCAATTTCTTAAAAAAAACCCATTGCTGAAAACAATACATACTCAGAAATTCCGCATAATGAGAATTTATTTCCCGTTATTTTAAATGGGAAAAGTAATAATGCGTTCCCAGGCCATCCGAAAAACCTCAAATTCTGCAATTTTCTAGCCATCGTACTTTGACTTCCCCCCCCCACCACCTTTCCTACCTTTTTGACCCATTTTGGGGGATGCCTGTATTTGTTTTATGCCTCGACAATTTTCACAGCTGATGTTTTCATCTAGAAATTTCTACATGACTTGATATAACTGGATATTCACTGAAGAGTTTGAAATAAAGTGGTTTCCACTGGAGTTTAGCAAATAGTCCAAGTTTGGAGTTCACCTCCAGGCTTTGGATCACGGGGTCCCTGGAGTGTACGGGGGTCTGGGCTATAGAGCGGCCGACCCAAGCTGTGTTTCGCAAGCTGACACATACATTCGCACCCTGGCAGAGGCTCATGTCACCCTTAACTTAGCCCCTTAAGAAAGCGGGGGGTCGCCGGAGCCCTCACTTGACCTTTGGCTCCGTCGCGCCTTTACTGCTCCCCCTGGCTTGCTGTGAGAAGCAGCTGATTCCGGTGTGAGGGGTACGAGGCCCTTTTGTGCTCCGGCTTCTGTTTAAGGGCACCGAGTGGACGTCGGTCGGGCGGCGAAACGTAACAGAAATCCACGCTTCTTTCTGCGCAGCTCTGCACGAGGGCTTTTGCAGAATTGTGTAATAATGATGCAATAAAGCAATACATGAGCTTGACTTAGTCATGTCAAACGTGACCCACTTTTCTCCTTCCTGCACTCTTTCAGATCTTTAGAATATATGAATCTTAAGTGGAAATAAAGTGAGTGCTAGGGAGAAAAAAAAAGAGAAGCCTGGAACGAGATGATAGTATGCAATGGTTTTAATGAGGACACCAGTCATATACTTTTCCTTCTGTATTATTGCAGAATCTCAGCTTTTATCACCCTGAACTGCATGGTTCCTCGATCCTGCGAGCAGGAGCGAAACCTGCTGAGCTGAACCATCTCCCTCTGTTCACTTGGCTGAAAGAATAAATCACACAGTATTTGTGTCCCGCCTCGGTGTGTTTGGGCCAATACAAAAATGTTAAAATTATAGATAAAATAATTACTTATCTGACACCTTTATCCAAAGGGACTTACAAAGCCAAGAACGCCTCACTAAACTCCCCACAGTAACTCCGCCGGGAACACACACACATACACACAGCGTGGGCCTCTTACTGAGCCTTGCAAAAGTGTGCAAACCCTTTATAAGTCATCAACAGGCGTACAAATTATACTTACACATATTTTCCCAGACGTTTTTTGTTGTGAACTTATGTGATCAAAACTAAACTGTCAGCAGCAAAATGAGTTATTTGTTTGCAGCTGCTTTTAAAAAAAAATGAAAAACTGGAATGTGCTAGCAGTATAAGTATTCAAACCCCACATGTTAGTTAGAGCCACATTTGGCTGCAATGACAGCTTTAAGTGTTTCGGGGTAAAGATGGACCAGCTTTGCGTACTGTTCAGGAAGTATTTTTCCCTGTTCTTCTCAGGAAACGCACAGCAGGTTGTCCGGGTTGTTGGATGGCAGTCGCGGACCACGGTTTTCAAATAGAGCCGCAGATTCTCAATGGGACCGAGGTCAGGACTTTGGGCCGCTGCCGGAAAGTCACCTTTTTGTTTCTGAGCCTCTCCAGCGCTGCTTTGGTCTTGTGCTCGGAATCATTGTCCTGCTGGAAGGTGATCTTTCTCCCGAGCCGTAACTTTGACCTTTAAAGTAACTCCAGTCTCTGAACTGCGGGAGAAGCTCGCGTGAACGTGAAAAGTCCGCGCAGTGAGCCGGATTTGAACCCACAGCCATGCAGCTGCGAGGCACCGAGCCGGGCACCCGCTGCACCGCAAACAAACAAACAAACAATCCATAAAACAAGACAAAAAACCCCCACTTAGGTCTAGCATGTTGACAAACAGAGGTAGCGGCCCCTCCTGCCTCCCCCTGTTTGCGCTGCTGTTTGTTTCAGGCCTCCAGACGCTTTGTAAGCAATTACTCACGTTCGGCGACCCAGAGGTCGATTACATGGCTGCGCTCAGGCGCCATTGTTGGGGGCCACGCTTAACACTTGCTCGAGTGGCCTTTTCGCCACAAAGGGGAGAAGTGTCCGATTGACAAGAGCCTCTCGGTGGCCAAGAGAGAATTGAAAAGTGCTTGTATGAGGCTCTTTCAGCAGATTAACTTGCTATGAGGGTACCTGCCATTGACACATTTCCATTCATGGGTGGCGCTCAAAGAGTTTTTTCCTATGGGGGGGGGGGGGTCCTCTGTGAAAGAGCTTTCTGAATGGGATAATAGGTGCAGGACACAACAAACCTCTAGTGTGGAGAAATAAAGTGCCTCCTTAGATGTGCGGCTGCCCCATTCAAGCGAAGGTGATTCCTGTCTATTGAGCATTGAGGGTCCGTGGTGGCGCTGCCGCCGAAGCCCCCTGCTCTAATTAATTTCAGACGTGTAGTGCGCCGGCGTGGGCTGCAATAGAGAAGATGCCACAATGGGACAATGGGCCCTTTAATTAAATCTTTCTAGCTGACAAACTTCCTTGAAAATGTGCATAATGGGTCTCAGTGCAAACAAACGCGCTCCCTGACTGGGCTCTGAAGCCAGGGGGCGCTGTGGGGCACGGTGAGCTGAGCGGGGCAGCCTGTGGAGGTGGTTGAAAATCACCGCTCGCACGCGCGTACACACACACACACACACACACACACACACACACACACACACACACACACACACACACACATGCGCACGCACACAGACGAAACACAAAAAGCCTACAATGCAGATGTGTCCCTTTGGGTGCCAGCAGTTCCCACATTGACCTCCTGCCTTCCCTGACGCCCCTGATCAATAAGCGATCAGGCACCTTAAACTTGGGGGGTTACAGGACACAAGAGCCTTCATCTTACTACTAAATCCTGCTCTCTTTGTCCGTAACACACGCTGAGGTTGGGGGGGGAGGGCGACAAAGAAAGTAAACAGCGTAGCAGGAGGACGTCTTTTATTAAGTACATAAGATGCACCGTAACGGAAATAATAAATGAATTAAATGATGTGTTTTTCTGGCCCGGTCTGTGCAGGGTTTCGTCTAGATTGCCGTGACCCTGCAGGGGGGCAGGCGGTCATCATGGACGTGCAGTGGGCGGGCGAATGCCACCTTCTACTGTAATGATCTATGCAGTTTGTTTCGCGTGTTCTTCTGCGGCATCTTACTCTGCTGTGCTCTTTAAGCTGTTTGCCATAAATCGCCGTTGCGTTTACCTCGCGTGAACCGAAGCGCTGCGGCGGCTCGCCGGGATTTACTGCACGCAGAACCCGTAGATGAATTTACTGTTTGACGGATCACGCAGGACGCCACTCGTGTCCAGCATTTGCCCGCCTCTTAAACCGGTACCGGAGTGGGGTTTTGGAACGGGAGGAAAGGCTGCCTCCTCTTCCCCCCAGGCAATTACCCAGAACCCCCTTGTTCTCACTGCCGCCGGGCCCTGTGGGCCACGATCAAAGGCGAGCTCCCTGCAGCCCACCTCCGCGGGTGTCCGCTGCTCCACACTCAGTAGTGTGTGGCTGGGAGTGGGATGCCTGGGCTCAGGGTCGTACTTGTGACCCGACGGGGACAGTGGTGTCCCACACACCTGGCTGAGGGCCATGTTTTGCTTCCCTTTCATCTTCAGTGTGTGTTTCTGCAAGCGAGTGTGTATGGGGCGAAACTGCGCATGCCTTTATGGGGGGACTATTGGGCCCTAGGCAACATAGGGGACATGCGGTGCCATGTGGGGAAGGGGGGGGGGGAGCTTGTGATGAGCTTCATTGCTCGTGCTCACTGGGTGGAAGGGGATTGGCAGGTGTGCCATTGTGTGTGTGCGTGCGTGTGTCCCTGTGTGTGACTGCGGGTGCTCGTCGCACAGCATGTCTTCTGCTTATATGTTCAAAGCACATGGGCAGGGTGGTGCTGGGGGGGGGCACCTTTGCAAACAGTTGCTTCCCATCACCATCCTCCTCCTGCTTACCCTTTTCCACCCAACCCACCCCCATCCCCACATCCATGTCCCGCCCCAGCACCCCCCCCAGACCCCATCTGATCACACTCTGATGAACTTGCCAGATTTAGTGTCTTTAAAGAAGCTGGTGTACAGCCCGGGCCTCAGTGCCTCTCTTCCGCCACGGAGGGAAAGGGGGTCTCAGATGGCACAACACGACTGGAAGACGGTGAAGGAAGATGTAAAAGTGTGGGCCGAGATATTGAAGTGGGCCCAGGTCGTGCCTGAAAGGCTCTGGATGCGTTGCGCAGCTCTTCTCTTTACGTTTACAACGATACAAACTGTGAGCCTGAATTTCCCAGAGAGGTCAACGAGACGAACGTGAAATATCGCCGACTTCACGTCGGCCTTTTGAAATCGGAGAAGATAAGGAGCCTCAGCCGTCAGCAGGGGCCTTCTCTAGAGCGGCTGATGTCGGCAGGTTGCTGCTGTTGTGGGTATCAAGCTGGACCTCCCAGGAGAACCATCTAGAGCAAGAGAACACCCCTGACTACCCTGGGTTTCTGCATGTGATCGCGAAGCTGTGTGGTGAGTGTCTGTATTTCCCTCACGCTCCTGGGGTTCAGGGGTCGGGCCGAGTTAGGCGGCCGCCGGGGCCTGAGGGCCGCATGTCCAGGGAGGCCAGCAGTTCTTTTTCCTGTTTTGGGTTAATAAAGTGTGCAGAATATATTGGTTGGCCGTTTAGAATTCAGCTGTTGTTTAAGATAACTTCTTCGCCTTGACTGCTGTGGGTGCTCTGCTGTCTCAGGCTTGTCGCACTTCCCTCTCTGGCCAGAAGGTGGCAGGTTTTGACACGTTTTCGTTGGCCAGGCAGTTGAGCCCAGTGTGACAGCTACCGCAGGAAGCCGGGGTGACATTTCCGTCACATAATGACACAAGCTAATTAATCATTAGCATTCCCAGAGGTACGCCAGTTAGAGGGGCTTTGCGGCGTCTTTTCCCAGTGGGGTCTCTCAGCCCTCAGACATTTATGTATGTACATGTTTAACCGCCATGCGCAGGGCTAAAATGTCTTAATGTGCTTCCGTTTAGCCTTTTAGACGCCATTTAACGTCCACTTTTATCTGTCAATTTATAGAGTACTTCTCATGCACTTTTATGGCTATATTGTGCTAAATTACACAGTGCTGCCCATTGTGGGCTTGATGGGACCACATCTGCATTGTGGGCTTGGTGGGACTACATCTGCACTGGTGGGATTGGTGGGACCACATCTGAACTGGTGGGATTGGTGGGACTACATCTGAACTGGTGGGCTTAGTGGGACTACATCTGCACTGGTGGGATTGATGGGACCACATCTGAACTGGTGGGATTGGTGGGACTACATCTGAACTGGTGGGCTTGGTGGGACTACATCTGAACTGGTGGGCTTGGTGGGACTACATCTGCACTGGTGGGATTGATGGGACCACATCTGAACTGGTGGGATTGGTGGGACTACATCTGAACTGGTGGGATTGGTGGGATCACATCTGCACTGGTGGGACTAATGGGACCACATCTGAACTGGTGGGATTGGTGGGACCACATCCGAACTGGTGGGATTGGTGGGACTACATCTGCACTGGTGGGATTGATGGGACCACATCTGCATTGTGGGCTTGGTGGGACCACATCTGCACTGGTGGGATTGGTGGGATCACATCTGCATTGGTGGGATCATATATAACGAAAAATACAGAGGTGCAACATCTTGTTGGTTTTGGGGGGGGGGTCAAGATGGAGTTATGCACAAATACTGGAAACTATGAGTGGAACTATTGATGGAGGGAGTGGTGCAGAAACTGGTCTGTAGATGTGATACACAGACAGAAGAGCTTGTATGTACCTTGTAATTCATGGGTCACTGACATAGACCTATGCGTTGCATTAGCTCTCTCTCTCGCTCTCTCTCTCACACACATACACACACACACACATACACACACACACACACACACACACAGAAAACGGAGTGGCTCACAAGACACAAACGGAGTGTGTGTCCCTCACACAGAAACAGACAGACCTTCACCTCGTGGTTCACAAGGTTACTGCTGTTACGCAGGAGAAGCAGATGGATTTACCTCGGTCGGAACAAATGGTCAGTGTGTGTCCAGAATGCTGTATAGGATGACAGCTCGCACCCCGTTTTATGTCTGGAGGATTGTGTGGCCAACTTTAAAGACCTCTCGGTAGTAAAACGCACTGATTTTGCACAGCCTGCAAAACATTCCTGTCTCTGTGTTCGGATCCAACACCGATGCCGGGATGATGTTATTACGACTGTAATGTCTTTAACACACTTTTAGTCGGCTGTGTGCGCGAGCTCACGGCTTCTTAGCAGCTACATCACGAATTCCATTTGTACTGCAGCATTTATTATTTGTCGCCATCAGTGATTTGTCATTCTTTTAGCTGCGTTTTTCTCCAAATCCGCCCAAAAATGATATAATTATCTGCCCATTTATGTAGCAGGGTAATTTTTACTGTATGAGCCCTGCGTAAGTACCTCGATCAAGGGAACTGCAGCGGGGGGTGGGACCCTGGCTTTTTTCACCGCGAGGCGGGGGGCTCACCGCTGCGCAACCAGCAGGGTAGCAGCGTTTGCGCTGCTCTGTATCGGCCTCCTTACCTTAACGCTAAAATGTCAGGTGATCCCAGGTGCAAACAGACCTCAGGTAGCAGCACTTGCCTAGAGCAGGTAAAAGTGTAAGTGCAGAAAATGAAGGAACACGTGACAGTTTGATCATTTTACCAGTCGTTTCAAATATTTCCGTTTCTTATTTCTCTAAGTTTCTGTGTCGTCTCCGAAGAGGTCTTAGCATTTCGCTAATGTGGCCGCAGCCCCCTCTGCAGGCTTGGGCTGCTCTTCATCCTGGGGCTGCGCGTGACCCGGAATCTGGGAATCTCTGCGTCCGTTGGAGACGCCAAAGCTTTGTGGTGGTGGAAGATGGATGTTGTGTGAACTCACAACCAAAGGTTCCCAGCTCAAGGTTTTGCTGTGTTGCTGCAGGAAAAAAAAAATCCCAGCTGAGAAAATGAGCAAAATCTGCAGTATTACATTTACATTTAAACCCTTCAGCCAACCTCTGAGAAACAAGCCGTCCAAAAATCGAAATGATTCAGCATCTCGGTTACCAAACCATTATCGAGGAGCCCGTATAGATGCTGTGGGCAACATCTTGGTCCAGAAGACACAGACCTGTAAGACTCTTAACCTGAGCTCCTCCAGTGGAACATCAACTAATATTCAGTGGAAGGTTTGGCTCCGTATTTGAAACGGCAGATTTCCAGCAAGCGAACGAAAATGTGTTCCGGAACAAAGCGACTGTTACCCTGGAACAGCCAGCCGGGTTGGAACACCACATGTTCTAAACACTTGCGGAGAAAAAAAAAAACAGCAGAAAAGCAGCCGCACATATGTCTGAATGTTTATTGAGAAACATGGAGTCTTCGGGCAGAGTGATGCAAGCAGCTGAGAGAAGCGGCTTTCCTTCCCAGATAAATTTCAAATCGGTGTCTGGCCTTCACTAATATATATTTGCTTAAAAACAATAAAATATGAAGAGGATATTATTTGTTCGCAATGTGACGTCCCATAATCTGACGCGTGACACTCGGGGTCGCGAGCGGTGATTTATATGTCTGACACAGGTGTGCCGAGCAGAAAGCGCCATGAATTATTCCGTTTCATAGCTGCGCCCTAATGTGTATCCGCGTGGCTCCTCCCACCACACCGCTTCCACCAATCAGGCGCTGCCTTCTTGCCCTCCGCGCGGGGTTTCCCGCTCGCGGTCGACCGTTTCTGCTCTCAGCTATCGATCGGGCGAATCTCGCCAATTCGGATCACGCTAAGCTGAGTGCGTCGCCGATTCCGCACTTTTGGACAGAAACACTCTGAGTTTGACGGCGTTTGTTTTTTTGTGCCCCCCCCCCGTCACCTTGCAGTTTTGCTTCTGTTTCCGAAGGAACCTACCCCACCCCCTCCACCTGTCTCCCGGCTCCATGCCTTCGCACCCAACTCGAGTCAGCGTTGACAGGATCCCGCCCTCCTCGGGGGATCTTCTGAGGGAAGCTGAGACGTGTCCTGGGTTTCTCCTGGGTGAGCCCCTGCCGAACGCTGTTGTGGTAACACGCTTGACGGGACACCTCTGCCGCGGATGGATGCGGAACCCCGGTGAGGCCGCCGCCCCACGTGCGTTTCTTTTTTTTTTTTGATTTTTTTCTTCCGCGACCCATGTGGCATCTCCAAGCAGAGCATCACCGGCGGTGCGGTTTGAAGGCGTTTTGATCTTGCGGAGACTTGAGCAGCGAAAGCGGAATCCCGCGGGCCCCGCATCCGACGGCAGACGCGCCCCCTCTGGGGGCCACCTGACTGGTGCCTGCTTAACCCCCCTCCTCGCGTTGCCTGTCACGGATCACCTTCAATTACGCGGCGGAGCGGCGCGCGGAGATACTCGCGCAAACAACTGGAACGAGGCCTTTGTCGCGTCGCGACGATCGCGCTCAAACGTGCCGCCCGTGTCGCCGCAGGAGGCCGCCGAAGGAGGAGCTCACCTTGCGTTGCATCCGTCCGTGCGCCCGCCGCTCCCCCCCGTCAACAAACAAATTGACCGCATTTAAAGGCCCGATTTTGTTTTTTGTGTTTTTCTTTTTTTTTTTTGCGGCTGACACAAATTTCGGCAGCTGCGGGACTCAGATGGATGAGGAAACGCCGCCTCGCATCCGTCTGAAAAGCTGGTGCCGCGTCGGCCGCAATACATCGCGGCGCAGATCCCTGTTCGCCAGGCGCCGGATCGTGCTCGATGCGTCCAAGCGCCGTTTGGAGGGAAGGGTTTACAGCCGAGCGCCGCAGACGGCTTATTTACCCGCTTGTTTATGGCAAATCAAAGAGAGGCAAACTTTCTGTCGTTCTTCTTTGGGCCGCTCCTTTCATGGCACCCACGTGGGTGGGGGGGGTTTATGTTTCATATGTTTCCGCAATTACATCTGGCATCATTCTGCACAAATCGACGCCTTTCAGCCCGTCACGCTTCGCCGTTTTGACGTATCTGAAGCTTCTCAAATTTGGGCCCCAACTTCTTCTTCTTCTTCTTCAGCCTCCTTTAAAGATGTCGGCCAAAGACAGACAAGTGAGAGGAACGTTCACCCCGCCCAGCCCCCCACCCTCCATAAAGCGATCAGGACGACCGGGCAGGTTGAGATGCTGCTGCTACTTGGAGCCCCGCAGGTTTACTTTTCTTCTCCCCTTCTCCTCCATCGGGAGATTTTTGTTGTCACCTCCTCGCTCTCCACTCTTATCTCACTAACCGTCTCTGCTACTTTCGCAGTCGATCACGTATGTTGTGTAATTCACTTCTCTGTTGCCCGCGGACCTTTGTTCAGCGCCGTCACCCTGCTGAGAGGAGCGTTATGTGCAAATAAACAGGTCTGAGCAGAATTGAATGGGAAGGCAAACACGACTAAGACGACATCACTCCTCCTTCCTCTCTCTCCGTCAGACAGACAGGAGCCTCTCCAGACAGTACAGAGGGGCGAGAGAGAGAGAGAGAGCTGTATGTCTGCAGAGAATGTGTGTGTGTGTGTGTGTGTGTGTGAAGGCGGAAGAGCGGCAGTGTCAGTGGGACTGTGAGAAGGGGATTGGGGGCCTCAGACCTGAGCGGGCCCGGCTCTGACGTGGAAGCCATTAGCGTTCTCATTACTCCCCGTGTTTTAGTGCCGCTGCCATTAACCTGCAGCCTATTAGCGGAACACGGCCCGGATTCTCATGACTCCTCTCGCGCTCATTACATAAACCAACCGCACACAGTGGTTTTAGGGGCCTTTAAATCTTTACCAGCATCTCGCTGGCTTGTGCTAACAGGTTTTAGTGTTTACACGGGCAGAAATCCTGAGCGGGTGTTTTTACACAGCAAATCCTCAATTCTTCGGCGCGTCTTGGGCGCAACGGACAAAATCCCGACGACGTGCCGCCGCTTTGCTCGAAATCGCTTATTTCGCCCACTTTCAAGAAGACGCCGTTTTACGGATGTTCCGATTTAATGGACGTTTGCCAGCGTCGGACTCCTACCCCCCCGCCGCTTCGCGCCACCGTAGCCGTCGCAGCTACTGGGCCTAGAAAGAGAGTCCTGGTCACACCCCAGCCCAGCGCCACCCCCCCCCCTCCTGCGGCGGCAGAAACAGATGGCGTTTTATGCTGAGCACAATCACGACTGTTCAGCATCAGACAGGCGGACCCTCCCCACCTGCGCGGGGCTCGGCGTGGGCCTAATGAACACATCGGGAGCTGTCTGCTCCAAATTGCTCCCAGTAGGAGGCGCCCCGCAGGTACCCCCTCCGATGGCCGAGAGCCAGCAGCCCGCACCTGGATGCGATCGAGACGTTCGCCTCCCTCCGCCAGCGTCCCTCCGGAGCCCAGAACGCCGGAACTGGCGTTTCCGCTCCTTTTTTTCCGCTATTATTTGCAGACAGAGTTGAATTTATCTGGCGTAAATATTGATGATGCTGCCTTTCGCACATTCGGCCGCCCTTGTACCCCGGTGCGTTTGGTCGAAAGCCGCAGCTCTGAGGCGTGAACACATTTCCGAGGAAGGAGGCGTTTGAGGTGGACGGGTCCGTCCTTTACGTTTGGTTCCTCGGCGTGTAAATATGTGGCGATGACGGTTTACGTTTGGTCACCGGGTTGGGTTCCGCCCAGAGCGAGTCGGGAGTTCCTCCGCCGCGTTCACTTCCGGGGGCAGCTGGGGAAACGCAGCTTAGTGGGGCATTTGGTGTCACACACCTTCTCGGGTAGCAAACCCCCCCCCCCCCCGTGTTCCCACACAGGGAGGAGGACAAAGGTTGAAGAGCAGCAGGGACCGGGCGATGGCAGGTAGGGAGTGACGGCGTGTGACGCAGCGCTCGCTTTTCCCATCAGTCACCAGACCCCCGAGGGGCCGCGTCGCCGTCCGTCAGGCGCTCCGACAGGAGGGTCCGGCCCACGCGCGGCTCTAGCAACAGCGCCGACTGGTGCTCCGCCACCGACGGCCGCATGTCAAAAAGACCGGAGCGGAGAGGAAGGCTAAATATCCCTTAATGGCCTTGAGCCAGATGGATGTGTCCATAACAAAGGTCCTCCGGCAGCTTTTGGTTCGGTGACCTGCGGAAAGACCGCCAGAACAAAGCCGCTCTGTTATGCAGGCAGGCAGGGATGCTTTCACATGTTAAGCGCTATGACGGAGTTTGTAAAGCGGAAGCTTTTCGTCTTTTCAGCTCAGCTCTCCGAGGAAAACTTCAAGGAGAGCTTATTGGGAAAGGAGTTTTTTTTGCCGCACTCAGCAAATTCTTACCGTCTGCATGACACGACGTGATGTGTCTTTCCAGCCCTGTTAATACGTTAATAAAATGTTCAGCAGCTGCGTTTCCACCCAGGGACGCCTTTCTTGACAGAGGTGGTCCACAAATTATCCAGATGTGCTGAAAAAAGGCGACGTTGACGAAGCGGGTTCAACCCCACGGCCAGCTGGAAATCAGGGCCGTGAATCGGAACCGAAATCACGGCCGGCGTCGAAGGATCTCGAAAGTGCGACGCTTTCAGAAGCGCAAACGTGTCGGTGACGATGGACTCGAGAGCCGCTAGACAGGGTGCAGCAGAACCTGTCACTTTTTGACGGTTTTCACGCAAACTTTTTACACCCAGAGCCACACCCATCGTCTGAGTCGCAATCAAGGGCGTTTTCTTCTCGACGTGCTCCTTGGCCTCATCGCCTGGGGTCCCGTGACAAGGAGACGGTGAAAAGCGATTTATTTTGCAGGGTTTTCCATGTGACTGGAAGGAAGAGGCCTTGGTGGGACAAACACAACACAACCACCACACACCTCCCAACATCTTCACCCCGAACGCGATCCTCAATGCGACATCATCTCCAGATCCGGTCACACGAGCCGGAGGAGCAGGAGGAGGTCTGGCCCAGGGTGACCTCACTGCAACGCGCACGTGTGTGTGTGTGTGTGTGTGTGTGTGTGTGTGTGTGTGTGTGTGTTGCAGAAGGACAGCAGTGCTGCCCCAGGTCTCCTCCACTCTTCCTCTGTCTTCTGCCGGGCTTTAAGACACAGGTGGCCATTGTCTGCTATTGTTCTCATGGCTGTAAGAGTCATTCAGACCAGGTCCAGCCCCCACTTTAATGATTCTACCATAAAACATTTATGTTTCCTGTAGGGCAGCACATCTTACACGCTGCTCAAGTCGGCGTAGAAAAGGGGAAGGACTACAAAGCGCCGGGCGGCCGTTTCCCAGCGTTTTATAAGCCGTTTTACAATAGTGATCATGCATACAATTAAGCTGACATAATATTGTCGCTATTAAAAACAACCTGGAAACTTCTGAGAGGCACAATTCTGTTTGCGGAAAAATCTGTCGGGAACCTCGCTGTGTTGCTTCGACTTAGTTCCACAGTTTATGGGCTTTCCGCCGCGGTGGAAACGGAGGCCCACGCCGTCCGCCTTGGGCGCGTGGACGGAAAATGCTGGAAGGTGCGCGATCCTGCTGTCTTCTTGGGCGGTCTACCCTCTTGTTTCTCCTCCCGGGGGGAGGCGGGGGTCTGTATCATTTAATGGGCGCTTTTTCCAACACTGAGCGGCATAAAGCGCATTGCGGCGCATCGACCAGTGGAGGCAGGAGCGGCCGGGGGGGGGTCCAGCCAGCCACCGTAGCGCAGATGTTCTCCGTTCCTCGCAGCGTAGATCTTCACGCTGCTGGATGTGTGATGAGCAGCTGAGGTCTTAGCTGAGGAAACACTTCCAGCGCTCAGCATATTTACTGCGCCCTGAGTTTTTGTTTTCCTCGCCTCAGCTGCCATGTAAAAACAAATTTATCGGAAACGTCCTGAACTAGAGCGGAAAGCGGCGTCACCCGGCTGGTCACCTGCTCCCCCTCGAACTCGGTCACTGCACATCACCACCTGCACACCTGCAAATACCCATTTTTACATCTATTATTCATCTACTTACGTCTCCACCTGCAGCGTCTTCGCTCCTCCGTATCTTTATGCAGCGACTTCTTCAGCAGATGTCTTCTGTTTGGAAGCCCTGTGTAAAAATCCGGGTTTGCAGTGCGGACCTGGATTATACTCACAATGAATGCATGCGATGACTCCTAACTGCCGACCAGAGTTTTTACAATTGAGATGAAAAAGTGCGCGGCTTTACGGCGCGTTTAACCGCAGGAGAGACGACGTTTGAGGAATCTGACAGAATTATGCATCAGCTCATCTGATTTCCCCAAAAGGGGCCTGTGATGATGATGCAGGACCGTTTCTGCGCGGCCTTTTCCTAACCGAGCGTCTGCAAAATCCGTTCCACGGCGTTTTCGTTAAGCGGCGCGTCATTCGACACGGGGAAGAACATCTCTGCCGGACGCCCCCCCACGCACCGCTTTTTCGCCTCTCGTTCGCCGAGGATCCTGGGCGCCATTAAAGTTTTGTGCGCCGAAGGTCCTCGCGAGGCGCCGCCTTTTATTCGCACGGAAACTCCGCCCACCGATAAAGAGCATCCATTTGTTACATTTCCAGACAAACTGTTTGTCGCGGGTTTTTTCAGCTGCGGTTTTACAGGGAAAAAAAAAAAACACGGATGAGTTAAGAATAACTGATACATAAGCCGAATCCCTCGTGTTTGTGCTCCTGCTCAAACCAGGCAGGCCAGACAGCAAAGCTGGTGGACTAAGCCCCCCCTCCCCCCCTACAAGCCCCAGCTCTTTGTCTGCTGTACGCTGTACCCCCCCCCCCGCACACCCCCACCCCGCTGCCATGATTATTTCTTGCTGTGCATTTATTTATTTATTTATGCCTTTAATCCCCCATCCGGCTCCCCTCCCCCTCCCGCCAGCGCGGGGCCAACACCCCCTGTCTGGCAGCCGAAGCCGTGACACGACGGAGCCCCCGGCCGCCGGTGAGTGCGTTCGGCGCGGCCTCCTGGTGCTCTGCCTTCTCTGCCCCGAAGAACCCGGGTTCCCTTCACCCCCGGCGTGAGCACAGCCCTCATCACCCATAAATAATGAATACATTAGAGCGCGTGAACGTCTTTCGGGGGGGGTTCACCGTCATTTATTATTAATCTGCTCCGAAGCGAGCGAGTGTGTGGAGTCTCCGCTCTGGGGTGTCCCTCTGCGTCACCCTCCTGTCGCTCGATCCCCCCCCTGCTCCTCAGTCACCCTCCAGCACATCTGGAATGGGTGGATAATCTGCTTGAGAACGAAGTGGGGGGGGGTCTATCGGTGGAAGACGGTTTGGCCACACGGGGGGACGTGAAGCCCGTCGTGTCACAGCTGATCCTTAAACACATGCGGTGACAGCCAGGTGACACCAGGCAGTGTGCGCCGAGGACCTGGTTGATGCTCGTGGTCTGATGTGGGTTTCGGTCCACGAGACCCTCGGCGTTTCATAAACGAGCTTTGATCTGTGGTGCACCCTTCCTCCCGCCAACACGCACACATCCTCCAGGGGGACACCGGAAGGCCACACTGCCACACGCCGCTACACCAGCCCTGTGAGCGGAGGGCACAGAGGTGCCCCCTGGAATATCCACAGACACACACTGGTCCCCGTCCAGTTTGCTCACACACTCCTCTAGATAATGGCTGCGTGTAAAATCCCATTGGCTTCCGACACTGTGGTGTATAAATATAAGTGACCCAGATACTCGTATCATTCCAGCTTGTGATCCACACCATCCCCCGACTATACACCCGTATTTCTGCTTGGAGACAGAACAATACAGCCGCCCTGAGAAACCAGTGGAAGTCTGTTGCTCTACAGAACAGCCGAGAGAGAAGCTGCTGCCCCGAAATCAGAGCTTCTCAAAAACCGCTCCCCCCTCAGGTCAAGATGCGGCCACGCCGGGATCAGTGCCGAGGCGGGACAAAAGACCCCGACCCAAGTCAGGGAAATTTGTTTTAAAAATAAGCAGGAAATCCTAAATAAATGTTAGGCAGAAGATGGTGCGTGTGGATTACGCAGACGTCCGTCTTGCTTTGTAATCCCTTTTCCTCATAACAGTTCGCTTGAGCACGACGCCGCCCTTCAGAATGAGCCGCTGGCCGTGCGAGTAGCTGGATTTCAGCTTGTAGATCCGAAGGTGGAACCGGTTCAAAAATCACGGGGAAGTTTAAACTGCGTCACATGCCGGAGGGGGGTGGGGCCGCAGAGGTGGGCTTTCAGGTCTGGTCGGTTGGCCGCGGGTTCCACGCTGTGCTGACGGACAGTTGTCAGCCTTTGAAAGGCCTCCACTAAGAAAGGAAATTGAAAGATATCGTCTCCAAAGCCGACCGACGGCCGTCGACCACCCAGCAGGCGTGTGGAGGCGGTCGGTGGAGCTCCTCTCAAAATTGCAGGTGGGCTCAGGACTGGGCTTCTCGGGGGCGGAGAAGAAAAGGCTTTAGATAAGAAGAGGCACACGGCTCCTCATGGGGTCTGAGACCCCTGTGTCCTCACTCCTGAAGCACTGAGAAGAAGCCTCATCTCCTCGCTCTCCTCCCCCACCTGCCGAACTCCAGCATCACTCCCACTCACCGGTGACCTTTGACCCTCTCGCTGCCGCCGGCTCGCGTCCCCTTCAGGTGACTGTGCGACCTGTAAGCAGGAGAGTGCGGGGGGGAGGGGGTTGACGCCCCACGGTTCGGAACCCTCGGCTGGAGAAATGAAGTCATGCAGACGTAAGGAAAATGTTCAGACCGCAGTCATTTGAATGGAAATAAGTCTAATTTGAAGCGCGCTGGTTTCCTAGAGCCGAGCGGGAGGGCGGGAGGGAGACGGGGAGGCGAAATAGCCCCGGTTTGGCCCGCTGTCGGCAGCGCAGGTGCAATTTCAGACGGACGTGAGGCGGAGGAGGGAGAAATACGATCTGAAGCAGGTGCCGCGTTTCTGCTCGGGACGCAGACGCGCCCCCAGCGTCGGACAGCGCGGTCCTGCTGCTTCCGACTTCCGTTAAAATCCCACAGGATCCAGTCAGCGGGTGAAACAGCGGCGATGCTGAGCAACACCAGCAGCTCCCGGCGCCTCAGAACTGAGTGCCGAGCGCTGACGCCGCTGCCGGGATGTAAGCAAATATTTAAGCAGGTTCTTTCTCCGCAGTTTCACCCTGAGGATTTCAGCAGATGTTCCCACCTTGAGAAAGTAAATTTATTTGCGTAGAGAACCTGAGGAAGTCCCGCTTTGCAGGATCCACTCATTTCCGTACATTCATCCAGTATCAGTGGTCTTTCTCACACACACACACACACACACACACACACACGAGCAATACAGCTGGATTAAAGCTACCAGTGCACCTGAAACACACGTACTGGGACAGTGGGAGGGAACCAGAGCACTGAGTCGGGGGAACACGCAAACTCCACACAGACTGAGCCGTGTTTGAACTGCAGCAACTAAAACGGAAGCTGATCCACCTGAAGGAAAAGTGGAAAATCTCCCATTCGCTCAGTTGGTCTCTTCAATCACGGCTCAATATGATCAACTTTCTTCGCGGTTCTGGATGTCAGGATGGCGGGTCGGAGCTCCTCCGTCCGGCCGCCCAGCGTGGGGCCAGAGGGCCTGGCAAGGGGCTCCACTCACGGCTGACAGGTGCAGCGGTTCGAGGTGTCAGGCGTTTGGGGAATTGAAACCAGAGACAGAGCAGCGGTGTCTCCTCCAGGGGGGGCGAAACCCCGAAAGCGAGTTCAGAACCTTCCTATCAACGTGTCACACGTGGGGCGAGAAACGGGGCAACCGTGTGGGCTGCTACTGTGATCTGGGTCCTGAGATCCAGCGGCGCGGCGTCACGGAGAAACAAAAGCCCCCGATCGGCGGTGGAAAAACAGAGTCTGGCTCTTTTAGAAAAATCTCTCCATTTTAGTTCAGATGAGCCGCCAATATTGTATGACAGCGGCGGTAATTGATTTGTTTCACCCTCGGCCTTCTGCCGTACAGCCGGCCGTCGCCCTTCTTCTTCAGAGCGGACCAAGACACATCCGCTTGAGGTGAAGTGATGCCGTCCGGCGCCTCGTGTCGGATTCGTGTCTCCAGACGAGCCGCCCGTTTGAGACCCTCTTTCATTCTGCATTCCTCCACCTTTTATGAGCAGGTGTTTATGATTACAGGCAGGAAGTTTATTGAAAACTTTTGATGGTAAACTTTTTTGCTTACCCCTCATTAGACAAACAAACACACAAGTCTGCACATAAACACACACACACGCGCAAGAACACCAGTGGGAGTTGTGCACCTAGCAAGGAGAAGGATGAAGTGTTTGTGTGTTCGGCTAAACCGTTTCTGGAGCCAGAAACGTTAAAAAACCTCAATTTACCTGGATGGACACGTAGCAAGGGCCTGGCTCTGTCCACCACGGACACCGTTCGCACACCACACCCACCCACAAAGGTTGCAACCCTCAGCCAAAGCCTCACCTACTAAAGTATCTCAGCCGCACTGGCAGGGAATTGACTTTTGAAAATTTGTATTTGTCACATTTCCGCTTTACTAAGTCTAAGTGCAACCAAACAAGAAAGTTTCAAGGCAGTTGCCAATATCCTCATTAAATATGATCCCAGGCCTCACTTTTCAACATGCGTGACTTGCAACAACCCGGACCTACGATGGCTGTTCCTATTTTATTATATTTCTGAGTCCCGATGTTTGGGGTTTAACGGTTGGTTTCAGTCTTCATTTGGGTGTCAAACAGCGAATGTGCTTTATTTGCAGAAATGTGATGTTTGAGTTTCCGTACAACTTACTTTTTTGTCTAATGGCCCCCAGGAGATGAGCTGAGCGTCTGGTGGTGCTGAAAAGAAGAAGCGACAGAATGTGGATTCGGATGTGAACGTGGGAACAGGGCAGCGTGACAATATAATTAGGATAATGTCTGACTTTATGTCATTTCTGTTCTACATTCGTACTGTCTGGACACAAATCGTGTGGGAAATTAGTGAAAGACAGAGGGGATTTTTGACTCGAGGTCCTCGGAGTTCAGGACCACCTCTCTTCTCAGTGGTCTTGTTTCCATGAGTGCAGCTGCTGCAGGTTGTATCAGCTGTGTGTAAAAAATCCCTCTTGTGGTCTCCAGCCTTGTGCCGTCTTAAGGGACGGCATAATAACACATCTTTCAAATTGACCTTCGGCGGCTGTGTGACCTCTGAACGTAAGAGGCCAGTAAATGTGGGTTTAAGTTTGGAAAACACACTGGGGTATTTACCTGTGCAGCGCCTTTAAAACGGACATTTGGGCAGATTACCGACCAGACTTGAAGCTGCTGAGGCTTCAGATGGGGACCTCAAGGGGGACTCTTGGAGGTGTGAAACCTGAGATAAAGTGCAAAGCCTAAGAAGGCATGAAACTACTGAAATGAAGTGGCCTCAGGTCCTTCCTGGGTTTCAGCCATCCTTCCTAGTGCCTCTGAGTCCCAGCTTCCCTCCCTAATCCTGGATTTAGAGGCCCCCCATAAATTATGGTCCTCAGACCAACAGTGGGGTCAGTGTGACCACAAGAACCACGCGGTTTTATAACCACCAGTGGTGCGCCTCACTGTGGGAAAGTCATATTTCCAAGTGTCGTAATGTCTTAACTCGTTCTTGGTTTTCAACCCATAACATTTTACTCTTTTGCATTTCACTGCTTGTGTGACGTGCGTGAAATTCCCTTATGCCGTTCCAGCCTACGAACCTCCTCATTTCAGGATGTAACAGCTCTGTGGTGTAAAGCGCTGAAACTGTCAGAAGAAGGAAAATCCATTTGTGCCCAAACAGCTCCAGACGGCGGCTGGTTGGTTGTTCGGTGGCAGGTAAATGGGTTCCAGGTTTGGCCGCAGTTATTCCTAGCTCTTTAACAACCGCCTCCCCTTGGACCTTCGGCACGAGGTTTGAGGAGACCACAAAAACCTCAGCAGACGAGAACACGCGTCCGTCTCGAAGGGAACAGCGCTGATCTCCGAAACCCGTCCACTGAGTACCCCTTTAGTGTTAGTGAACATCAGCATAAATCATAAAAATGGTTTTTTAACATGATTCCTGGGGTTGATAACGGTGATAAAAACACAGCCGACGTCTACGTACTGTCCCACTGGACCATCAGTGGATTTTGCGATTAAGGTGAATAACGGGGTTCAAAGCGGGATTACAGGTGTCGTAACGTCCGAGCCGCCGCCTGCGACTGGTGTCGACAGACTCCGCTTCACACACCCCGCTCCTCACTTTGCGTGGGTGGCTGGCACTCGTGTTTTTTACGGACGTTTTCGTGTCCACAACTGTTGCGGTGGGTTCATTTCTCGGTTATGAAGAACTGCGCTGGGTCAAAAAGTGAAAAAGCAAACAAGGTAATAACACCCTGTACATCACCAAACTACTTTCCCCTTGAAGTGGTTGTATTTAGCAGGGTCAGGCAGGTGAATGCCAAAGAGGAGGACGTTCTGGTTGTTGTCAAATGGAAAAAACAAAATATTCCTCACCACACTGTGTTACCCCAGTGTCACTATTGTGTGCAGCGCCGTGTGTGTCTGTAGTTTCTCATTAATATTTACATTTTCAGTTGCTCATATATGACTCCTGTGGTCCAACATGCGGGCGACAATGACAGTAATGCACACGCCGGCTGTAGTGATGCGTATGCAGTGTGTGTGTGTGTGTGTGTGTGTGTGTGTGTGGAGAAATCCGCCAGCGTCACATACGTTTGCTCTGCACGCGACCCAGTTCACCAAGAATAAAACATGTGCAGTTTTAAAGGGCCATTTGCCTCTAGATGCCTGTTTACTTTATTCTCTTACTGATTTAGATCATCGGAACATCTGTAAACCCTTAATAATGCTTTGCGACCGTGTGCTGTAAGGAGATGACGGCATTTTACAACCTTTACTAACATCCATAGTGCTGCTTCGAGGCTTTACTCATGTTGAGTCAGCGCTGCTTTTCGCAGCTGACGTGGACCATGTGCTCCGTGACCTTCAACTGTAATTCACTGACCTGTAAGGAATTCTTGCCCAGCGCTGCTGACAAGGGCGACGTGGTGCAATGATGCCGACGACCGGTTACTCGCCGGTTAGCTGCTGTTATCCAGCACAACCTACCGCTTTGCACAAGGTTTGCCCAGCTGTGTTTTTTGGGCTCGAGCGACTCGAGGTGCTTCTCCCGCAGAACAGCGCTGCAGAAGAAGTCCTCAACCGTCTCGCCGCCCGATGCCCCGGTGCGGAACACGTCTGATGAAGAAGCGCTGAGCGTTCATGAAGCTTCCAGAAGGCGCTGGCGCTGAACTCCAAAGACCCCTTTCTTGAAGGAAACATCATGTAAACACATTTCTTCGCTCAGCGCCTTCACACGGCGACTCCTCTGCTGCCCTCAAGAAGGACGGTTAAGTGAATCCAGACGTTTTGATGTTAGCAAAAAATAAATAAATAAATAAATAAATTTTCCGAGCCGTAAGACGCCGCATTAATATTCAGCAAAGGCTACATAATGTTTTTAATACTTCTGATGTTTTCTATTCTGAGCAGTGAGTCAGACTTGGCAAAATTTGCACGGTTGGCGAGGATTTGACCGGCGATACGGGCGGGATAAAAGGATTTAAAAACGGGGTGAAAAAAACGACGAGGCCCGACTGACGCTCGGGGAAGTATGTCTGTGGTCATGACTTTATATGACTTCCAGATTGACACCTACATTAAAACGTCTGGAAACGCCGGCGTGTAAAAATACCAGAGATAAGAGCCGAGGAGCGAACGGAGCCCCCGATGGTGCAGGCAGCGACAGCGGCTGTCGCCGTCGTGCTTGGGGTCGTAATTCACGGCGGTGTTTGCGGCCTGTTGGAGCTGCTACCCCCCCCCCCCCCCCCCCCCC